>ML797117.1:4555-18236 GCA_009831015.1 Picea engelmannii
TCAAGAAGGGCACCAATGGAGCAGTTTTCTCGTCAGTGGACTTGAGAATTTATCAACGTCCAACCATTAATATCTCCATAGTACGAGGTAAGCAACGACTACACAACAGTGCGCCAACGAGAGACTATCGATTTTATACCGCGCCAAGTCAGTAATTTCGTAAACGAATTCGACATATCCCACTAAATTTTCCGACAAGGGAAAGATGCGCACCTAGAGGAGAACCCAGATCCGTCAGTTGACGATACACACCCATACAGGCGATTTTTAAAAATCTGACAAAAACAACAAGAAGTAATACCCATCCGGTAAAGGCCCTAAAACAATCTCTAACACACCAGTTTCATTCAGTTTCTTGAACACTAGTCGACAGGTTACAGAGTCTCATAAATCGTGAGGTTCTGGTTGCGTAAAGGTTAACCGTTCAAAATCAAGGAGAACAATTTCCTTTGGGCATAACTTCAACAAACAAGAGATACATCCAATCAAAATTGGAAAAAGAGATATCACATTCTGGGTCAACATTAAACGAATGCAATCCATGCTCAAAATGCTCAACCCAATTCCAAGAGGAAGGAAAGCATACAAGAAAGGTTTAATGTGCATGACGACAAAACCTGGCTCCTCATCTGTGCGTAGTTCAACTAAATCGCTACTGGAAGGCGAAACCACTCAATGAAGGTGCCAAGTCTACAACGAGGAGGATTCTACTGTCAAATAAGGAAAAAAATAAGCATTGGGCCACATGATCACATCAAGGGAGAATTTCTCATGCATGCAATAGATTTAATATAATGGGTGCGCCATTCAAGGAGTTGAGAAGGATCGATTTTGCCAAGGCTTTCACATTAGGAATAATAAACATGGCACCACAAGCAATCCAAGTAAAGAGTTTTTCCTCTTCTTTTTTAAGGGAAAATTCCCAACCCAATCTATAATAATACATCATTCCTTCCATCATACAAAAATAAACCATTCCAGTGCATTTAATCGCAAATGTAATAACAAAAACATAATTTAAAAGTCTGATCGAATCATTGGCAGCAACCAAGAAATTTCGCCTCTTGTAGAATATTTATCCGAGCAACCATTATTCATTTTTAAGAAATTGAAATGAAAGACATATAAAATTCACTTTCCAGAGTACACAAAACCATCATGGCAGATTGTAAATTTGATATCATAATTCGGGTAGAGTGACAACAAGTTCTAAAAAAATTTAGACAAATTAATATTATTACAATTTCTAGTCTAAAATAAAATATCGTAACCGATGACGAAGAAATTGAAGACGTTCTTCCACGTCGACGCTCCTCCCAACCTTTCGCTTGCTAATCGTAGAGACTTCACTGATTCCTCCTAGCCAAGGCTAGGGGTACTCTTCTTCCCCCTTAGCCCCCCGAGCCGCAAATCGACCACACACACAACTAGCTCTGAGCTTGCCTCTCAAGGTAGAGCCACCACTCTCTTTGACGCTGGGTATCCCAACTCTCACAAGTTAAAACCAGTCAATTTAATTCGACAGCATAACTTTACCTATAACTAATGTCATCCCTTTTCCCTCTAGATCATTTTCTTTATAAGAGTTTCCTTAATGACACATCCCCACTTGCACAATTAATTGGCTTTTTAATTAAATAAATTAGAATTATTTCCCCCTCACACCTCTCACCATCTCCCTAAGTTGCATAAAAAAATCCATATTTTATTTTAATTAAAAGTCAATTTCCCTTAGATTTCCCAAATGTGCTTCTTAAATCACTCCTAGTTGTCTCTTTACTCCTCATATTCCCATTTAATGACTCACGCCTTACTAAATCTAAGTTGAGTTCAAATATGACTCTTCTTCTAGTTAGACTAGTGGTAGCTAGACTCTATATGTCATTCTATGCATACACATATTCTCTCAACTTTATTCCTTTCTCACTTTAAATTCCAATTTGGTATTTTCTTACGCACATGTGTATTAAATAAAAAATTTAGGTGTATTTCATTTTCCTTAATTTCTTAAATGGATTTACCTCATTCCCTTTTTAATTAGTTAATAATTTAGTTTATCCTCCTTACAAAAACTTAGACTTAGGATTAATTCTTTTGAATAGGCTTACACTCTTATTGAGTTTTATAATTAATAAATTACTCATTAATTATTCACATCACACAATTTCTAAAGATTTTCATGGTTTACAATTATTCTTTCAAGGTTGTCTACGCCACTTAGATTTGTTGACTCAACTTTTATTTAAGCGATATGCCCTTCAAGACGCATTATGTGCTCCAAGGGTGCCACTTGCTTTTGACTCGTTTTGGTAGTTTTCCAACCCTTAGAGTTAGAACTCCATTCGGGTGGCCTTGTGAGAAACTAAGGGCTTCTAAGGAATAAGGACCCCGCCTTATTGTGTGCCCTTTAGAAATCTTCGTGATCGACTGTCTCATTCTTCCCTCACGAAATTTTGGACCTATCAAAATAGGTAATCACTAACCTGCAATTCGAGCCACAACGAGAGTGCTGGTAGGCTGTGACAGGGACGCTACCACATCTCTCCTTCAATATCCAGTCTATGTGCATGGCCCATTTACTCCTTGGCAATCCAGATTAGAAATAATTCGTTAGCATGCTTCTATCAACAAAACAATGTTAATGATCCATATATAAAATCATACTATAATTGATCATATGTCACATATGCATAAATGAAATACGCAAACAATTACAATCCACTCCCTGACTCAATCTGGATTCCAAGGAGGTCCATTGATGCCATCAACACCCACAATCTATCAAGTGTCCTGCACACTCAAGGAAAAATCATCAATAGAATCTATCAATACATATATATCAAATAAAATTAAATCACAACCATCAACATCATCATAAAAATCCATAAGTGAAACAATAACCATGTACTATAACCAGATCACTTGCACACAAGTGTCCTCAAAGAATAACTCGATAACAGGTGATCGCAAGAGAGGGATGTTACATACAGCCCCTCTTGGTTTAAACTTCCTCTCAAAGTTGTATAGTATATAAAATGTAGTAATAAAAGTATTTCACAAGATCTATATGTCTAATCTGTAAAATAAGTAAGGAAACTGTTGGCGCATATCATATTTTTCCTCCCAGGTATCAGAGTGTGGACTATAATTGTTCCACTAGACCTTGACCTCATCAAAATTTTGATGCAATAGTTGTCGAAATCGATGGTCCAGAATGTGGATTGGCTCTGCCATGAGTGCACCCTCGTCCAACACTTGCAAGGAACGCAAGTCAATCACATGTGTATAATTAGTAACATAATGTCTCAAAACAGATACATGAAAAGCATCGTGTGTACACCCCAAAGAATCAGTCAAATCTAGTCAATAGGCCATGGGTCATTTCTTTTCCACAACTTGGAAAGGTCCCACAAAACTAGGAGATATTTTAGCATCATTTCCAAACTTGATCGATCTCTTATGCGGTTTCACCCTTAAGAAAACTCAGTCGCCAACTTCATAATTGCAGTCAACGTGATGTGCATCATCATAACTCTTCTGTCGATATTACACCTCTTAAATCCTTTTTCATAGTGATTGAATTTGTTCTTCCATTTCTTGGATCTCTTCTGGTCCTACCAGGACCCTATCCTCAAGTCGATCCCAGATCAATGGCATCCAACACGGTCGCTCGTAAAGAAACTCAAACGATGCCATCTTAATGATAATTTGATAGTTGTTGTTGTATGAAAACTCTATCAGTGATAATGATCCATCTTTTATGACCAGAACAAAATGAATACAGATTATTAAAATATGCTTAACACAAAATAATAGAGATATAGTAAAACTAGTTTTCTATTCAATAAGGAAATAAGCTAAAACTGTAAAATGCAGTGGAAAAAAAGCTTGCTGGAATGGAGGCGGCTTATCTTTGAGAAGATATGTGACGGATACTCTGATTCACAAGAAGATGATTGCAATGAGGCTCTGAAGCCATTTTTACAATAAACAGGAATGTCAAAAACCCTAGGCATAAAAAAACCTAACCCTAGGAGATGAAGTGCCAAAAGTCATGTGGGCACCGTTTGGGTAAGTTAGTAGATAAAATTCTCGGGGTCATAACTTTTTCATACGATCTCTGTTTTAGGAGCATGATAGGTAGTTGGAAAGGTCTATCCGAGGACTACACGTTTTTCTTCTATATATTCATGGTGAGCCCTAAAAACTCTCTTTAGGGCCTCAAAATGGCCCCGCAAGTCAGGGACCCGAAACTAGGAAAAAAATCGCCAAACTAGAAAACTTCCAAAATGAACTAGTTGGAATAGGTGGAAGGACACCGAAATCGATCTAGATCAATCCTTCCTCCTTAGGAAGCAATGGTCTCCATTGTGTTGAGTTCCCCCATCAGATGACGAAATTTTTACTGAATTTGGCCCCAGGTGAGCCACTTGCCTTGGTGCAGGCGCTGCCCTACTTGATAACCTGATAAAGTTTGATCCTTTTTTGTCAGGTTATCTTGATATGTGTGTCCACAATATGATAATTGGATTCTTGTTGCATGAAATCAGGGTTGATCTCTATTGGTTTCAACTTCTCTGCTATCTCTGTGGTGTCCAATAATGGTGGGAAATATGGTCGAAGGAGAGCCATGTTGAAGATTAGGTGCAGGCCAAGGAAAGGGGGAATGTTTAGCACAAAATCATTGTCACCCAAAACCTTGGTGATGGTGTATGGACCATACTGGAGTGGGTGAAGCTTCCGATGAGGGCATGCAAGGCGTTCTTTCTAAAAGTGTAACCAAACTTTGTCGCCCACCTGAAACTTATGTGGCACCCGATGTTGATCATGGCATTGCTTGTACTTGACACTGGAATTCTCTAAAATATCCTGTACCTATTGGAGAATGTGTTGAATTCACTCAATTAACCCGGTGGATTTTTCATCTTCTGTTGGAGCAGGGGATGTGTAATATACCTCAAAATGACATAATTTTTTTTATTTTTTTTGGGGGGGGCACCAAAGTCATTTTAGCTTAATAACTTCATAATAAAGGAGTGGTGTAACATTCATCTTGATTCTGGATTTAAAGTCCATCTATTCTTCTACCATAAGGTGACAATCTTATACCAGAGTAAATTCAAACCTAAAATGAGGAATCCTCTAAAAGTCCTACCATTTTTTCTTCAACACGTAGTTACACTATATTTATTTATATAGTGGTTCTATAACCATATACCTAGAACTAGTAGGTCCTAAGTTTCCCCCTTAGCACATAATTCCTTGTTCTAGCACGTAAGGTCATATCTTTTGTTCTAAAAAGGAGGTGTCCACTAAAGGGAGGATTTGACGGGAGTTACATTCAACACCACACATCGTGCATGGTTCATTACGAGTCAATAACGTCATAGGACATTAATTTGATTCTCTTTGTAAAACTCTTTGTGGTACATTTTTTCTGAACACTATGCTTGACATAGTTTTGGATGAGGAATCCTCGCGTGACCATCTTATTCAACTGAGTCTTAACCAACTACAACAATAGTCTAGATGAAAACAAACAATTAACTCTGACTATACTCAATTAGTCACTCCTTGAAAGAGACGGCCATTAAATGTAAAAAAAAAAGGTTATTAAGCGCACGGGATGTGCCTGTCAGAGGAGTTAAGACTCTGTTCTCATAATTAATGGAGGCCCTGTACAATCAAGTTTCGGTGTCCTTCCCATCTATCCTTTCTCCAGTCTTGTTTTTCCAAGTTTACCCTAGCACATGGCCCGACCCATTCTGTACTTCGACATTTATTCTGGTAGCTTCTCCTCAACTTAGGGTTAGGTGAACTACTTCCACATCATTGTTACTCTTCGAAAGAATAGACTCTGCGTGTTTTTCCTGCTGTAAGGAAAAACTATCATTCTGGAGGCCACCTGTCCAGAAATCTGGTCGACACGGTCCATCTCACTGGTAAGTTTCTATTCGGCTATCGTATCTTGAGAAATGGTGTAGGTTTTCTTGGAGTTCTAATTCTATGAGGGTCCCTTTCACTCTGTGGATCTTACCACAGAGTGTATTTACATTTCCCTTAACGTTAATGCTTGGTATCTTTCAGAGTTAAATCTTATTCTGAACTCGGTTTGGGGTTATTCGTGCATTTCTAATTTTTCTCTCCTAGTTTTCAAATTTTCCAGAGGCTTACCAGTTTAATCCACTAATAAACCTTAATCTAGGGTTACAAAATGCCCAAAAGTCATTCTCCCTCATGCTCCCTTCTAGTAGTGTACAACGAGATCAGAATTGGGCACAAGTGAGGTTTCATAGGGTTTGTTGGTACGTTCTGTGATAACACCTCTATATTCCTTATTTTCGAGGGGTGAGTCCACTTGATGGTACTATACCCAGAATCCTTTATGATCTTGACCCAAACAAAAAGAAAGAAAACCCAGAGTGAATTTTTTTTACTTGGAATAATTATAAAATCCATCTAAGATGTTAATATACAGTTCCTGGAACTACCTTATGGTATGTGACTTTGAGTTATTATCTCTGTGTGTGCTTTACAAGAAATGTTTTTCCTCCATTGAAATGAAATCGAATAGTTATTTTCCTTTGTGTTGGATACTGTAAGTTGTAAGGCGACCTCTAGGTGTATGGATATGACATCTCTGTATTGGTTGCTTGGTTCCTCATTAATTTATGTAAATATGATTCTGGGAGGTTTAAATGTATCCTTGGCACAACTCGACCTATATTGTTTTTGTATTAAGGAAAACTAATACTGTCATCTGTTTCACTTTGTTTAAAAACATTAGTTGTTGTAACTAACTCGTTTTTGGTTTATCATCTTTATTTTGTTCGAGTATTGGTAAAAGCACTAATGATGGGCCTTGTTGATGCGAGGTACCCATCAAGGATTTACTGCACCCCCTTCCTTCAGCCCAGTAGCCTATCCAGATTTACAAATGACGAGGCAAGGGCCCGAGACTGTGCATCAAAAAGATAAGTGTCCTTTTCTGGACAGAAACAAATTGTTGGTTTAACAGTTGCCATTTTGTCAATTTCTTTATTTTTACTTCAACTGAAACTTACTAATTTATGGGTTTACTTTTCTTCTCTAGGACTTTAGTCTATGCAAGCCCTAATTATCTATCCCTGTCTTCAGTGGAGAAAGGTAATCGAGTTCCGAACCCACCAATTATTAGTTTAAACTCTACAGGTTCTAGGTCACACACAGAAGTTCGTGGCCTCAGCTATATTGTTATGAATAACTCTATCTCGACTTCGGGGATATCCATTGAATGTACCCCGAGGTCGTATTTCCATTGTTGGAATAGCACCAGTACTTGCACATGTTTTTAATCCGTGTTTTGATTTTTATTTATTTTTAAATTTGTTCAACATATGTAATAAAATTTCTAATTTAATGACTGGCGATTTTGGTCAAAAGTATTCAGAAAGATAGGTTGAACCATACCGAGAATTCGAGCACCGAATTTACTGTTTATATTATTCGGCTATATTTATTCCGGCACTAAAATGTTCCCAAAATTTAAGTAATATAGTTACTGGTACTCTTCTATTTCGTTATGTCTGATTTAAATAGAAGGATATTAATTGGGGTTGTGGTTTTAGCTAGAAATTTCAACTCATATTGTATATAAAAAATACAAAAATACAAAAGGGGTTTCCAACATCTCTAGTTCTGAATGAGATTATTGGCCTCCTATATCTAGCATATCATTTGTAGTTGTAGTTATATGTGATAGAATTATATCATGGGGAAAAATTTAGTATTTCCTATTGGATTAATTCCATACTATGAGGCAGATACTCACTGAGTAGATTTCTGATTCTGAGCTTTTATTCACAACAATAAAAATATTCCATTTATCTAGATTAGTTTCCACTCCATAGTTAATTCTATAAAAGGAACTTTGATGTACTGTAATTTAACCTACAGCTACCTCTGTAAAGAAGAGATCAAGATTATTGAAAAAGGATTGCTTCCAGAATTTAGCCATGTAATGACTTTTCAACTACCGTAATAAATAAAAGACAATTTCTAACAATTATTCAGAATCCAGTCTAATCATAAAGAGTCACTCGGAACTTAATTTACAGGATATTTTGTTAGCATTTAGACCCCATACACACGAACATGTTCTTTTCTGGATATTATATCAGATTCGATATTAATAGATATACTACATCAGGGATCTAATCGTTTACCAGTGAATTGGAAAATACTTCGCTCAGAATTATCAAATGCATTACAATAGACATATATATAATCATTTAAATAGAGAAGGAAAAGAATTAACATATCTTAACCAGTTCACGGGAAGTCAAAGGGAACAACCACATTCCTTCCAACTGTAGAACAGGGTAGCCAAAACACTTGCTTGATTCACCCCCTAGCATGACCATGAATCCACGAGGGAAAACTTGGAATCTCCTCCTCAGCAAATGTCTTTCAGTTTCAGCAGACTCCTCTTTCCTCACACTCAATCAGTAGTGTTCATAACAACAAGAGAACTCATATTCTTTTTTCCCATCATACTTGGCAGCATCTTGCCTCCTCACATATGCTATTTAACAACAATGTCTTTGCCTAGGTCTTTANTTGGGAATTTTTGTAGCTTTCTAAATCCCTGATTTTCACATCCTTTCCCCCTTCAATAAAACACTTTCCTCAGTGTTTGTTCCTTTCTTGGAAGAGTATTGGATGAGATTTCATCAAATATCCCTGCAACTCCCAAGTGGCCTCCTCAGGACTAACGTGGTTCCATTACACTTCTACCTGAGCGATGGCTCTGTTCCGAAGTGCTATTTCTCTCAGGTCTAGAATACGTAGGGGTTCCACTTACACCAAGTTTCAATCAATCATATGAGTAGGGTCATGAACATACTTTTTCAACAAAGAAACATGAAATACATTATGAATTCTTAGATTAGCTGGAAGTGCAAGTTGGTATGCTACGGGTCCAATTCAAGCTAGTATCTCGAAGGGCCCACAAAACCTGGGTACCAACTTGGCACAGTTTCTTAACTTCAACGAAATTTTTCAGGATTTGACCTTCAAATAAACATGATCTCCCACTTGAAATTACAAGTGTCTTCATATCTTATCTGCATAGCTCTTCTGTCTGTCATGTGCCTCTTTCAAGTTCTGTTGTACCTTCCTTACCATGTTCTCCATTTCTTGGAGCATCTCTAGTCCAACCATGAGTCTATCAGCCGGGTTATCCCAGGTAATTCGAGTCGTACACTTTTTATCATACAGTACCTTGAAAGGGCTTAACTTAGCCAAAGTTTGGTACCCATTGTTATATGCAAATTCTACCAAGTGTAGATAGTCTTCCCACTTGTTCGGTTTTGTTCTTACGTACATGCGAAGCATATCCTCTATGATTTGGTTTTTCCTTTCGGTCTGTCCATCCATTTGTGGATGATAACTCCTACTAAAATTCAAATTAGTATTTATCCCTGCAAACAATTCCTTCCAAAAAGTGGATGTGAATTTTACGTCTCTATCTGAAATCACCATTTTTGGAATACCATGTAGTCTAAAAATTCTTTCATAAATATTTTAACAATGTTTATAGCTTTAAAAGTAGAATGTACAGGAATAAAGTGTGCAAACTTATTGATTTTATCGATTACCACCATGATAGAATCATTCTTTTTCTGAGTTTTAGGAAAACCTATTATAAAGTCCAGGGATATGGTCTCCCATTTCCATTCTGGTACTAGTAATAGCTATAATAGGTCGGCTAGATGTTGGTGCTCGACCTTAACCTACTGACAATCTTGGCACCTAGCCAAGTATTTTGTTGTTTCGCCCTTCATATTATGCCAGAAAAATACTTTTCTAAGTGTTGTTATTGTTTTCTGGTATCCTGGATGGCCAGAATACGATTTCTTATGCACTTCTTCCAAGACTATTAATTTTAACTTTGTTGAATCTGGTATGTAAACCCTGTTTTTAAATCGTAATAGTTCCTTCTTGTAGATACTTAGATCTGGTTTATCTGAGTTTACGGTACTGTTTTGTAATTATGCAATTATCTTACTGTAATTTCCGTCGTTAATACCTGTCGTCCTTATTCTTTGTTGTAGATCACTTTCTGCCCTACTGATATTAATCTCAAATAATGTATGGACTCTTCTGCTTAAAGCATCTACTACCTTATTTTCCTTACCCTTGATATGTCTGACCTCGAAGTCGAATTCACTCAAGAAGGCTAGCCATCTTGCTTGTATTGCATTAATATCTGGTTGGCTAAACACGTATTTCACCCCGCTATTATCCGTCAATAGTAGAAATTTTTTGCCCATTATGTAGTGTCGCCACATTTTTAAGGCGTGTATTACCGCTACCAATTCTAAGTCATGAGTGACATAATTTTTCTCATGTTCTTTTAATTTCTGGGACTCATAACAAATAACGTGTCCTTCCTGAGTTAGGACACCACCTAGTCCTTCTTTACTTGCATCAACACATATGGTGAAGTCCTTATCTGGGTCTTCCACCTTCAATATGGGTACAGTTGTCAATAATTCCTTCAGCTTGTTAAAACTGTCTTGACATTTCTTTGACCAACTAAACTTGTTCCCTTTCTTTTGTAATTACGTGGTAAGGTAGGTTATCTTAGAAAACCCTTCTATAAATCTGCGATAATATCTGGTGATTCCCATGAATGACCGAATATCCACTACATCCTTAGCTACCGACCATTCCATAATGGATTTTATCTTCTCCCGGTCTATGGCAATGCCTTCTAGTAAAATTACATGTCCTAGATATTGTATTTCCTTTTCATAAAAGTCACACTTATCAAATTTGGCGTACAATTTGTGTTTCCTCAACATTTGTAGAACTATTCTTAAGTGTTCATCGTGTTCTTCCTTAGTTTTAGAATAGACCAGAATATTGTCGATAAATACTACTACGATTTTGTCTAAGTATTGACTGAAAATACTATTCATTAGGCACATAAACGTGGCTAGTGTGTTAGTGAGTCCGAAAGGTATGACTATGAATTCATAGTGTCCATATGTTGTTCAAAAAGTTGTTTTTTTTATGTCCTCATCTTTTATCCTAACTTGATGATAACCATATCGTAAATCCAACTTTGAAAAGATCTTGGCCCCACCTACTTGATCAAACAGATCATTTATCCTTTGTAAGTGGTATTTGTTCTTAATAGTCATTTTGTTCAGTTGTCTATAATCGATACATAGTCTTAGAGTACCATCTTTCTTTTTCATAAAGAGGACTGGTACCCCCCATGGTGAAACACTCAATCTGATATACTCTTTGTCCAACAATTCCTGTAGTTGTATTTTTAATTCTGTCAGTTCTAGTAGACTCATTCGGTAAGGTGCTTTTGAGATAGGGGTTGAACCAGGTAGTAGGTCTATGGAGAATTATATTTCCCTTCTAGGAGGTAATTCTGGTATCTCATCCACAAACATGTCTCTAAATTCACGTATGACAACAAAGTCTTCTAACTTTGGCTTATCTTCTCTTTCTAACAGATTCGTTACTTGGATTTAATAAACTTGACATCCCTTTCCCATACATTTCGTGAGTTGCATGGCTGAAACTTGTCTGACTGATAGGGTTTTGGTATACCTTGGGTTGTTCTGTTAGTGCCAAAATCGTCTTTATAGTTAAGTGTCTTTGCATAAAAATCTAGTACTGCTTTGTGCTTTTCCAACCAATCCATTCCGATAATCATATCATAAGACCCTAGTGGTAGGATGTTTAGATTTGTATTTATATTTTGACCATCTAAGATGAATTCAAAATCAGAAATAAATTCAACTACTTTCCTCTTAGTCCCTGTTGCTAGTTGTACTAGACATGATTTTCTGTGCTTCAGTTTCTTAAGTTTGTTTGACTCTACTACATCAGGAGTAATATAACTTAACATAGCTCCAGGGTCAATTAAAACAAAAATTCAAGAGTTATTGATTTTACCTTCGATCTCTATCACAGAGGACTGGTGGTCAGCTTGCCAGCCATCTGTGGTTGCATTTATCTGATGCAGGCTTATGCCCACGTCACCCACCATCAAGGCTTCCTGCAAATTATGAACATCAGTTCTGTTTGCTGAAATTAAACATGGACAATTCCTCCTAATATGAGTTTCTCCACATTCCCAACACTTTAATGGCTCACGGGAGCTATCCCCAAACTTCTTCGTTCCCAGATTTATTGGTTTACCGCTGCTTTGTGTATTTGAATGATTGGAGTGAAAATCCTTTCTCAGAAAGATTTTTACTGCATTCTGATAAGGAGTTGGTTGGTATCCCTTCTACCGATGTTTCATTCGATCTTGTTTCTTATCCTTCCAGGCTTTGGGAAACTCTACCCGCTGTTTATATTGGTCATAACACATTCATTCTTTCCTGAATAATTCACTCAAGGATTTGGGGTTGTCAAACTCAACTCTGTTCCTGTAGGATTGTGGTAAACAACTTAATAATCGCTGGATTTTTACCTTATCCTCCCGGATGTACGATACAAACCTTAGTAGTTCCAGAAATTTATTCATAAGGTCCTCCATCGTCATCTGTCCAAGTCGTAACTTGTAAAATTATTTTGTTTTCCTTTCATAATAGCTTTTAGAAAGGTATTGTCTCTTGAAATACTTCTTAAAGTCATACGATTCCAACTGTTTCTCCTTTAGGCCCTTGGCCAATTTCAGGTCTTGCCACCAAATGTTGGCCTTCCCTTTCAGATTGTAGATGGCCATTTTGACCTTCATATTACTAGAATAGTTGTAGATCTGGAAGTATTTTTTGATTTCCAACAACCATGCCTCAGCTTCTTCTCGCGTCCTGGATTCTCCATCAAAGGTAGCTGGTTTAATCTTTTTAAATTCTCCTTCAAGGTGATCTACTTGTATTCTTTTTCTGTCTTTTTTAGTTTTGTCTTCAGCTGAAGGTGTTCCTTTAGATGAACTGTCTCCTTTTTATGTTTCCAGCCCAGAGTTCTTGGAGACCCTTTTGCTGACCGCTTCATCATGGTTATCATCCTCTGGGTTTTTCTTGGTCACTATACTGTGTAGCAGGACCTCATTTATCTCTTGATGTTCCTGTTCTTCTTTCTTCAATTTCTCATTGTCTACTTTGAAAACCTGTAGCTCAACAATAAGATTACTCATAGTTTCCAGTACTTTCGTAGGAGAGCTTCTGTCACTATTCTATCTTGGATCTCCATGAGGTCCCTGTTCTGGATTTCCTTCCATTTTGATTTCTACATCATCATGAGCTGCCATAATTCACACAAAACATAAATGTTTTTTGTTTGTAACAAAAAGGTTTATTAGTTTTTCATAGATCGAAATATGTGCTAAAAAACTAATGTGGCCATGTTCAGGTCTAGTGTTGTAACCTTTTGCTCTGATACCATATGTAATATACCTCAAAATGACATAAAAAAAAATTTAAAAAATTGTGGGGTGCCAAACTCATTTTAGCTTAATAACTTCATAATAAAGGAGTGGTATAACATTCATTCTGATTTTGGATTTAAAGCCCATCTATTCTTCTACCATAAGGTGACAATCTTATACCAGAGTAAATTCAAACTTAAAATGAGGAATCCTCTAAAATTCCTACCATTTTTTCTTCAACACGTATTTAGACTATATTTATTTATATAGTGGTTCTATAACCATATGCCTAGAACCAGT
>ML797117.1:67627-90113 GCA_009831015.1 Picea engelmannii
TGGTGTTATGGTGAATTCATGGTAATCGCAATATGATGGATGACCCATAAAAGGTAGGGTCTGTGAATCCAAGTGAAATCAATTATTATAATTCGGTAAACGGGGATTGCAGTTAACTAATCGTACATTATTTAAGGTTGGACAACTCATCGATTAATAAATTTTAAATGGAGTAATGGGTCTGTAAATTGTCAGTGAGTCTTATTCATGGATTGTCAATGTCGGAGTCCTTCTTACTTGCGCCTTCCTGGAGGACGTTTGTTCACATGAGGTCGTAATCACCTTATTACTTGGTCAGTTTTGTCGGGCGGGATGTAGACACCCCAGGTAGCCTTAGGAGATATGCTTGCATGTGTGATTATTTCATGTAAAGAATCCAATGCCGTATCAAGAGTCTCGGGCCCTTTAAAGGCAGGGTTTCCACTCTTGCGACACACCTGATGGATATTACTAGTTTCTGCCTGAGGAGTCGGCCAGGAGCCTATCTAACCTTGTCTCTCTCTGCAGCAGAGAATTAAGATTAAACGCCCTGCTTTCCTGTGCAGAAATAGTAAAATCTACTACTATGGATTCTTCCTTCTGTGTTCGTACTGTGCATAACCCAGTATGTCGTTAAATGTTTGTGTTGTGAGCCTGATATCTATGATCGTTAATGCTTGTTGTTATTGTTGAGCATCTTGTGTCTTCTTGTGGTTCTCATCGTGGTTGCGTCTTGTTAGTCATCGGGTGGTGTCGTAGAGTCCAGTGTGTCTATTTCTTATCTACACGCGCGCACACACTTTTAACAAAAAAAAAAAATTGCACCTGTTGTCAGAGTTGTTTTCATAACGAGGAGGGTCGTTACAATCTAGTATATCTTCATTAATGCATAGTTAGTTATTTTATTTTCGTAATTTACATTAGATCTCTTTATCAGCTAAAAGAATCATTAAACCTGTCACGAGTAGTTATTCCAAACGGCTTGGGTTATTTAGACAACCTCAGACTAGACTATTCTCTTCCAATTGATAGTGTGTCATAAATGCCCATCAATAAATAACGCTAGAAGGAGGGCGAGGTAACTTTGATGATTAAATGTTTTATCCCTCATCCCGTCATAATTCTAGATTTATAAATTCTTCTTTTATGTCATCTTGAAATGCACTAGAAGGCAAGCCAGACTGACAAGCTATCCTTGTAGAGTATTTATTTCGAATGTATCTAATCTCTCGTGGCTCTTTCCCAAACCACTGTGTTGGACCATGATTTCCATTTCTCATTACCTATTATTCCCAACAAGACAGTTTCTCGATTGTCCAAGCTCCCCTTTGATGGCGAGGGGAATGTATCGGCAAAAGACCATCTTAACAAGTTTTGGTGTAAGTGCATCAAGCATGATATTTCTGATTTAAAGGTTTTATGAAGATTGTTCGCTTTTACTTTGAGGTGATGGATTAAACATTGGTTTGAGTCTTTTCCAGCATATTACATTGTTGATTGGTTTCAATTTGTAGAGGAATTTTTAGATGCCTTTGAAATTTATGATTACAATCGATTATGTGAAGAATTTCAATCTCTACTAATCAATGATGATTCATCTCCATAAGTCTTTTTCAACCGGCATCTATCATGTTCTCTATAAATTTCATCTTTATGACATGTCATTTATACTAAATCTCATCTCTGATGTTTGCACCCCTTTCCTCAAACCATATTCAATCACGAATGATGAATCAGTTACAAATCCTAAACAAGATGAATTTTATTTGCAGGATGAGAGAAATCCATCATAAAATCTTGAACACACAAGGGAGGTAGAATCTATTGAAAATGTTCTCACTGACAATCAAACTATTTTTTACTCTGAACCATTGCATCTTCAATCCTCAACTATCGTGAAGTGAGATTTTATTGTGGGTCTAGGTATATGTCCATATTCTTCTAAATCTTGCTCTAATTAGTACTTAGATTCAAATATTGAAGAACGCTTAGGTGATGCAAATGATCTTAAGAATTCTAACATTCCAATGAAACAGATTAGAGATGTAGATCTACAATTGGAAGAATAAACCTTAAACCTTCATCCATAAATTATACCTTGTCCATAGGACAAATTAAATGTTTGTCATGAAATTTTTGAATTATCTATCATACAAGAATCAAATTTAGATTTTCATATTATGTTGAAGGATTTATCACCCAAACAGAGTGAAAGTATTAAGTCAAGTGAAGAGGAATGTCTTGAGAATACCATTGTTAATTATCATAGCTCAAGAGAATCTTTTCATGTTCTCATTTCTAATTCATTTTACTCCTTATATACTAATCTCTTCTTAGATTTTGGTGTACATGATATTTTACCCACAGTGTCTTACTCTTTTCCATCACAATCTGATCTTTTTGATATGCCAAGATTTGGTGAAATTAACTTCAAACATAACATTTATGAAGTCATATTTGACGCTCTTTCACTTTCATCACTCGCATGGGAAAAATACATTTTTCAAAATGATTTTACATGATTTATTTTTGAAAAAGACAATGCACTCATTCTTATGGAGATCAAATATTCTACATTTCATATTCATTCTTTGATTAGTTCAAATTTTACTAATTATGCTTCATGTTTTGAAATGATCCATCTCATCAAAGGAAGCGTTCAAACCAGTAATCCAATTGATGTCATGAATCCTCTTATGATGTGTTCCCCATTGACATATCTAGTTTGTTGAATTCATAGTTTGCATTCTAATTTTTATGATAGGATTTTAGAATGGCTTGAGGATTCATATTTAAAAAATCTTCAAAATAAATATAAAGTTGCGCTTTCTTTGTTTCTACCTAAATATATAGGAGGTAAGCATGACATGATTTTTTTTGGTCCCCCATGTGAAGAAATTGATGAACACATGGATAATTGTCAGAGGGATGGGGCACTTCGGCCTTGGCCAGTGGCTATGTCAGGTCCCCATAATATTGACAAGTTTTCCAAACTCACTTACATTACTCCATGCCATTATGACCCATATCATGACAACATGGCAGAAGGGTTGGAGGATTCATGCATACATAATGTTCAAGGGAATGGTAAGTTCATGCTTGCTTTGTTTTTAAATGATGATTATAAAGGTAAGTATGATGTATTTTTGACATATTTCACTACACTTTCATTCTTGTTACTAATATTCAATTTTGTTTTCATTGCAGGATTGGATTTACTCCAATGGTTACATTGGAAGCATGACTTTACTTAGTATTTCGATTTGTTTAGTAGTTAGAGTAGGTTTCCTTTAGTTTTGTCTCTCAATGTTTCTTTTTGTAGCAATGCAGCTATGAACACAAGTGGGTACACCAATAAAACCATAATATGAATGTTGTCAGGGAAGTACACTTTAATCCTTTTATCTATGATTTTCGTTGAATGTTTCTTTTCAAAAACACATTATCATCATCGAAATTTTAAAATGGAAAGTAAAGATATAATTCAATTTGAACCATCAATTGACCTAAATTAAACCCTGACCCAAGGTGCCACGAGTAGGAATGCACTCATCTTAATATGAATTTTTATGTTTTCTTTAATCTCTGAATAAACTCACATCTCATGAAATGTTATCTTAAGCAAAGAACCTTCCCATACATGAGACTATATATGATTTAGTTTTTCATTTGTTTTACAATGGGATATTAGTGGATCCAAAATCTTGAGATTATCTTTGGCCAAAATCATTTTCTGAAAGTGTGCTTTCATTGTTTTGATTTGTTTGTTTCGATGTACTTCTAATTTTGATTTCTTTCAATAAAAGCTGATTTKCTTTATTGAATACTCTTTCTTTTCTATTTTTGAGTGAGTCTTTTCTTTATTGTTTGTCTATATTTCTGGTTCACTAACTCGCTTGTTTGAAACTTATCACCATATGGAAATAATATTCAAAATATTATACCACCTGCTGGTCTCCAAATAACCTGAGATAGTCCAAATCTGGTCTTGAAATAAGATTTATCTCAACTCTATTAGACATTTTTTTTTATTGTTACCATTCTTATTTCCCTTAAACATTCTTGTAACGAATTTTCTCTAAAATTTTGAGTGATCTATGGTTATCATGGATATTATAAGACTTTTTACGCCATCCTAGTACTTAAGGAAGAATCTATTTTTGCTTCCCCATTTTCTAGATAATCTCTTTTTCAGAGAATAAAATCAAATTTCTTGATTGGATCACATGTGAGCTTGAAATAATGAAGCATAAAGTTTCTAATTGAGAGTTGGAAGGTCTCATCCTGAGTCGATCCATCATGACCATAGGAAGTTTACAGAAGTGACATTACCATTTCTGGTCACCAAGCCAGGGTAATGGCATTCAGTCTTCTCAAAAGAAGGACAAGAGGTCTCATCATGAGCTGACTTGCACACCTCCATGGATTTTTATGGATGATGTTGCTTGCTAACTAGTCACCAAGATGGAGCAATGAATTTTAGTTAGTCACCAAAATGCTATAAGAATAAAGCTTAATAATTCAAGGAATGATCCATCACATGTGATTAAACTATTGGATGGGATTAAGGAGATCATATAGGTTAAAAGGAAACCCTATAAAGTCTATGAATGCATGTTGGTAGCAACAGACCTACCTATGGTATTGAAGTCCTTTTCTTAAAACTGTTATGACCCATTGGTGAAACAGTAGTTCAGATTTTAATTCTTTACAATATATTTCCCATCAATTCATGAACTATGGTAACATTAACCTATATATGTCTACAGAGATAATATCAATACTATATACACCAAAAAAGGGATTTTATTAAGGAAATTTGAAGATATGGCAGCTTAGTACCTCTTACTACAATTCCTCATAATGATATGTTTTGAATCAATGCACAGATAAATTTGTCACCCAATGAGTCGTCATTTTTTAGCTTCCCGCAACAACCCCCTTCTTTTTCTTTAATCAAAATCTAGTGTCCCTCTAAATTTTACTTGTATTCTTTGTTTGTTTCCCTTTAACTTGATTGGATTGGCATCGGTTTTCTTTGTTTCAAGGTTGGTTTGAGTTTATATTCTTTTCTTTTGTTTGGTTTGAATTTCATGAAATTTAAATGCCATTTTGTTTTGTTTTCTACAAAGTTTTGATGTTCATGGACGAGCTTCATAATTTGGGAGTTTGTTATTGCCTCTTCCTTATTGAATTTATTTGCTATGGGAGTGGCTTGGTTGAAGACATGGATTAATAACAATGATTTTATAGGAATAAATCTTATTGTGACACATATTTTCTATGACATTTGCCCACATTTGATCAAATTTGAATGAAGGAGAGATGAGCATAAACATATTAATTTTAACAAAAACATTAATTTTTATCAATTATTTACTTTAGTTTAAATTATAACTATGTTTTTGTCTTTTTCTCATTAGCAAGTTTGACTATTCTGAATAATGGGTTCAATACTTCATCAAATAATATCTTGGTTGGTTTCTCAGTTTCACAAAATCATTTAGTAGGTTTAATTTTTATATTGAGGTTATTAAATTGGTTTATTTTTGTTTCACGGGTTTCTATTATCAGATATTTGGCATGGATCTGATCACGGATTGATTTTCGTATCTAAATACGTTCAATATAATTGATCCAAAAATAACATTGAATTGTTGCAAAAAAATTATGAGCAACAACACATAAGATTTGGAAATGCATTCAAGAACATACAGACGATTTTGCTAGACTGGTTGTAGCCAAACCATGAGGAATCTCAAGAAACGACTGAAAACCCATCTGCAGAATGGAACCATTTAGCTTACTTGAGAGATTTTTCCCGAACAAATGTGCAATTCGAGAGATATTTTGGTCTCTTTCAGAGGAAAATTTCATGTTGCAGAAATTGTTAGTGACATCCAGACTGTTCATTCATTGCATAAATATATGAGAAAGTTTAGAGCCAAAGAGGTGGAGATTGAAGAAATACAGAGGAGGATTTTATTATTTATTTTGTATATTATTTATTTTGTAAACTTTTTCTTTTCAAATGGAGTAATAGATGGTTGAATTTTTTGGGAGAATGGACGAGTATTTTCGAAGAAGAATATGAAATTCCAGATTGCTTAATGAATTTTGTCGTGTGAGTAAAAGGGTTTTGTTTTCATTATAATATCTTTGATTATGGTTCATATTCTTTGAGTAATTAATTATGCATTCATTTAAATTAACTTTAGTCTATTTTATCAATACATGGTTAATTTTTATCATTTATGTATTAATTTTGCCAATCTTTCATATTCTATTATCCCAATTATCTTGGTCTTGGTGATTGTATTATTTTGATACAAATCTTGTATTATATTGAGTTTATTCAAGTAATTCAGATTTGTAAATATATAATTTTTCAATTCAGATTTTTCTTATTGTCAACTAGTTTATTATATCTTCACTAAGAATCAAGTTTTGAAAGTTGTTCTTTTTTCATTTTAAATAAGATTTAAATTGTCCATCAAAATGATTTTCGTCCTGACACTATCACAATCTTATAATTATACAACCTTATGCTATAGATTTCTCTTATTAGATAGGTTGTTGGACCAACATTATACAGGAAGGCACAACCAAAATTTCTCTTTAAATATTGACCAGTCATACATTAATGATTTTCTATTTGTTTTCATTTATATTTTGTGAATGTAAATTAACACTTAAGCTTAAATAATTTGTTTATTTAAGTTAAAACATTATTATTTACATTCATTTATTTTCTTTTTTTTTAGTTTCAAGGTTAAAATTAGATTAGTAGTATGTTCTAGATCTATTAAATTTTTCCTTATATTTGGTTCTCTTGTACAACCTTAGTTTACAAGATTTCTCGTAAATCTTACATCTGTT
Organism: Picea engelmannii; assembly: GCA_009831015.1. Classification (NCBI taxonomy): domain Eukaryota; kingdom Viridiplantae; phylum Streptophyta; class Pinopsida; order Pinales; family Pinaceae; genus Picea; species Picea engelmannii. Next base: position 74,486 of record ML797117.1, read on the forward strand.
TATTTGTATATGTTGTATATAAAAGTGAGAATAATGAATGCATATAGTAGATATTCATTAATGTATAGTTAGTTATTTTATTTTTGTAATTTAGATTATATCCCTTTATCGGCTAAGAGAGTCGTTAAACCCGTCATGGGTAGTTATTCCAAACGTCTTGGATTGTAACAACCCCTTCTTCATGACTACGGGCGAAGAAAATATTATTATTTTTTTTTATTGAATGAAAGGAAAGATGGTGACGAAAACAATAGTTAACCACACAACTGACGACAAACACAAGCACACAGTCTAGGCAACATGCTACTATGACTCCACGCACTGGCATAAGAGCAACAGGGTGAAGCATGCATAAAACAACAAGGAGAAATGACTACCCTCCTGGCGCAAACAAGATCACACCTACAAGCTAAGGGACAACATCCCCCTCCTGAAAAACAACCTCGATGACCAAAGAATAGAGCCTCAAGGCATGCGGACCAACGCATTAAGGAATTATATCCATGCGCCAAGAAACCTACAATGCTCAACAACACTCACATAGAAGGCACCGACTCCAGTCAAGTTATCGTTCGCTGCTATCCAATACGGCGCGTCATGATCCCCTCATCAGGAATCATGCCATCCCTAGGTGGTAGATGTGGCAACAACCCTGGCTCTACCTAACCTATCTGAACCAAGGACTTAAGATGAAATCAACGTGCTAAGGGCTGAAATAACTAATAAGAATACTACACCTACGCCCCCAAGAAAGAGGTAGACAAGATGCACGAATACGACGATCAACAGATGCGCAATCCAATAAATGATGTGGCGACATCCAAGAAGCCCTAAGGTTAAGTAAGAGGTCTAGGCGTGAAGGGTAGACTATTGTAAGGTTACTAAAGACTTAAACTTTATCAAGGATGAACTAAACAGAACTCAACAAAACGACATGCTTTCCCTCATGGTAGGTGTCTAATAAGTAAGTGAACTACTCATACTTTAAAAGTGATCATGCATTGCTTCATTATCTAAACAACAAAGTTGTCCTAAAAGTCAAGTCCTAAATAATCCACATATGGGAAGATGATATATCCCTTAAATATTTGAGTACACTTGACTTAGTTTAAGGTGATTATTCAAATTACTTATTCAAGTTTGACCAATTAATTAGGTGATTGATGGAAAATTGGTCATCATTAATGGGGTTGGATATCATCCATGTAATTATTATCTAAATTACCCTAAACTACTTTAATGGAAATATATGTATGTTGTAGGTAGTGATATCACATTATCATGCAAGTTGAGTTCCCAATCTACATAACTACACAACAACTACTAGTAGGAATCACCAGGATATTATGAGTAAAGATCAATAATGTCATCTAGTAGAAGCTAGATTGGGTAATATCAAAGGACAAAAGAAATATAAATATCAAGCTAATTAATATGCGAATTGAAAAAATATAATCTAACCATACAAAGTGTGTTAATGAATTAATTATTAACTCTATAACCATCAACACAATTAAAACAACACTACAGGGAGAATAACTTCAATCAAATTGGGAACCAAACATTAGAGAAATTCTAAAGTGTACATATATCACTAGAACCAGGATTAAGCCACAAAGAATGGTGGTGATTAGAGGTGATGTGGAGTATTATTAAGAATTAGGTAATGAGAATGATTTTATAGAGCTCATTCTTGCAAACAATTGCAATAATTTAATATTCAAATGCAGCCATCTACTGCAGCCACCAAATTCGCTGGTAATAGTAAAAAAAAATTGCATTAGTAATTAAAAGCAATGATATTACACCACAGTCACCAAATTCATTGGCAATAGTAAATAAAATCACAGTAGTAATTAAAAGTAGTGTTGTTACACAACAGTAACCAAATTTATGCCATAGATAGTGCCATCAAGAATGCAATACGAAATTACAGGCACAAACTCGCTGCAAGAAGGAAAAATAAGGAAGCTGCTGGCATTGGGGGTTCATCAATTAAAACAGAGGTAGCTCATGAGGGAGTGAGGAAGACGCATAGATAAGTGGCAAGTATCCCAACAAAATAAAAATGAATGCAGACTTAAAAGTATGGAAAATCATCAGTTATACTCCAGGCATCGATTGGGTCTTTAAGGAGGGAAAACGCCCAACAAAATAAAAATGAAAAGTTGTCTGAAGAAGTGAAAATTCGCCAGTTAAACACCCAGGCAATGATTCTGTCCTTCTAGGTGGTAATTTTCCCAGCAATAAAAAAAAAATGCTGACTCAAGAAGGGGGAAAATCGCCTTCCAATAATTTATATGCATAAGAAGGAAAGGAAATCGCAGTCCAAACAATGTGAGGGCATGTCAACAAAAGGACGATGCACTTCCAATCATCTTCAAAAATTTAAAGAGAAGAGGTAAAAACATAGAGAGAAATGATATCATTAAAACCAACACGGATTTGAGTCACAGGGAGGTATCGCTATGCAGTTTTAAGTTATATAGGAATAAGTAAAAACGCAGAATTACATTCATCCAACAACTTATATAAAAACGCAGATTTAAATGTATCCATCACGCATAAAAATTTAGAGTTAAATTCATCCAACAACTATTATAAAAATGTAGATTTAAATGTATCCATCATTCATAAAAACACAGAGTTAAATTCATCCAACAACTTTTATAAAAACGAAGATTTAAATGTATCTGACGATATTTAAAAACACAGAGCTAAAGAAAACTTCATAGTCGATAAAAAATTTCACGGTTACTTAAACGCATCAAGGTGGAATACTAACAATCAGCCAAGGACAACAACAGAGGTATACGACTGACAGGAACGTCATTTTATCATCATCCATGCACAGAAAAGAAGGGCGTTGAGATCAATAAGTCTATTAACGTCGAAGTGACGACCATAGATCAGGCTCCTGGCCGACTTCTCAGGTGAAGAATGATCAACTAGGAATGAAAGGAAAAAACAACCACAATCATCACAAATCAATACACCAAAGGGTGGTCAAAACATGTCGGGAATCGAAGTCCATGGGAGTCAATCAATCATCGAGCTAAAGTCTAGGGAAAAATTTAGTCATCAACTAGAATGCTAAGACAATCATTTTCCCTACCAAATTAAACATGCAGATCTAAAAGAGTAAATCATAATAACAATCTACCATGCAAAACTAAATAAAGAGGATCGTTGCCCAATCACCCACTCCGAGTTTATGTCACGTGCGCTTCATGCAAATCCCACTTGTTGACTGATGAGATTTCATCGGTACCTCCCATCCAACGCTAGGGGTACTCTTCTTCCCCCTTAGCCCCCCGAGCCGCAAAGGGGCCATAAACACTATCCATAGAATCAACTAGTTTCCAACTCACCTCCAAAGGATGAGCTACCACTCCTCACCAAGCTGGGTATCCCAACTCCCACAAGCTAAGTCAATCAAGTATATATTTATGCAACGTAACGTTACACAAAATAGAAGAGATCCTCTTCCTCCTCCTCCCTCCTTTATATAGATTTTCTAACTCATTTACTTTCCCAAAATCCCTTTTAATTTATTCTTCATTAATTTAATTCATAATAATCCTCCTCCTACAAGTGTCACTCATCCCCTTCATTCCTCCAAAAACTAATTTCTTTAATTAATTAATTACCCTTATTTCCCTCACCCACCTAGAGTCACTCCTAGAATCGCTCCTAAGCGTCCCCAAATTCCCTTACAGGTTTTAATGACTTTCCCCGTTATTAATCTGCTAGTTTAGTTAAAATTAGAAAGTTTTTAAATGGTAGATACCTTACTAAGTTGGACTAACTGCTTTTTCCCTAGTGTTTCCCTTTTCTTTTATGGTTCCCACTTTTCCCTAGTTTCCTAATTATTTTAGATTTCCCCTTTTTCCCTTTTTAATTAAACTCAAAAAGGCATGTGCAAAAACTTACCCTTTTCCCCCTTTTTCCCCTTTTTCCCCGTTTCAATGAATTATATTTTTAATTAGCATAATAAAGTAAAACAATCATTTCCCCTTTTTAAGTTTTATCCCAAAATATTTTTATAAATCACTTTAATTTCTTACCCCCTTCTTGTCACAAGAATAATGAAGATTATCTTTATTTTTTATTTTTATATATGTTTATTTTTATTTTTATTATTTTTTTAAATAGGTAAATTTTACCACTAACAAAATTTAGACCTAGAGCTTATTTTCCTAGGCTGGGTGACATTTTTTTTAAGGGAAAGTTTTCAAATATTCCTTAACACTTTATTGTCCTAAATCCATCTAGGTTTATCCAATTATTAACTAACCAAGCGACGTGCCCTTCAGGATGCACTAGGTGCTCCAAGGGTGCCACTCACCTCTTTCTGTTTCTCTTAAGCGGCGTTCCCTTTAGGACGCACCACGTGCTCCAAGGGTACAACTCACCTCTTTCCATTTTTCTTGCACGACGTGCCCTTCAGGACACACCACGTGCTCCAAGGGTTCCACTCACCTCTTTCCATTTTTCTTTCCTGACGTTCCCTTCAAGACGCACCACGTGCTCCAAGCGTGCCACTCGCCTCTTTCCATTTTTCTTGTGTGACGTGCCCTTTAGGACGCACCATGCGCTCCAAGGGTGACACTTGCCTCTTGAATAACTTGGTAGACATCAAAAACACCTAGAGTCAATACTCCGCCATGTGATCTTGTGGGAGACTAAGGGCCTCTAAGGAATAAGGCCCTTGCCTTATTGCACACCCTTTAGAATCATCGTGAACGACTGTCGAGGTCTTCCCTCATGACATTGTGGGTCCTCTCGAACTAGGTAGTTGTTAACCTATAGTTCAAGCCATGACAAGAGTGCTAGTAGGTTTTGGCGGGACTATTGTCCACACCTCTCCCTCAACATCTATGGTAGTCAAGTGTGACCCCTCTACTCCACATGTGAGTCTGTTCGACAAGCTATCGTCAGCCTGCATAATCAACAAATCACGTTAGAAATATATCCATATCATATCATCTAATCATATGCACTAATATCACATATAAAACAATCAAAACCCATTAGTTCACTCCCCGACTCGATCCAAAGTCCAAGGGGTTCCATCGATGCCTCTACATCCTCGAGGTACAAAATCCCGCACACTCAGTAAAACCAAGTCAATAGCCCCTATCTATGTCAATGCAACAAAACAACATGACATCAACCCATAATGTCTCATAATCAAAATCACATGTTTTAATAGCATAATAATATGGATCACTTGCGAGCAAGTGTCCTCAAAGAATAAGTTCGCTCAGTGCGCAAGAGCGAGATGTTACATGGATTATTTAGAAAGCCTTTTATTGGACTATTCCCTTCCAGTTGACGGTGTGTCATAAATGCCTGTCAACAAACTTGTAACCAACCACTCTCACCACCCAATAATGTTGATCAGAACTACATTAGTGCACCCTGCCACCACCCTCACACACTATTTTCTTAAGTTATTTTTCATCCATTTGGGTCTAAAAGTAAAGACTATTTTGTCATAAGACTAAACATAACAGGCCACTTGTATTATTCAATTAAATATAAAACTTAATAAATAAAAAACTTTAAAATAAAACTTTAATAAATAAAAAACTTTAGCAAAACTTAAGTAAACTCTCTACAAAACTACATTGCTCCTTCTTTCAACAAAAACAATAATAATACTAATGATAAAGAAAATTTATGATAATAATAATGAGTAATAGTAATTATTAATTACAACCAAAACTACTCATTATCAATAATCAATAATTATTACTATCTATAGCTACCAAATTATCCATCGATTAGTTTTTTAAAAACTTTATATTCACTTTTTCTTTAAGATTTGCCTAGACCAGGACTAATAATCTTACAGTAAAGCTTCCCTATACACACAGACTATTCATATGTATTCACACAAAGGGTTGATAAGTTTTCTATCGGTCAATGATTGAAAATTGGAGAATGATGCACTCCATGTGCCAATATCTCTTATTGTGTGTGTGCTTTAAAATATGCGACTATTGAATTTCTAAATCCAGAACGAGCCCTTGGAAAACTGTGTTAAATTTCTAAATCCGAAACGAGCCCTTGGAAAACTGTGTTAAGAAATGGTTGGATAAATGTCACCCCAAAACTCATATAGGACACTCAAAGAAAAGGAGAAGAATCACTTCTCCTCTCCTCTCATCTACTCTTTGCAAATCAAAATGAATGGCGTTAATGACATGGGTGGTCTCAAACCGATGTCCATATACTTGGAAATAATGGAGTAAGAGTCAGTTGTAAGTGTTAGTTGACAGATTCAATAGCGTAATTAGAGTCTAGTTATATGTGGTGTTATGTAACCGACTAAGTAGAGTAGTTTCCTATATAATGATGTAATCAGTCCTCATTCAATAATATAGATTGTGATCTTTGCCTCACCTGTGTTGTGTCACCTAATTCTAAGTTGGTATCAGAGCAATATTGGATATCCAAGAGATCCCATCTCTCTAAGACGAGATCCAAGAGAAATATCTCGATTTGATTTTGAAAATTTAGTAGGGGCGTCGAGCGCTCCCCATGCAGTGTGAGAGGAGCATCGATCTCTCTTGCACTTATGAAATCTGAAGAAATCCTCTCCCTCATGGTCCCTTTGTACACATATGGAAGTTCTAGGGAACTCTCACATGCACACCCACTCTCGCTCAACATTATAGAGCTCCCCCCTCATCTCTCCTAAAGCACTAGCACTCCCCTATGCTGGTTTAAAGGGCGCCGGCCATTTTTTTCCATGGGAGTTGGAGTCCCACTTTTTGTTATTCATGAGGATGGGTGGAGGGAAAATTGACCTGTTTTTACAGGCCGTGAGTGAGTGAGGGTCAGAGGAGGTGCTATGTTTGGGAGTTAAAAAGCTTCGCGCGAGCTTGTGGTTTGATATCACTCCAACAACTCACATAATTTTTTCCGTATAAAGACCAAATCTGATTTTTGTTATTTACATTTTTTTTGGAAGTGTGAAAAGCGTGGAACTACAAAATTCAAAGGAAAGAAGATTGGGAGTCTATGAAAAATCATGGGAATCTCTCACATGTCACTACACAATCCCTTAAAAGGTCTGTGATCAGATTTATGAGTTTGAAGCATAAGTTTTTTTTTCTAGGATTGAAAAATTAATGCCACGATTTCTTATATGATGGAGGGGTTAAATTTTTCGATTGATTTATAAATCATGAATGGAGGATAAAGGATCATAAATCACAAAGGTGGATTTATGACTTAAAAAAAAAGAAAAAAAAATTAAGGAAAAGTTTTTTTTTAAGAAATTTATATGTTTTTTTTATACATGAAGTGTTAAGGTTTATGAGTTTGTGGTATGCCTAGAGTGGTGTTAATGTTTTATTATATTTTTTAATAAAAATAAGAGTCAATATAGAGATGTATCGGTGGATTCGAAGGTAGAGTGATGGAATGTTCAACACTTGACGAAAGTTGCATATTCTTGGTGATTCACTGTTGGCGATACAAGGATCCATTGTTTGGTTGGACAGGAAAACATTTGCAAAGATGGTGAATCCTCTTGCAGAGACCTACCTCAACGAAGCCAACAAGTTAGATGGCTCAAATTTCATTAACCGAAAATTCAAGATGCATACGTTCATAGAAGGATGTGGTTTCTGAACCATTGTGAAGGGAACTGAAGAGAAACCTGATGCGGCTATCGGTGCGACATCACCACATATATAAGAATGGGATAAGAGAAAAAACAATTCAAAGGTATTGTTGCACATTCCTGTTAAAGATAACATAATTCCGCATAATAGAGAAGCTATAACTTCTACTGAAACGTGGACAATGCTTAAATATTTGTATGAAACTAGCAATATGAATCACATTCTATTCCTGAAAACTAAATTTCTAGGCATTAATATGGATGGAAATGAATCTGTTAGTTCATTTTTGGGACGTATTAATGAGGCGAAAGACAAGCTAGGAAATATAGGGGAAACATTTTCCAGCACCGATCTTGTCACTATTACCTTAAATGGTGTGCTAGAATATTATCAATTGTTCATAACACACTAGTACATATGACCAAATTTGTGATGGTTTTTTGTTGCTATTGCCACACTTATCCGTCTCGATTTCCACAAAAGCCAAGAATTTTTTTCGTTGCTTTAATTTCTTCGCTATATCCACGAAAGATGTTTTTGTGGAAACAATGATGAAATTACCTCACAGCATGTCATCGTCATAAAGATAGGTTAATCTTATGCATCGTCACAATTACAACGAAACTTTGTGGCAATTACGACGAACAAACATGGCAATGCAAAAACATTTGTGGAACGTTGTGACAAAAATGCATTGCAATAGCGACTAAAATTTCTTCCAAGACAAAAACTCACGACGCAGATATTGTATGTACGACTCAAATCCATGGCAAATTGTGACGAACTTTCATGGCTATTGCAATGGTTGTTCAAAATAAAAAATTGACTTCTAACGAACTATCGTCAATATTGTGATGTGTCCTTTAAGTTTTTAAAACACAAATTACACGAGATATTTAATATGGTATACCATATTACATTGTAATGTGGTATACCATATTACAATGTGATATGGTAATGCCATATTAAAATGTAATATGGGATTACCATATTACATTGTAATATGGTAATGTCATATTACAATGTAATATGGTAATGCCATATTACATTATAATATGGTAATTCCATATTACAATGTAATATGGGATTATCATATTACATTTCAATATGGTAATGCATTTGTCCTGAGTGGGATAAAAGTTCTTTTTAAAAACAACTTAGGATAGCGATTTGTCCTGAGTGGGATGGTGACCTTGGCATTCAACAAGATAGGAATTAATTCATTGATGACAAGTGTAGCAGGTGTGCAGGCCAACTAGTGTATGGATATTATATGCTATGTGGTAAACTTGAACTTCCTCTTTCAGAATAGATGGCTCATATAGCTTGAGATGATTGACATAAATGATATTCTGGATGTCTAGCAAGGAAGGGAAATAGTAGTGACAACCATTGTCATTAATATATTGAATAAAAATATAGGGACAATAAAAAATAGGCTTGATTTTTTTATGATTCTACCCCTTAAAACATTGTTTTTCCATTTACAACCAAAGTTAGTCACTAATTTGAAACTAGACAAAGCCTTGATGGTGATGCTAGAGGGATTTATAATGAGCTAGGGAGGATTGAAGGGCATTAGTAACCAAAGAATGAATGATAGATAATTTATGAACATATGATATTCTATACATTTTACCTCGCCTTATAGCAACTTCTATCCATAAGATGCGAATAATAGAAAGATGCAAAGAATGAGCAATGAAAGAAATTATGAGAAACATTGTGATGCCTACTTGCGACAAAAGTACTTTTTCGTCGCAAACTTTAAGAGAAAATGTTCACTTTTTCAATTTTGATCTAAATACACCCTGTATTCATCTCTCTCACGAAGGAAGAAAATTTTAGTCTATGTTTTCGTCACAAGAACGACGCTCACTATTGACTTGTGTTTTCGTCACAAGAGTGACGCTCACTATAACCATTCCTGTCTTCAACAAAGTGACATAAATATAACAAATAAATGTCTCTCCATTTGATAGGTAATCCTAATTAAACAAATAAACATCTCTCCATAAATTAACAATGGTAATCCTAGTCAATAAATTTCAAAGACTTCCTTTCGAGAATAAACTATAGCGTGCAGATATTAAGTCTAAATTATTCCCTATTATCATTATAGCAGTGGGAACAATGGCCAAAACATAGGTGGATTGAGCATGGATAGATTCATAATTTCGTTACTTACCTGACTCGTCTGGATGTTTGGATCTTCTCTCGACATTCGATCAACCCTTCTCGCCTTGTATTCCTGCAATTTGGAATCCACAACATTTCAGTTCAGAAAAAATAATTATGAATGCATTTCCAGTTCAGAATATTAGTGGAGGGTAATAATGATAGTAAGAATATATATATATATATATATATATGAAATTGTTGATAGTAAGAATAAAAACATGGCCAAATAAAAAGTCATGAAACCTGACAGCACAATTCACAATTGGAGTCTCCTCCTTTTTTATGGGACCAACGCTCGATGAATTCTCTGTGAGCATACTATGGAGCCAAAAAAACACATGTTTTGTATGAACATGTTCATGATAAAATATGACAAAATACTCGACACCCATAAACCTGTCATTCATCAAAGATGACAAAATATAAACCACGTTTATCTATCCCCTAAACCCTGTACCTTCAAGGTGCTAGAACAGGCACAGGGAATCTCCATATTTCCTTTATTAATGAACGACAGAGATATTTAAAAGCTGAGATGAAATTTGGTGAATAAAAATATTAAAAAAAAAATTGCAAATACATAAATTCATTCTTTTGGTAAATCAGCTAAATTTTTATTGATATGTAGCTTATATGACAATACATTGATCAAATTTTTTTAACCCATAATGTTTTCAATCTTCCTTCTACGTCGCACTTAACTTCCTCTTCATAAATATCTAGGGAGGATTGAAGGGAATTAGTAACCAAAGAATGAATGATAGATAATTTATGAACTGTGACATCCCCATCCGGAACGACTCCTATGATGTACAACCGGTAAAAGAACCCTTAATTTTATTTTTTTTGTGTGTGTGTGTAGGAAGGTAATAATGACATTATACTCAACATCACAACACGATGACGAACACAACGCTTGCAACTCACACAACAACAACATAACGACCTAACATAAAAGCACATCAAGCAACTGGAAGCAATGTACAACATTCAACCGATGAAGAGTAAGAATGACTACCTGCCCGTCCTACCCTGCAATGGTTAGGACCTCCAGGACACATAAGCAATAATCAAGCCCAGGTTCCCATCGATTTTGACCATTTAAGGTCTCAAGGCTGGCGACTGTTCTGAGGAACAAGGAGGTGTCTACATCCTTCCTGACACAAGCAGACCAAGCCTACTAAGCTAAGGACAATCATCCTAGCAATCCCATGCACCCAAAATTAATTACACAAGTAACTAGAACCCTTACAGTGAGAAAACCAAGAACATTAAATGTTTACAAAATCAAGTACAAACATTAATTAAAATGAACAACAACACCCTCAACGGGAAGCACAAGCTAAAAATGACTTCGTCAACAACCCAACCATTAATCAAGGCTAAGTGGTCAATATCTATGATTTAAATTGGCGTTAATTATAGATCAATTAACCAGTCTATATCCCATTAGTCAACGAGTTACCAACCGAACTTAACATGAATTATGACTCAATTTAGCGATTCTGAGTTACCAATTAGGCGATATCTATAAATCCAACTAACATCATTTACATATCTAATTTAGCAAGTCTAAAATTTGCAATCTAGTCTTTACCCACCATACTAATTTTAATATTTATTACAACCTAAATGGAAAATTCTATATCAATCTGAATCCCCATCCAACTAGCCATAAACTTGAATAACCACATCAACATTCTTAAAGTGGAGTGCTACCATTAGCACTTATGAATAGTTAAACCTCAACATTTAGTCTAGCTATAATGATCGAACTAACAATGCTGGCGGTCTACTATCATAGAGAAGGAAACTGCTAACTATTAACATTGTTGTAGCAATTTAACAAGGTGATTACCACAATAGTTACATGACAATTAATATGGCATTAACAAGATAGTTTACATGACTATTTTCATAATAAGTAATATACCAATAACAAGACATTTAACATTCTAGTTAACATACAATTAATATAACATTAACAAGGCAATTTGCATGACCGTTAACATAACCATTCATAGCGCAATAACCAGGAGATTTATATAACTGTTAAATATTTAACTCGTTGTGGCATTTAATCAATAGAAGGAATCTACTGACCATTAACATTGTTGTAGCAATTGTTCTGGCAATTAATAAGGCAAAAATATAGCATTTAATATTGCAATTAACATGATAATCAACATGGCCGGTAACATTGTTGTGGTAATTAAAGCTTGGTAGTGAGAACAATGGGTATGTGTTCAATGTGAAGGAGGATAAAAGGGACAAAACAAACTGTAGAAGGACCAACTCGTGGTCAGTCAACAACAACTCAATGACCAGTTTTGAAGGCGACTTCGTGTGCATTTAAACAATAGTCTATGTCAATCTTTAAAATAAAAAACATGGGTAATTTAACAACAATATCTTCACATTTTAAAGGAAAATATCGTGGGCATTTAAAAAACAATCACAGTCATGTTTGGATGGAAAAATTGTGAGCATTTAAACAATAGTCTATGTCAATCTTTAAAAGAAAAAACATGGGAAATTTAACAACAATCTCTTCACATTTTAAAGGCAAATATCATGGGCATTTAAACAACAATCATAGTCACGTTTTGGATGGCAAAATTGTGAGATAAATAACAACAGTCTATGTCAATATTTAAAAGAAAAAATGTGGGTAATTTAACAGCAACATAGTCCATTTTTAATTTCCAAAATCGTGGTCCTTCACAGCAGGAAATTTGATGAATTGAAAAGAAAAAATGTGGTTATTAACATGAATCAAATGGCAACAAAATTTTAAAGAAAAACATAGTCTTCATCAAGGGAAATATCGCCCCAAAGGTAAAACGAAATGCAGACAAGAATAATTCCTCTTTTCCATCGCCAGAATACAAAATAAAAATACAGACCATAAATCATTTCATTTTTCATTGCCAGAATACCCATTGTAAAATGAAAAGATAAATTCATTTTGTTTTTCATTGCTAGACTACCCAATGTAAAATGCAGAGATGAATTCATTCGGTTTCTCATTGCCAAAATACCCAAAATAAAATGTAGACCAGAGATCATTTCGTTTTTCCTTGCCAGAGTACCCAATGTAAAATGCAAGGATGAATCCATTTCATTTTTCATTGCCAGAATACCCAATGTAAAATGCAGAGATGAATTCATTCCATTTCTCATTGCCAAAATACCCAAAATAAAAGTGTAGACCAGAAATCATTTCATTTTTCATTGCCAGAATACCCCAATACAACGCAGACAATGGTAGGAGAACACAAGGATCCAATGAGAAAGGTCATGGAATGGTTGCAGGGGTTCTATCATTCAAGACATAGAGAAAACCAACCAGGACACAAGATAATCCACACACATAGGTCGTTTCCAGATGGCAGAATCAACAATCAGCCAGGAACAAACATCACATGTAGTCGGTTAACAGGTTCTTCCTTCGTTCACCATCCTCGCATAGAAAAGCAGGGCGTTGAGATCCATAGGTATTTTAACGCTAAGGTGATGACCGTAGATCAGGCTCCTGGCCAACTGCTCAGGGGAGGATTGGTGAGCTAGGGACAAAGGCTAAACAACCATGAAGGTTGCAAGGCTGAGCTACCACTCCTCACAGAGCTGGGTATCCCAACTCCCACAAGTCAAGTCAGTCAAGTGGATATTTCTGCACCGTAATATTACTCAAACAGAAGAGATCCAACCTTCATCTCCTCTCTTCATTATATAGAGTTTCGTGGTTCCTTACTTTCCTAAAATCTCATTTAATTAAGTTTTTAAAAATTAATTCCTAAAAATTCCTTCCCGTACAAGTGTCACCCATCCCCTTCATTCCTCCATAAATTAATTTCTTTGATTAATTAATTATCTTTATTTCCCTCACCCACCTAGAGTTACTCCTAGAATCACTCCTGGGTGTCCCCAAATCCTCTTACAAGTTTTAATGGCTTTCCCTATTATTAAATTGCAAGTTCAGTTTAAATTAGAAATCTCTTAATGGTAGATACTTTCCTAAGTTTGACTTTCCTCTTTTTCCCTTTTTATGTTTACCTCTTTTCCCAGTTTCCTAATATTTTAGATTTTTTCCCTCTTTCTCCTTTTAGTTAGAACTCAAAAAGGCAGGTGTGGAAATTAACACCCTTTTTCCCTTTTCTCATTAAATTAATATATTTTAAATTATCATAAAATAATAAAATGATTAATTCCCTTTTTAAATTTTAATCGAACAGATTTTTTTTATTTTTTATGAAACAATTAATTTCTTACTCCCTTCGTGTTACAAGATTTAACGAAGATCATAATTATTATTTATGTTGTTTTTATTTTTGTTATTATTATTATTATTATTATTATTATTATTATTTTATTTTTTTATAGAGAGATAAAATTTTACCACTAGCATAGTTTAGACTTAAACCTTAAATTTTCGTGATGGGTGACATTTTATTAGGGAAAATGATTTTTTTTTAATTCTTATCACATTTTTCATCCTAAGGCCATCTAGGTTCATTCATTTATCAAAACAACGCAACGTGCCCTTTAGGACGCACTAGGTGCTCCAAGGATGCCACTCACCTCATTTGTTCCCTTACACGACATGCCCTTCAGGATGCACTACATGCTCCAAGGTTTTCACTCACCTTTTTCCATTTTTCTTGCGCGACGTGCCCTTCAAGATGCACCATGTGCTCCAAGGGTGTCACTCGCCTCTTGAATGACTTGGTAGGCATAAAAAACCCCTGGAGTCAATACTCTGTCAGGTGAACTTGTGGGAGACTAAGGGCCTCTAAGGAATAAGGCCCCCACCTTATTGCATGCCCCTTAAAATCATCGTGAGCGACTGTTGCAGTCTACCCTCATGACATCGTGGGTCCTCTCGAACTAGGTAAACGTTAACATACAGTTCGAGCCACGGTGGGAGTGCTAGTAGGTTGTGGTAGGGTTGTTGTCCACACCTCTCCCTCAATATCTCTGGTAGTCATGCATGACCCCTTTACTCGATATGTGAGTCTGGTCGACAAGATATCGTCAGCCTACATCATCAACAAATCATGTCAGAATATATCCATATCACATCATCTAATCAGAAGCACTAAAATCCCAGTAAAAAAATCAAACCCCAATGGTACACTCCCCGACTCGATCCGGAGTCCAAGGGGTTTCCATCGATGCCTTGACATCCTCGAGGTCCATAATCCTGCACACTTAGTAAAATCGAGTCAATAGAACCTATCTATGTCAAGGCGGTAAAAAAACATGTCATCAACCGATACGCCTCATAATCACAATCAAATGTTTTAATAGCATAATAATCTGGATCACTTGCGAGCAAGTGTCCTCAAAGAATAAGTTCGCTCAGTGCACCAGAGCGGTATGTTACATGAACATATGAGATGCTATACATTTTACCTCTCCTTATATGAAATTCTATCCATAAGATGCGAATAATAGGAAGATGAAAAGAATGACCAATGGAAGATATTATATAGGGGTAATATGAGGGTCTTTGTAATGTACACAAGATACATTGTTGTTGTGAGGGAATCCTCCATCAACTAGGCCTATATATCCCATGACATACATGTGAATACCCCTATTCCTTAAGAATTAGTGTAAGGTAAAACTACAAGGTGTGCCATGTGGATTACTGTAATGTTCGGCAAGTAGAAGACAAATGAGAAAGAAAGATTGGTAGACAAACATTGCATGTTAAACACACAATTTTGACATGGGGGAACAAGCGAATTTAATCACTTCATAAGAATGATAGAAACTAAACTATGAAATGTAAATAATGAAAT
>ML797117.1:105677-117034 GCA_009831015.1 Picea engelmannii
CACTAGTATGTATGAACTTCCTTGACTTACTTATTGATAGTGTCAGTCACTTGTTGTGAATGTGTGAACCATGCTCTTTCCCTTTGTACCATCAGATACCTTAACTTCGGGACGAAGTTTCTTGAAGGGTGGGTGTATGTAACACCCCTAATTTGATGAATGCTTAAAGATTACAAGTAAAATGAATTAAAGAAAATAATTATGGTTAACTAAGTAATACGTTAACTACAGATCACATTTAATGACCTGAGAAATAAATCTTAAGAAAACACTGAGAAATGATATAAAATGGTTGCGTATGCAGGAGGGGAGAGGGATGAATCCCGAGAAGATAAAACATTAAAGGAAGGGTATGGGACCTGCACGGAGGGTGGTTGGAGGAGTAACTGGATGAGTCGGCGAAGGAGGAATAAGGGAGGGGAGAAGATTGTTGGGAGGGGGATTCGACATGGGGGGATAGATTTTTCTGAGGATTTTTCGGACTTGCTATAAGCACAGAGTTTTTTTTTTTGATGATGGATTTTGATCAGGGGAGGCACCAAGTTGTTGGAGGTTTTGGGCATGAAGGGCTAGGATATCCGTAGATATCCTAGAGCTAGGTAGTTTTCCTAGTTGGCAGGGAGGACAGTAGTTTTGGGCAGTTATTTTCCTGTTTGTGGCAGGGTTGATCTATGTAGCAGGGAGAAGAAATGCAGCAGCAAGGCAAAGAGGAAACATAAATTAACATCAGATCCAGGTACTTGTTAAGTTATGTATTTATTTCATCCTTCCATGAATTTAGTATTTATTGATAAATCTAAGTTACTGAAGTTGTTGTTATAAAAGTAAATATCATGCTATGAAGCTTTGTTTCAGTTTACTTTCATAAAATGTTTAGGAAACTTAATGATGTTTAGAAATATATGGGCATTACATCATGTCAGTCAAAATCATCCTGCTCATCAATGGATTCGAGGAGAACCTTAGGAGGCTCAAAAATCCTTACTTGCACTTTTCTATGTCGACATTTTTTTTAGCATAGGACCATCACTGCTACCTATAGCAGTTGTAGGAGCGACAGGTTCCCCACACACGGGGTTTAAAAACTCCTACAAACGCAAAAAAATTCTTTATCAGATCATATACAAAATATAAAACTAAAAAACGGATATGAAATTGTCAAAGATAATAAAAATATGTGAAGATGCCACTTACCCCAAAATTAGTTATTTCATTTTGTAGCTCTACAATTCTTTCCATGTCCTCCTATGTCAGGGGTCTTTTACTAATCAAACCTAGATATTCTATGTTAGCCTTATTCAAGGCCTTTGTTACAATTGTCATTGGGTTTGTCAAATAAAATATGTTGTCCTCATCAATATCCTTTGTGGGAGCCTTCCCACGTTGACCATGCCACAATACATTGATGAATAAAATTAGTGAGATGAACTTTAACAATTGATAAATTTAGTTGTTGTAGTCATAAGTTGTTACTGTATTTAACATTTACCTACTGAAGCACTGCGGGTGTCTTTCCACAGTCACCCTGGAAAGATGTAAAGGGTGATTTTTGGACACGATCACCCTGGACATATGTTAACACAATAAATCAATCAATAAAAGTTATGAAATTCACCTCTAACATTAAAAAAAATGAGATATTGCAGTAATATCAGAAAATCAATAACAAAATTTCAGAAATTTGGTTTTTGTAGTC
Source organism: Picea engelmannii (assembly GCA_009831015.1). NCBI lineage: Eukaryota > Viridiplantae > Streptophyta > Pinopsida > Pinales > Pinaceae > Picea > Picea engelmannii. The sequence continues at coordinate 107,374 of ML797117.1, forward strand.
ATAAGTTGTTATTGTATTTAACATTTACTTGGTGAGGCACTACGGGTGCCTTTCCATGGTCACCCTGGATAGATGTAGCGGGTGAAACTCGGACACGGTCACCCTGGACAAAAGTTGACACAATAAATCAATCAACAAAAGTTATGAAATTCACCTGTAACATTTAAAAAATGAAATATTCGAGTAATATCAGAAACAAAATAATGAAATTTCATAAATTTAGTTGTTGTAGTCATAATTTGTTACTGTATTTAACATTTACCTACTGAGGCACAGTGGGTTCCCTTCCACGGTCACCCTGGAGAGATGTAGTGGGTGATTTTCTACCATGGTCACCCTAGAGAGATGTTGACACAATAAGTCAATCAATAAAAGTTATGAAATTCACCTGTAACATTAAGAAAATGAAATATTGCAGTAATAAAAATAATGAAATTTCATAAATTTAGTTGTTGTAGTCATAAGTTGTTACTGTATTTAACATTTACCTGGTGAGGCATAGTGGGTTCCTTTCCACGATCACCCTGGAGAGGGTGATTTTCTACCATGGTCACCCTGGACAGATGTTGACACAATAAATCAATCAATAAAAGTTATGAAATTCACCTGTAACGTTAAGAAAATGAAATATTGCAGTAATAACAGAAAAACAAATAATGAAATTTCAGAAGTTTAGTTGTTGTAGTCATAAGTTGTTACTGTATTTAACATTTACCTACTGAGGCATAGTGGGTTCCTTTCCACAGTCACCCTGGAGAGATGTAGCAGGTGATTTTCTATCACGATCACCCTGGACAGATGTTTACACAATAAATCAATTAATAAAAGTTATGAAATTCACCTATAACATTAAGAAAATGAAATATTGCAGTAATAACAGAAAAAAAAATAATAATGAAATTTCTGAAATTTAGTTGTTTTAGTCATAAGTTTTTACTATATTTAACATTTACCTACTGAGGCGAAGTGGGTTCCTTTTCGCAGTCACCCTGGATAGATGTTGAGACAATAAATTAATCAAGAAGAGTTATGAAAGTAATTGTAAAAAATGTATGTAGTAAAAATTGGAAATATTGCAGTGATAAATTGTAACAATGATTGATCAAAGGTTGAGTTGAATGGTATGTAATATATTAACCCCCGTAGTCGCACCCCCTCCATCTATTCGATTTAAGTTGTAATCGATCAACAACTCTTCACCTGGAACTATTGTTTTTGTTGCACATAAAAATATATGATTTACTTTGTGTGCCTCAAATATGCAATTTGGTTTCTTAGTTGTTGCCATTGGTCGTGTACTATTTATAAAGCCCGCAATGTTTCCAGTATCTTTTGGCCTTCCATCAATATACATAGTTACCCCTTTATTTTGATTGTTATCTAGTAGTTGTATATAATTTGCGGCAACTCCGTATCTCCACATACTTTGTGTATATCGGACCAACATCAACCAGTGATTGTATTTGTATAATGGTCTAACATACTCCATCAATTCAGTTACAGTTCCATAGCCTACCTTTATGCCATCCATGGAAAATAACCCCAATCCATGTAAGTACGAAGGAGCAATGCGATACATCCTCCCACCGATGAAGAAATGTGTGTCCACTTTAGGTAGCTCCTTGGGTTCCCATCATTGCACTAGATGTTTATACCTCAAGGGAAACTCCATGTCACCTATTCTCTCAGCATCATAATTACATGACCCTTCCTTGGCAATAAAAACTTTCATGCGGGTACAAAATCTTTTCCTTACCTTTTCCAACCTAGTTGATCTAGAATCGGTAGATCTAGTACACCATGTCTCACTTTCAACCTCTCTTAGTATATATTGATCATCACTTGAAGAAGATAGATCCGATAGATACCTATTTGGTGGTGCCTACACTTGTTAAAACAAGAAGATAAGTTATCGTGCCAATATGCATTTTTGGTACCATCACAGTTGCATATAGTTGCATTTAGTTGCATAAAGTTGAAATTACCACACCTATCCGTCATATATTTGCATAAAGTTGAAATTGCCACACCTACTTGCATATAGTTGCATAGTTGCAAAAGTTGCATATAGTTGCAATATAGTTTCATACGTTGCATATAGTTGCATAAGTTGCAATATAGTTGCATAAGTTGCATCAGTTCCATAAAGTTTCTTAAGTTGCATAAGTTGCATGTTGCATAGTTGCATATAGTTCCAAAAATATTTATCCTCTATGTGGGATCTTTGGTTCCATTAATAGTTTTTTCATAATAAGAACGACTCTCAAGGCTTCTACAATGTCTAGGGGAAGAAAGAAAGAACATTAAGCTCACAATGAAAGTTCTCAAATTCAAGGGCCATGAACTAGGCCTCAAATAACCATGTAAATATTATTTAAGAGATATTTGACCTTCTAGTCAGATATGGGTGCCATTAGGTTTTTTTTGCACCATATATGTAATTCAAGGTTTATATCATCACCAAGGTAAGAAAATCAGGGCCTTCTTCCCTAAATGAAGTCTTTTTATGCTTAATGGCCATGAAAAATTCCTCTATTTGGGAAAATGTGCACCATTAGTATGTTTTGAATAAAAAGAATGGATTTCAAGAACTATACCATGGACAAGGGAGGAAATAAAGGGCCTTAGGCCCTAAATAAATGTTATTCATCTTAATGGCCATGAATAAGGCCTCAAACCACCATACATATCCTCTCTAAGGGATATATGGAATTTGGGTGGGATATGGTCACCATTCACAAGTTTTGGGCATAATGTATAGCAAATATCATAAGGTGATTAGGCCCTATTTGAATCTTATCAGGGCTGGTATTTTTGGTGCAATTATTAAACAACCACACAAGATTTATGTAGGGAATCTTTGGAACCATTGGTACGTTTTCATAATAAGAATAGGTCTCAAGGTGTGTACCATGGCTAGGAGAGGAAACATGTACCTTAGGTTCAATGGAAGCTTCTTCACTTCAAGGTCTATGAACTAACCATTGAATGATCATGTAGATAATGTTTAAGGGACATTTAGCCTCGAGGTGGGATTTGGACACCATTAGTATTTTTTCACATCACATATGAGATTTTAGGCTTGTACCATCATCAAGGGAAGGAGAAAATGGAATTAGGATTTAAATGAACCTTATGTGCTACTGACCAATATCAAGGACTCCAATTAGGAATATGGGCAACATTGGTATTCTTTAAATAATAATAATGGCTATTAGGACACCATATGGGCACCATTCACTGGTTTTATGCATCATAGTTGGCTCTCAAGTCCTCTAAGAAGGATATTAGAGCCATTAGGAGGATATAGTTGCATTCATAAGTTGCATTAGGAAGATATAGGTCACACATTCATAAGTTGCATATAGTTGCATATAGTTGCATAAGTCGCATATACTAGTTGCATAGTTGCATAAGTTGCATATAGTTTCATAGTTGCATAAGTTTCATTGTTGCATGTTTCATAAAGTTGCGTAAAGTTGCATAATTTTCATTGTTGCATAAAGTTGCGTAAAKTTGCATTGTTGCATAAACTTGCATGTTTTGTAAATTTGCGTAAAGTTGCATAAAGTTGCGTAAAGTTGCATAAGTTGCATTGTTGCATAAAGTTGAATGTTGCACAAAGTTGTTTAAAGTTGCATAAGTTCCATAAAGTTGCTTAAGTTTCATAAGTTGCATGTTGCATAGTTTCATATAGTTGCATAGTTGCATATAGTTTCATATTTGCATATAGTTGCATATGAAATTGTTGCAATATACTTGCATATAGTTTCATAAGTTGCATATAGTTTCATATAGTTGCATAAGTTGCATATAGTTGCATAACATGCAATATAGTTGCATTTGACCACTCACCAATATTTCAGAATATAGTTTCAATATAGTTGCAATATGAAAAATGCCTCTATTTGGGAATATGTGCACCATTAGTATGTTTTGAATAAAAATATTGGGTTTCAAGACCTATACCATGGTCAAGGGAGGAAATAAAGGGCCTTAGGCCCTAAATAAATCTTCTTGATCTTAGTGGCCATAAACAAGGCCTCAAACCACCATACATATCCTCTCTAAGGAATATATGGAATTTGGGTGGGATATGGTCACCATTCACAAGTTTTGGGCATAATGTATAGAAAATAACATAAGGTGCTTAGGCCGTATTTGAATCTTATCAGGGATGATATTTGTAATGAAGTCCTTAAACAACCACATAAGATCTATGTAGGGTATCTTTGGAACCATTGGTACATTTCCACCATGGTTGTTTAAGGGATCTATGGACTTTAGGTGGGATACAATCACTATTCACAAGTTTTGGACATCACGTATGGAACTTTGGATCTTACCCATGGTTAGGGAAATAACATAATATACTTAGGCCCAATTTCAATATTCTCATTGATCTTTGCGATGTAGTCTTTATACAACCACACAAGACACTTGTATGGGATATTTCACCTCCGCATGGGATATTTCATGCAATAGTACATTTTCACCTCTTTTCTTAAGTTTAGCATGGAAGTGTTTAATTTATTAACACTCTTGAGATTCCTTTTTCACCTTTAGGTACTTGAGTCTTTTATTTGGAGGTATGCATCTCACAACAAGGCTCCATGTAAAAACTGTTTTTTTGGCTCAAGAATGGGTTTCCATATGATTCTTAGAAAAAACAACCATACTCTTTGCTTGGATTTCAGTTGTCATATTTGATTCAAATGGCCTTGAAACGATTAGAGAAAAGCCACTTGTACCCCATGGTTGAATTGTAGTTGTGAAATGTCATGGATGTACCCCATTTCACGTCCCAACACAAAAAAGTATGAGTTTTAGGGATACTTAAATTTAACAAAAAGTCTTTAAGAATAAGCTCATGAATTATTTATATGATAATCTTGTTAGTATTAACTATGGGTAACTTTCACTTAAGATTGTTCAACACAAGTAGCCAATTTTTTGCCACACCATTAAACATATCATTGGTTGTGTGGATGCCTGAATGAAACAACTTTAGGGCTAAGAATTAGGAGGACTAAACCAAAGGATTACCTAAAATAATAATTAAAGTTGATCACCACAAGAAATGTTCATTAAAAGAGAGCCTAGTTTTGAGAGAGCATTATTTCTAGGCGAAGAAATGTTTGATCACTTCATTGGATGTATAGATACTTTGTACCATACAAGTGCCTAGAATCTTGACGTGGGGGGTGGGTGGGTGTGGGTACCAAGTTATTTTGTTGAAATGTATTGCCATGCTTTTTCTCCCAATGGAATCCCTTAACTAATGTGATTCTTAAGGAGGTTGTTCTAAGCCTCTGTTCCCTCCATGACTCAAATCACCCACTTTTCACAAAACACTTGGGTTTGAACCCGGGTTCTAATAATTCCCATTCCTCTAAAATATCTATATGTAAAACATAAAAACAAATTAGCTCAGTGAAAGCCTATCCTATAAGTTGACTTGGCATAAATAAATTTTCAAGATGTTCTTGGGCAACCTTAGAAGGGACCTAACAATAAGAGTAGTAAACATGAGTGGTCATAACAATTTGGTATAGATTTGGAACTTAGTTTCCAGTGACGAAGGCTTAGCGATTCACTTCTTAATATTCCTCTCTATCATTGCACCACCACTTCCCACAGATCTTTAGGAGAGACCTAGAAACAAAAGGGGGTACCCAAAAACTTAAAGAAGTGGTTTGACTATATCCAAGTCTAGTGTTGGACAACAAGCCACATAGTAACTAAGCATTAGATCTACATGTAACATTGGGTCATGGCCCTATTGAATACTAGAACATGAGGCAATGAAAAATATAGTTAGGAATTCCATGGTATGATTATAGGATTGCTAGGCTTAATCATAAACAAAATGATCATTAATTAACTGGAAAAAGTCCAACTCAGGAAGAGGAATCCTACCATTCGTAGACACCATTTCCAAAAGAAGAAATCATTCAAGAAGCAAGTGTCTAATAAATTCCTTTGAATTTAAAGTGTTTACACATTCATTCATTATTGTCAACTTTACCATTGATTAGAAAATGAAAGTGTCGACTGGGATGACTAACCTATGCTACAATTTCATGGGCATAGAAGGTTGGACATAAAATCATGAGGAAATTTGATGGCTTATTTATGATGGAGAGTAGGGATAAGAAGAAAAATGAAGTTGACTTCTAATCCCCTAAATCAATTATGTGATAAGAACTGATGAAGCTAAGTGTCAAGGCATTTAATCGCTAGGGTAAACACTACTCCCATGGGGATTTTTTCTTCTCATGGCACAATCAAGGGGATTGGTCATGTGTGAGTTGTAAACAATTATGGTTAGGGCTCTTAAATTTTGAAACCAATTATGAGCCTAGTGCTAAGGGTACAATTGGAGAATAAATAGGTTAGGGTATCTAGGGCTTGGTTCTCATGTCTACTTTGATAAGTGGGGAGACCACAACCAAATAGAGAAAGTATGTGAGTGTATAGAAATGCAAAGAACAAAATGGAGGGCATGTGAGAGGGGGAATTTCTAATCATTAAACGAAAGTGAAGCAATCAAACTAATGAAGGCATCCTTATTAGTACCTTCCCATGGCAACAGGGACTATATAAATTGATTCTTCCTTCTGCATGAAAATCAAAGAAAATTTTTAACCAAATTTTTAAAACAAGATCGATGTGTTATCCAAAGTATTAAGAAGACCCAAATCAAAGTTTTGAAAATTTTCATTCTGGAGTGATGTTTGATCCTAAGTTTTCGTCTTATTTAGTGTATGAATTAGTTTTCTTATTTTACATTCATCCAGGAGCAAAGTAACCCATAGTTCTTCAATATTATTTGTTTTTTGCAAGATCATTTGGTATTGTTCCTTAAGTTTTAACTTAGACATCTTATTTGGCCTCTTATTGAGGCAGTTTTGACACATGTCATTGCATGCTACATGTTGCATGCTACTTGTTCTAACACCTATTATTTGTGGGCTACGTGTTTGATGGTTCCCTTCATACCCTCCTTCATATGCTCTGACTTATGCTTCCCCATGAAAATGAGAAATGGGAAGAAAGTTCGACAAAAAAGGAGGCGCCTCTAGCAAATTCTCTGACCTCATGTCTTCTTTCCCCTTGCCAAGTCAAGACTCTAGAGGCCCAAACTTCTACCATATGGTATTCTTAGATGTTATGTTTATCAGAGTTGTGCATTCATTGCCTTGTTTATTATTTGCTTCTTTATATGATGAGAAGTCCAAGAGGCCTTCATTGTTTTATCCTTTTTCTCCTTCATCCACTCTCTTCGTTTTATCTCATTTTCCTTCGGTATATATGTTAAAATTATTTCAGTTATTTTTAAACCATCTATGTGCATTTTAAAAGGATGACTTAGCATTTCATCAAGCATTCTATCAAGCATTTCATCAAGCATTCTATCAATCATTTATATCAAGCATTTCATAAAACAATTAGCATGCACACTCAAGATATAGGAGAAATAAGTCAAACCATTTCCTCTGGTCGTGTTCCCTCCTCCGGTGAAAAATTGTGTGCCCTCCTCCAGTGAAAATCCGTCTGCCCTCCTTCCGTGCAAATCTGTGTTCCCTCCTCTGCAAATTCATCTTCCCTAGCCTCCTCCCACGTTCCCTCCTCCCGTGCACCTCTCCCTCCTTCTCCTCCTTCTCCCATCCTCCTCTCCCTTCTGTACTCCTATGTATAGTGGTGAGTGCGAGCATCTCTGCGTGTGAGTGTAGTGGCCATGTGCGATTTGAATTTCATTTTTTTTGTATGTTGTTTTATTTTTGTTATATATATATATATATATATATATATACATATATATATTATATAATATATATTCCCTAACTCATAGCCCCCGAGATATAGTCATGGATACATCCTTGTCAACTGACTAAGAGCGAGGGGCATTAGGAAGGATAATATAGAGATACCCCAATTGGGAATAAATAATATTGTACAATTGTTCCTTTTGGATGGCTTCACCCTCATTTCCTGGCATAATCATGGATACATCCTTGGTGATGAGGGGAAGAAGGGATTCTAGGAACTACTCTATAACCCCCAATCACTTTCAAGTTGAACATGGTATGCCCTCTGATCCCTATGACTCATGAAAAAATCACCCCCAATGAACATAGTGTGACCTCAAACACACTAAAAGATGAATACATTATGGTTTTGAACATATTAAAATCATAATAGATTCACCCTTCTAATACACTATGTCTCTTAATGTAACAGCCTCATCGTTGTGACCACGACTCTGACAACAGGTGCAAATTTTTTTTTGTTTTAAAAGTGTGTGCACACGGGTAGGAGTGGGAAACAGACACACTAGACTCTACGTCACCACCTGACGACTGTCAGGATGCAACCACAACGATCACAACAAGAAGACGTAAGGCGCACCATAAGTATCTGCAAGCAAGGAACACCCAAGACCAAGGCGGCCCACGATAACTTCAACAAAACGACATACTGGATTAGGTACCATACGAACACAGAAGGTAGAATCCATGGTAGTAGGTTTACTATTTCTGTACAGGAAAGCAAGGCATTTAATCTTAGTTCTCTGCTCCGGGGAGAGAGGAGGTCAGATAAGCTCCCGGCAGACTGCTCAGGCATAAACTAGTAGACCCCTAAGGTGTGTCGCAAGAGTGGAAACCCTGCCTTTAAAGGGCCTGAGACTCTTGATATGGCACTGGACTCTTGACGGAGGGAACCACACAGACATAATACCAAGGCTACTGAAGGTGTGTTCATCCCTCCCGACACCACAGACCACGCAATGCAATACCACCAAGTGCTACAAAAGCAGGGGCAATCTTGACCTCTACGGGAGGCGCAAGTTAGGAGGAATCTAATATTGACCAACCACCAAGGAGACCCGAAGATATCAATCAAGATCAGTTGCTCCCTTAATTATCATTATCCGACGAAGACTTTATCCTAAGGTAAAATCCAAAAATCTCCACCCCCATTATTGGCTATAAGGTCATTAGGCACTAGTTCAGGGACAAGCAAAGCACAAGCACATTGCAGTTTTTGTCAACACCATAATTGCGCAACGATATCATACCATAATGGTAAACCCTCGAACACTTACAATTCCATAATATCTTGCCTTTCCTGCCAATCTATTACCATACACTCGAATAACCTAACAAATATTGCATTGCATTTTAGACCTTATCATTAACACTCCAGTTAAACGAATAATAACCAACCAATTTAAACATCATCACGGACATTCGATTAACATTGCGATTCGACCATCCTCATTACTATTGCAACTTAAAGCAATTATTACTATTACAAATATATCAAGTATTACCATTGCAATTAAGCCAATATTAATATTGCAGCTTAAAACAATATTAATATTAATATTTAGCAAGTATTATCATTGCATTTCCATTTAAATGAGGTTAACATTGCCAATAACAAGTAAAGTCATTGCAAATTAACAAATATTAATTAAGAGCATGGAGAATAATTCATATTAAAATTGCAGCTTAAAACAATATTAATATTAATATTTAACAAGTATTATCATTGCATTTCAATTTAACGAGGTTAACATTGCCAATAACAAGTAAAGTCATTGCAAATTAACAACTATTAATTAAAAGTATGGAGAATAATTCATATTAATATT
>ML797117.1:192411-206498 GCA_009831015.1 Picea engelmannii
TTACGCCAGTTTGAAGCCTTGACTCAAGCTACCTAAACCCTTCCTGCAAACTGTGCGATAACAGTCCACTCCACCTTTTTACCAATTGTATGTGTTTTTAATATGAATATCATTTAGATATATAAATATCATCTAAATTTAAAATTATCATGAATTTTTACTTACTCATTGTAAGTGTGCCATCATTTAGATATATGAGCATCATTCATATTTAAAATAATAGTAAGTATTTACCTGCTCTTCATGCAGCTGCCACTCCCATGTTTTTTCAAGTCATTTCCTTTTAAAAAAAATTCTTTCTTTTTAAATTGTGGGAGTTTTTGCCAGGTATGGCTTCACGTTTATGTAAATAGACATTTCCTTTTTTAAGTCGTGGGAGTTTTTGCGTATGGCTTCACGTTTATGTAAACAAACATTAGTCATTTCTTTCCTTTTCACGTTTATGTGGTTGCAGACATGGATGACAGGAAGCATAGCGGAATACATTGAAGCAAGACAAAAGAGGAGTTAATGAGACAATCTTAAAGGCTCAACATTAATAGTGTTGCACGTTCTGCAAACATGTTATAAAATATTGATCTTCCTTTCTCTCTATTAAATTTCATCCTTTGGTTTGTTTTTTTTATTAAATATATTTTTTGGTTTTAATGATTTTTGTATTTTTTTTCTATTAAAATTTCACTAACCAAACAATCATGTCTCAAAAACCTTAATCCTGATATTACCTATTTCCAATATATTGTGCAGGTCAATGCCGAAAGGCATACACCTATTGACAATGGACACAATTAATGATTTTTTAATCTTATTTAACCTTAAACCCTAATATGATAGCTATGCATCTAAATAATTGTCCACCAACTGACAGCCACGTTTTAGCTTTCACCGACCCTATATACCTTTCGGCGTTCACCAACGACCAACCACTTTGCCGCTGTGCTAGTATACATACAATATTCATTAACGTCCATTTTCAAATAAAGCTCGTATAAAACCAACGATATGGGCAGTGAATGGCTGCAGAAATCTCTTGTGAGAGTCTGTTTTCACATTACCATAAATATGTTTCTACGATGACGTCGAGTTATCTCATCGATTATGCAAAAATGGTCCACATTTTCTTGGCATGGCATTTTCCCATAAAGAATATTTGTTTACCTATGCAGGAATATTTTCTGAGAGTCTGTTTTCACATTACCATAAACATGTTTCTACGGTGACGTCGAGTTATCTCATGGATTATGCAAAAATGGTCCATTTCTCCGCATGGCATGGCTTACCTCTTGCGTGAATCGAGGGTTATCAAAATAGTGAAGAATAAATATATTAAATTTAATGAAAATTTTCACCAATCAAATCATTTTAAAGGATTTTTAGGATTTTGAAATAATGATATTTAGTGTTTTGAATTAGGGTTTTTAGAGCCCTCTTTGACATTACCATAAACTAGATTTTTGGTGATGTGGAGTTCTGTCCTGAGTAGATAATTCAAAACATGGTTACTCAACTAATTCTCTCATTTCAAGGCTTCAGTCTCATTTCCATTTAAAAAAATAAAAATCCACTTTACATACGCAACCAATTCTCTCATCGAAACGCTTCAATCTCATTTACATCGTCACATCATAAGCAAGTTCATATTCTCAAATACTTCTTTTTTGTATTTTGTCATTGCAGGTCGGCATTCACCAGCACTAAACATATTCTCACATTTCTATGTGCAGGCCATAGTTATCAAAGTCCAAACTTTAATCGGACTTAAATTTGATATGATTTGAAAAATTTTAAGCTTGGAAAAAAACCCATTTTTCAAAACTCATCTAATTTTAATATAACCTGTAAAAATTCACCACTATTTACTAAGGAATTGTGGTTTAATTCATACTTCTTACAAGGGAACAAGAACGCTGAAGTAAAGAGTTGTTAAGAATATGAAACATTATATAGTATTTTATTGTAACATTTTACAGTTTAATAATTATGTATGTAGTTGTTTTAAATAAGTTATTTTATTAGTCCCTTCTAAGGGACAATATCAATGAGCTTGTTATTGATTTGATATTAATTTTTCATTTATTTTAAATTTCCGTGTAAAATGTAATGTTTAACTTAAAAAAACAAATATATATTTTTTGATATAATAAATATATATATATATATTTATTTTTTATTTTTTATTGGTTAATATATTTTAAGTCTTATTACTACCTTCACTTGTTTCAATGTTTTAAATTAATTACATAATGGATACACTTTATTATATATAATCAATATTGAGATATGTGTCACTTGTTATTTATTATTAGTTCCTTCCATAGGCATATAGGGACTATAGCGATCAATAAATCGTTGACTTGGCATTAGCTTGTGCATTGACCAGAAATATATTTCCCTCTTGTCTATTGTTGGAACAAGGAAATTGAAAATATCGATTTTTATATAATAAAAAGTATCATGTTTGCCAAGATCTGATTGGACAATGGATTGGAGGTCTTATTGCCGCCTTCGCTATTCCCAATGTAAAATATGTTTGCATTTCCAAAGTATTTGGTAGTATATGGTCTTTTTGAATCATAAATTTTGTTATGCATTCATGGAACGTGGATTAATGCTAGCATTAGTTCGAATGTTTCTCTTGGCATTTTCTACTGGGTGGAATACATTCTCCAAAATATTGCTATGTCTGATTTTTTCTTTATTGTTGCATGCTTCGAGAGAATAGTCCTGTCACGCTGCATCTTTTCTTAAATGCTTGCACAGGCCTACGCCCTTCGATGGTCCTTACTGTCTTAATTGTTTACCTAAGAGCTCTGGGAGTCTTAAATGTTTATTGTACAGATGCCTTGCAATACAGTTTTGTTCATGCTCGACATCCCTTCTATTGTGTTCCATCCTTGTTTGTTGTTTCGTTCCATGATTCTGGCTCCTATTTGATTCAACTTTGCAAAGTTGAGGTCCTGCACTTGCAGTTCAATCTCTTCGTGGTTGTTCATTGGTTTGTTGTTCTTCAACTTTGCAAGTTGTTGGACCTGTTGTTGCGGTTTGCATTTTTTTTGGCACCGAGGTCTTCTCATCCTTTGTTGACGGGTAAGTTTCTCTATTCTGCTGATTTTCAAAATTCTGTTCCAGACAATTTTTATCTATGCTCTTAGTTTCTGTTCCTGGAAACAATGCATCTTCGTATGGTGGATGCCGCATCCATAGTTTTTCTGAAAATTGCAATGTAGAGGGATTTACAAAAAGTAGTTGAGAGCTATCAGAAGAGGGAACCATCAGGCAGGGTGTAGAGGTAGTTTATGCTTCTACTTTGTGGGTCAGAAAACTATGTTTGCTTGTTTTCTTTCTGCTGAGTTAAGTTATGGTTTTATTTTTCTGCGGTATTTCTTCTATTTGGTTCAGTTTCCAGTGTCGGTCTATTTTATTCTCATCTATTATGGAAACTAGGGGGATTCAAGTTGATAAGAAGAAGGTTTAAAGATACATATGGGGATCGGTGCGCTATTTTTCTTTTCTTTTTTATTTTGCTAGTTTTTATTTGTTTCCTGTGTTTTTCTCTATTTTGATAGAAACTGAAAGTATCTAGCAAACAACTTCAAAATGACAGTTGAAAAGATGAAAGAGGTAATAGATGTTGAGTCATATGAAAAAGATACACAGTCCATTGTACATGACAACATTGATGTGGTTTTGCATAGGAATGGCCCTTTTAGATTGGATGCATTCTCGTATACTGTTGGGGATTGCCTTTTCGATACATTCCAAGTTCTATTGCATTTCTAGTATTCGTCGATCGACCTTCGCAATGGATTGATAGATTGTTTCTTGGCCTATTTTAAAAATGGTGATGTTGAGGCTTTGCAGTCCTATGAATATGAAATGGAATCTGATTTTCTTCGGTAGTTGCATGGAATACATGATGTGGCTATGTATTTTTAAATGATGCGGCTGTCCACATCTCCAGTTCTGCCTGCAGATCAGAGGGGACTTTGGGGAGATACATTTTGTATTTTGTGGCTATCTAACTAATTGAATATATCAGTTGGCATATGGTCATTGACAAGAAAAAAAAGATATCTACTATTCAACAAAACTACATCTGACAATCCATATTTCATCTTGTTCCATGATGTCGATGCCCTCAGTGGCCATTATCAACCACTGTTGTACAAAAAAATGTCCATATGAAATATAGAAGGTCCTCGTATCTACTTGTTTGTTATTTGCAAAGACCTTCAATCACAATGGAAACAGATTTTGGATGACATAGATTTCTATGGTTTACAATTGGCAACAAATGTTGTGTCTAGTTATGGAGATAGTCTGTTTAATGCAATTTTTTGTTTGGTATCAGCCGAGTTCGATGTTCAGTCGCTGCATCTTTACACTGTATAGTTCTTATACAATGTGATTATAGGCAACAACGAACAGGCTTCTAGGTTCTTTCATCAGCACCTTTGCCCATATCTTGTGGAAAATATGTCGACAGTTGGAAGTTAGTAGGAATACTATGTGAATATGGCACTTCCATATGAAGAAGGGAATATGAAGGGTTGTAGATTCTATTTGCAATGGTTGTCTATGGTATTTAGGGTGAAGATCTAGGTTTGGTCGGCCTCGCCAGCTGGCACTGTCCATTTCTGGGTTACCGATTCAAATTATGATCGAACAATTTATACCCTGTCATTGAAAATAGATACAACACATATCCATTATGAACCTTTTCTTGGAGATATCGGTAGTTCAGATTTGACTGTGCATGTCACCCAAACGACATCGAATTTGCATATGCGTGGAATTCTTTTTAGTGAAAATGAGAGTCTTCCCAGTTGCAATATGGGAAGACAAGGCTTGAACAAAAAAAATGTGCGTAGAATTCATTTCAGTTGTGATGAGGCCATAGAGGGCTTAAACAAAAAACGTAGAGTAAGTTATTACAATTTGAAAAAAAATATTCGTCAAATTCGTCTGACTTCTGATAAGCAAATAGAGGCCTTGAACAAAAAACATAAAATAGTTTCTAAGAAACTAGGTGAGAGTGAAATTCATCCCAATTGCCACTAGGTCATCCTGCCCTTGGGTAAAAAATGTACAGTAAGTTACCACAACTTAAAAAAGGTTCATGTGTGAGAGAAAAAAATACATTGCTACACTTCCTTTTAGAGAGAAACTCACATATGGCAATGTAAAGAAATTTGTTCATGCAGAACATAACATAAACACGTGCGATTTCATATCCTAGAATGGTCATTCAACTGTGGCAGTTTGTGGTGTACATAAAAAATAGGAAACATTTTCTACCCATACTTCCCTGCAAAAAAAAAAATGCAAGACAAACCTACATGAAACAAATGAAAGACACTCCTTCCATTTCATGTGAAATTTGTGAACAATTGAATTTTTCAAAAAATAGTAAGTCTTTCACGTCTGATTTGCAGGCAGAATACCTCCAGCTGACAGCCCACGATAAACCATTTTCCAGTGAGAAAATTTGCCTTCCATGCAAACGATTGCTTGAAAATGGAAAATTGCCACAGTTTGCAACCCCTGACTGAATAAGATGTAATACACCACTAGCAAATGTAAGTGCACTTACGGAACTTGAGGAGAGACTTGTCTCTCTATGAATTTCATTTGCTCAAATTAGACCTTAGGGCTATAAGAGACCCCAGATGGGCTTAACATGATCAATTATTAATGTGCTTGTTCAGCTAGATGTTGTGAAAAAAATGTTGCCACAGTTCATTAACAATACAATTACAATCGTTGTGGCTCTGAAAAGATGCTTGCAATACAAAAATGTGTATCAGACAGGCAAAGTGTGTGCGCAGGCTATTATGAAATCATTAAAGGAATTATGTTCCAGGGCCCTGTACAAAGCAAAGAACATTTGTATTAATGCCAACTGGAATAGTGTTCTTGGAGAAGAACATGGAAAATCTGCAAAGACTCTCGAAAATCCTAGTGATTCTAATACAAGTGATGAATCGGAGATTGAAACACCTACTGAAACATTGGTCCATGGATTCATTGATTCATAGTGCATTCGTGACTTGCAAGACAAAATTGTCGAAATCGCACCTAGTGAGGAGCAACGTCCACATGGAATATTCAAGGAAAAATTTGTTGAGTAAATGAACTTTCCAACACTTTTCTACAGAGATCCACGTGGAACTGATATTACAGAATGATTCACTTATCATAAAATAGTCCGATGGGAGATACTACATTCAAGCGATTACTTCTCCTGTCACATAACAAATTTGTTTTTCAAAACAATGCGCATAATAATAGAGCAAGTTATGTCCTGCATGTGGATTCGAATAATAAAAGGCCAGTTACAAGGAAGAATGTTGTTGTCCAAGGATGTGAAGTACAAAGTAAACCTAGAAAAAAATTTGAAATTTGATATTGGATACATAGATTTCAAGAACATTCGCACTTCTCCTGACTATTTGCAACAAAACAAAAAATATATATTTGCAATGATTCAGCAATTGGGGCCGCCAACATTTTTCATCACATTTACAAGTGCAGAGCATTGTTGGGATCCATTGGTGGCTTTTGTTTCTGACCTGCATAGTAACAGGAAATGTAAAAAAAAAAACTAATACACTGGAAAATAATGACATTGACTACCTCATAAGAAACGACCCGATGACATGTACTCAATACTATATACATAGAATAAATGCTTTGAGACAATTGATATGCCATGATGAAACATTTTTTGGAAAAATATCGGACTGCTTTTTTGTGACTGAATTCTAGAATCGGGGAAATGAGCATGGCCATGCATTGTTGTGGATAGATGGTGCACCAGTATATGGAGTTGATAACAATTCAGAGATCGAACAATTTGTGGATACATATATAATACACAATATAGATCATTTGGAACCATACCTTGCGAAAGTCCATAGACATTACCATACAAGAAGTTGTAGAAAATGAAAAAGCTCGCATTGCAGATACAAATTTCCCGTTCCGCCAATGAGAGCTACAAGAATCATAGAGCCAGTTAGTTTAGAGGGCATTGTTTTTGTTGAGAAATCTAAATCCTTGTTCACATTTCTAGAACAAGGAGGATTTGACAAAATGATGAGCCTTGATGCCTTCTTGACACAAGTAAATCTATCAGAAGATGAGTACATCCAAGCCATGCAAATAACGCTTACGAAACCAACACTTTTCCTTAAACGAGAACTCTCCCATATTTGGAACAACAATTTCTTCAAGGACATGCCAGTTATGTGGAAAGAAAATACAGATGCACAGTACGTGCTGAATGCATATGCTGCAGCATCCTACCACACCTTGTATATGACGAAGATTGACAAATCTATGACATATGCATTAAAAAAATACGCAAAGAACATGAAAGAAGTCATATTGATGCCATACAAATGATACACACCCTTGGAAATACATTGTTTAATCTTCAACAAATGTCTGCTCAACACATTTCCCTTTCTTTTCCCCTCACTTGTAGTTCAAGGAAATGTGTCTTCATAAGCACATCTCCACTTGAAAAATGCACATTTATGCTTAAACCACCAGTTTTGTTGCAACAAGAACCTGACAATTTAGAGGACATCATATGTCGCTCTATTATTGATTATTACATCCAACGTCCATCTCCTATTAGGCATATCTTCGTAGCAGAATCCGTATCGCATTACAAAAGAAATGGTACACCCATATCAAAAAGAAAAAAACCCTCTGTTATACGGTTTTGTCAAATACAATAAACATTGTGACTATGAAAACTATTGTAGAGAAAAAATGTTGTTGTACGTTCCATTCCATGAAAACGAAGAGACATTAATAGATAACTTCTCTACATGGGAGGCTATGTATGTTGCCTTTAAGACTATAGTGCATATCAATGAAGCTAGATTTACCTACAATGTTAATGCAATATGGGGTGATCTAGAAGTTGCACTTAATGACCTATAAAACAATGGAAATCATGATGAGACATTCAGAAACCCAAAAACAACCAGAACTCCTTCTGATTTCTATGACTTACAACCGGATTTTCCTCGTCCTTTAGAGATTGAAAGTGAAAAATGTATCAACCTTGGTTTTCATGTTACAAAACATCCTTTCCTTATTGAAAATAATGAATACCACAAAATAAGACGTTTTTTGAATCGCAAACAACAAACAATTGTAAAGGACATTGCCCTTAAAAAATGGTTGAACATGAACAGACATGTGCAGATGTTCCTTACAGGCGGAGCAGGAATAGGCAAGACATTCATAGCTAAAGCATTGTTCCAAATGCTTATACGAATCTATGATTCAAACGATTGCTCTGATCCTATGAAACCAAAGGGTGTAATAGTTGCATACATAGGAAACGTTGCATACAATGTTGGTGGAACAACAATCCACTCTGCATTTTTAATTCCTTTTAACAAGTCACAGTTTCTTCCACTTAGCAAGGAAATGTTGGATACATTATCTAAGATTTACGAGGAACTCCAAATTGTCTTCATAGATGAAGCATTGTCGATTGGCATTCGGTTCTTGTATTCCATTTACAGTTAGATAAGAAGCATAAAACATGTGCAGACCAAATACTTTGGAAACATTGACATGATATTTTGTGGTGATCTTTACTAGGAACAACCCATCCAAGATTCTTTGATATTTGAACAACCTATCGTTAACATGGAAACAATGACCCATGAATTTTGGAGAGACAATATTAAATGCTTTGAGTTGCATACTAAAATGCGCAAGACATATGAAACATTCATTGCAATTCTGAATAGAATGCACACAAACAACCAAACATATGATGACTTGACCTATATCAATTTGAGGTGCTTATGGCCTGCACCAATAGAATCAACGTTCCCTTACATGTTCTACAGAAATAAGGATGTTGCAAATCATAATAGCCACATGCTATCGCTCATTCCTAGCGATGATATCATCATCAATTCGATTGACTTGGAAGAAGAAAACCATGGAAATGTCCCACGTCATGAACATTCAGTCACTTTACCTTTGCACCTTGCACTGAAATTAGAAATGCTACTTGAAATATATGCCTATAACTATGATTCACAGGATGGATAGGTGAATGGTGCAAAAGGAATACTGAAAGGCTATATGAAGACATAAAAAGTAGATGTCCTTTGGATTAAGTTCCATGAGCCGCATATAGGCAAGCGACAAGCAAGCAAGTTTTTTTATCTATATAATTCAAACACTGCAAGCGATTGGACTCCTATTTTGTGAATATCAAAGCCAGTATTGACATCAGCAAAGACAAGTTGACTGAATATTCACAAACATTTTCCGATTAAACTTGCATTTGCACATACAGTCCACTGATAATAAGGACTAACACTTGATAATGTTTCATTTCAGCCTACTGGAATTCAGATACATGAACTTGTATACATAGCACTGTCCTGTGTCAGTAGCATAGACTCCTTGTATTTACTAAGTCCTCTGAAAAAATATAACTTCAAAGTGAAACAAAAATTTGATATTGAGATGGAAATACTCAGGAGCACCGCAAAATGGCAACTACAGTATGATTACCAATCCATACAAACAAATTCATCTGTATCAATTATCTCGCTTAACACACGCAACTTAAATTCACACATGGATGATATACTGAATTACTATGATTTAATGCAATCCGATATTCTGTGCTTGCAGGAAACACACATGGAATTATGCATGCAGAACAAACAATTCCCAAATCACAATTGCATATCAAGTTACATTACACATGGGGTGACGATACTGGTGAAAAAACATGTACCAATTTTGGACCACATACATATCGAAGAAAAGAATGTTGAACTAGTGCTTGCCAAAAAAATTTCCCATGGAATAGAATTTGCAATAATAAATCTATACGCTACTTCCCATGCAACATTCTCCAACATAGTAAATATTATTTCCAATGCATTGGACCATTTCCATATGAACGGATCCATTGTACTTGTAGGAGACTTCCATATTGACATGCTACAAAATACTAGCAAAACAAAAGAATTGCAAAACTACATGTGCAAATACAGTCTGTTCTTTCTTCTGAACAACACAACCCATCTACAAAACTCACTTATTGACCATGTCTCGTCCAATGTGCCCATTTCTCAATACATTATGTTTGTCTTAGACACATATTGGTCTGATCACGATACAATTGGTATTGCACTTGAATTATGACATATACATCAAACTTATTGCAAACTCATATTTCTATGTTTCAAAGTATATCTGTATCCCTGATTTCTACACATAGAATTCTGGTGAGCATACAGATGGTCTTCTACTCTAATTAGAAAATATACATTGTGCAAAAAAACAAAAAAATAAGGTACATCCTCAAAAAAACTATTTGTGACTCTATTCATCTTTTTCATTTTTTTTTTGTATATGTACATAGTAGTTGCCTTTTTCTTAACATCTGAGCTTATGTTCATATCCCTTTTGTTTTGTACTTTTGTTGATAAAAACAGAAAGGAAAACTAGAAGGCGCAAAGAACTCCTACCCAGAGATGTACACGAATCAATGCAAAGGTGCATTCTTTTTTTGCATGTGTTCCATAGTAAACAGTTTTTCCTTTACTTTCTCTGAATTTGTCAAACTTGTTTGCAGGTATGTTTATTTATTTATTTATTTTCTTTTTCTTGTGCCGAGAAGTCGCTACGCTGCACATTCTCCATCCAACAGAACTGCAATGTCGAGACAACCATCTCGCAAGTCCATTTGTCAATATGTATATTGCCCACCTATAATTGCTATTTACAGGACACAGAACATTAGAGACACAGTGTCCATCTCGCAAGTGCGCGATCCAAATAAGTGGCTAAGTATGGAATAAGGGATCTATGCATCATAATAAATTGGTAGGGCACCAAACAATAGAGGCTTGATTCTAACCACGCCAACCCGACAACGTGTGATGCACAAACTATGCATGCTCTATAAATTCTCAGCCACCTAGAAAGTCCACTTGTCAATTTGTATATCGTGGAACTGTATGTGTTATTTGTAAAACAAGGAACAATAGAGGCCTATTTTTGGACCCCTCTCGTCCAAGAACCTGCAAGTATGGAATGCGATATCGATACATGATCTATAAAATCTCGTCTCCACACTTTATAAAGGCACATATTTACTTTTGTCTTGTTTCTACACACATTGATCTGGTAATCACAGACTTGGTGTTGCACATGAATTATGAAATGTGCAGTGGGACTTGGACGGAGCCCTTTGCTTTGCTTAGGCAATTTTAAACCCGCCAGACCGAGAACCCAATTTTTATATGGCGAAAATCGGCCCAATGTACAGCCCACAAATATGTATTGCTCGTTTTTGGGGGCCCACTAGCCCTGGAGTAGAATGTTGAGCCGGTCACCTTGCAAATCCGCTTCTCAATTTATTATCATAAGATATTTGCAAGGCACGGAACAATAGAGCGTTGTTTTTTATCCTGCTAGCCTGAGAAACCGCGATCCAGAAACTGTAGATGGTCTATCAAATCTCGTCCAGCCTGCAAGTCCGCTTCGTAATTTGTATATTGTGGAACTTTGTGTGCTACTTGTAGAACACCGAACAATAGAGGCCTTCTTTTGAACCTTCCCACCCAAGAACCCGTGATCCTGAACCATGCACTTTCAAACTTGACCATTCCTTCCTTGATTTCTCTTCCTCTTGGTTGTTACCTTTGCACATGTGCATAATAAAAAACATTATATATATATATGTGTGTGTGTGTGTGTGTGTGTGTCTTCTTTCTAAATCTTTAATTCTAATAGGTCATCGTCCAGCTACCGTCTAAGATGTCATTGATGCACACAAGGCTCAAATTTTTTTTCTATTAATACAATTTTTGCGAAGCGTTTTCTTCTCCCTTCCCGGTTTTAATTTCAAATTCCATGGAATTTCATTCACATGCCACCAACTTGCTTCCTTCACAAAATCTCCAATCGCTTCCTAGTCTTAATTTCAAATACCATGCAATGTCATTCGCATGCCGCCGGTTTGGTTTGTTCACGAAACCTCCAATCCTTAAATGTTCTTCATCATAACCCTCACCTTCACACTTCTAAGTTTGCAATAAATGCACTTTACTTCTAATAGTTCACCATACAACATGCATAGATATTTTCATCAATGAGAATATTTTCCATTCACACGCATTGAAGCAATGTTTGTGGGGGGTTATATTGTCCCCTCCATTTCTTCAATTCAAGCAGCGTCTGGAGCCAGCCAACCTTTTGACTACTACTAGAAGCTCCACAATAGTTTTGTAGAGATACAATGAACATCTTCCTCAAGAGCTTCCCATGTAGAAGAACAGAAAAAGAATTGTAGGGGAGGCAGAGCAACCCGAAATTTACTGTCAAAACATGGATCTTGACACTAATATGGAAAGCATATTCTGCAACCTTGATCAACCCACACACGCAATTCAGAATGCTTTCTCAATGGACATGGTTAGTACCAAATTTTTTTACGAAGATGAATCCTTCGTATTCCAGAGAGTTGTTTTTGAATTCGAATCAAAATAATTAATCATTGAAAAAAGAGATGTAAAAAATATGAAAAGAAAACATCGTTTAAAACATGACCTTGCCAATATGCACACATCCAAAATATTTGAACTTCATAGGGAAACTGGAGATGCTCTTCACGATTCTTTTGGAGTCATTGAAGCCAAAAATGCCAGACTAAAGAACCGGATTAAGGAATTAGAGGAATCTTTGTTTCCTATGCCATTGCTTGGAAGTTCCTTAGAAATAGACATGCCTGTGACTACATGCACCCCTAAAACAAATATAAAAGGGTCATCTAGGTTCCTCACATATTGTATAGGATATGTGGAGAAAAGTATCAACAAAAGAATAGAACTGATTGCCAAGGCCTGGGAAACATCACAGAATATGGATTTTCTGGGGAGAAAGACACATAACTTGCTACTACTTCTGCAGATGGATTTAAAGAATGAATAAAATTTCTATGTGCACTCAGTCATCCCTTTCACCTTTCATGTCAACAACATGCTAGAGACGAGAAGAAGACAACATGATATCCCCTCCAAAAAAGAGGTTCACTCAATTAGAAGCATGCTGGTAACTAAAAGTGAAGAACCTGTACCTAATTGTGTAATCGTGTGAGCAAGCAATATCAAAGAAAGAAACATTATTCACAAAGCTCACCGAAATAGACTTAGCAGGAAAGACAAATGGCTTCGAGGACCCCAACTTAATCCTCAAATCATTGGCATTAACCAAGAAAGCTTTTGATCAACAAGTTGATAATTTGAAGGCCTTGTCTTTAGAAAAGTTTTACAGAATTGTTGAATATCATGAAGAAGAGGTGGACAACTGGCTAGTCGGGTATTCTCTATAGAATGGAGACATTCATGAAGGTTTTTGTAAACTTTCAATTGATCTAAGCAAATTATAAAATGAAGTTTTCAACATTTGAATCCACAATGGCATCAACGTCGCCCCCTTGAGAAGCTATATTGAATAGAACTTGAAGTGGATCAGCCACGAAATCCAACAGGCAAATGTATAAATCCTCTATGTATCAATCTTGTTATTGAAGCGAGTTGCCCACAAAAACTAGTAGGGAAAGGCATGACCAACCAAACAAAAAAATTACTTATACGTACCATCCCTATAAGTGTATAGTGATATTCCTTTATTTATCTATCAAATTATTCCTTTTCTGAGTAGAAATCTATAGGCAAAAACTGATCTTCCCATTTCTACTTTTCAGGTATTACATTCTAGCGTGTCCAACTTCTTTCCACACTCTTATTTCTTGTACATATTTCTATTATGGTCCACAGGATCCCCAATCTCAGTCTATATGACAAACTCATTTACATTTCCAGGGATATGTAACAAACTATTCTTTTGTCTCCTTATATATTTACGTGTTCCTGGATTTTTTATCTTCAGCTATGTTGAATGTGAAGTCATTCTGTTTATTTTATCTCTATTCTCTTTTTTTCTTTTTCAAAATAAATTATGACATAAATCACTCACTCAAATTCGACATATCATATTTCACACATATATATGTTTCTTTA
>ML797118.1:0-14817 GCA_009831015.1 Picea engelmannii
TAATGGCCTAAAGCCGACATAAATAAAATAACATTACTAATCTAAATTACAACTAATGGCCTAAAGCCGACATAAATAAAATAACATTACTAATCTAATATGCCTCAATTAAGGGGTAATGAGCCAATATTAGGGCTTAACACTTTCAGTGTGACGACTACTCCTGATCTGTTCCTTTCCTTCCCTGCGATTTGAGTTAAAGAGTGAATTCTCAGATTCCATGCCCCATGCGATTCACTGGATCTAGAGTATGGGCGGTTTCCTACGTTCAACGACCAAATAATGTCATCCTCCATCAAACTTGAGGATCATTCTTATTGACTGAGATGAAGTCGTCCTTGCGCATGTGTTGTCCTATTTGTCCCTTTTGCCCACTTGCTCAGCCATTCCAACTTGGACGATCACGGGATTTCCCAGTCGGCCGAAACCCCATTGAGAAGCATGAATCCTTTCTCCAACTGATCTCCCATGTTGGTCTCTTCATCTGCTTGGGCATTGTTTCCCCGGAGGACATGGTACAGCTGAAAAGTTTGAAACTGTCCCAGCAGTAGATGGATTTTGTCCAAGGTGTGTTGGATTTTGGCATTTGTGACTCTGGTGCACTAGATTAAGGATTGGATTATAATCCTTGAATCCCCTAGAACGAGAAAGTCACGAACGTTGAGGATTAAGGCTTGAGTGAGCCCTTGCCAAAGGGCAAGAGCTTCTACTCTGTTGTTGGTTTCAAAGCTAAGTCCCCAGGCAAAACTAAGGGTAGTAATTCCAGTGGGGATTACTAAGACACCTCCGCTACCTGCCACCCCCAGATCCCCCTTGGAGGCTCCATCAAAGGAAAGAATATAGGAAGTCTTCGTTCTTTTCCACTCTTCCAGCTCATGCTTCCCCATCCCGAGTTCCCAAATTTGAGTAGGGGGGTTTAGGGGACATGGTTGCTAAATATTTTAGAGGCCAAGATGCCCCAACCAACATTCTTCTATCCTTTCTAATGGTTTCGAGTTTGATGCCTTGATGAAGTGGGGGGCACTTTCACTGAAGAGAGCCTTAATCCTTGTGGCTACCTAAATCGGGCTCCTCTTTGCTTCCCTAAATAACCGGTTGTTTCTTTCAATCTAGATCTTCCAAAGGACAAACTTTGGTAGCATTCTCCAGAGGGCTAAGAGGTGTCCTTGATTGGCTGTTTGAAAAGGGCAGAGAGATTGCCAATTCATAAGCAGTGCATGGATTTCCTGAGGTAGAATTGGATCTAGGGCCCCCAGTCCAAGAGCTAGCTGCCAGACCTCCATGGAATAGGGGAAGCCTAGCAGTAGATGATCAATAGTATCCTTTTCCTCGCAACAGAGGGGGCATCTGTAGGTCCCTTCCCATTCTCTTCTTCTAAGGTTTTCCCCTGAGAGGACTCCCCTATGTGCTACTGTCCAGATAAACATATATATCTTCGAAATTGACTTCATTGTCTAGACGGATTTCTAGATTGCAGGGTCTAGAGGAACATGGGGGACTAAATCTATATAGAGATACCCTAGAACAGTAGTGTATGGGCCAAAGAGATGGCCCCAACCTCTTGTTTTTTTTCCTTTTCTGTAATGGGGATTTCCCTTGCAACCATCTTTTTAATATCTTCCATTCTTATTCAAGGTCTGGAGGAAGGTTAGTAATTCCCCAACATAACCAGGAGTGATTCTCAACATTTCCACAACTTGAGATATCCCATAGGCTGTGTAAATTTTGTAGTTGCATCCAGTCTTTGAGTCACCTGAGGCCTTGCTTTGTTAACAGAGGTGGTTCTCCCAGGACTGAGTCTTCTCAGATGTTGATTTCTTTTCCGTTTCCTAGTAGCTAGGTGATTTGGGAATTAAAGTGGTGCAGAGCTTTCTATCAAAGGGAGAAAAGAAAAGAGCCTTTCCCCACTTTTGCTAGCCTTTCTAGGTATTTTTTCCTCGGCCCATAATAGTACTTCTTCCATAGGGCTCTTTTGCTCCATGTGGACTTCCCTGTGATTATGTTCCATAAAATCTTTACACCCAGGAATAAATTTTGGATTTGAATGTCTTTTAATTGGAGGCCCCTTTCTAAATAGGGCTTGGATATTTTCCCCCAACTTATAAGGTGCAGTGTCCTTCCAGTCTGCTTCCCCCCCTCCCAAAGGAAACTCTTGATCAACGCTTCTACTTTCTGAATGATGGAGCTAGGGGACAAAAGGAGAGAGATTTGATAGATAGGGATGCTAGCCAGTACGGCTTTGATAAGAACCACTTTTCCCTCCAAATTCAGCCAACTGGTTCCCCAAGAGTTAATTCTATTTTTGAGCTTTTCTATCAACTGATTGCAGTGCAAGGCTTTTGGGATGGATTTGAATATCGGGAATCCCAAATATTTGAATTCCTCCCAACTAGTGCAGCCTTCCATTCCAAGGACTCTTGAGATCTCTAGCATTTCCCTTGGGGTGATGTTCCAACCATAGATTCTACTCTTGGTCATGCTGATAAGACTTCTTGAGATTTTTGTGTAGATGTCTAACTCCTTTTTGAAATTTTTATCTGTCACTGTACTCGCACCTCCGAGGAGCAGCATGTCATCTGCAAATTGGTCATGGTTGATATCCTTTACCCTGGTGGCAATTCGTAGGCCAGATAGATTGATATGTGTTTGACCATAGTTGAGTTGGAAGCTAAGGATAGAGGCTTGGATGGCATAAAGCAGGGGGGAGAGGGGGAAACCTTGCCTGAGGCCTTTGGAGGCTTGGAAGAACTTAGTGGCTCTCCCATTTACCAATGGGGCTATCCAAGGGGTGGTGATATAGGCTTTAATATAGTTTATGAAGGGAGAGGCGAAACCTAACTTCCTCATCACATGGAACAAAAAATTATGTCTTACCCTGTCAAAATCATTTGCTAGATCTAGATTGATTATCATACCTTTGTCCTTCCATCAGATACTTGAATGAAGTGCCTCTTGAACAAGGATGATGTTGTCTAGTATATGCCTCACTTTAACGAACCCTCCTTGATTTTCTGGGATAATAGTAGGGAGAATAGTTTTTATTCTATTGGTTATGATTTTGGTGAGGATTTTGTAGTTGGTGTTGCAGAGGGAGATAGGTCGAAACCTGTCAAAACTAGTCACACCTTTTTCTTTCGGAATTAGCACCAGAAAGAACAAGTTTGTTCCTCCTCCTATTTTGACACAGGACTGGGATTTCTTAATGATCTTGGTGAGGTCGGACTTGATGGTGTCCCAACTATATTGGTAGAATCTGGCTATAAAACCATCTTGGCCAGGGGCTTTGTCTGGCTACATTTGATATAAGGCCTCTTTTATTTCTTGTTGATCTAATTCCTTGGTTATCTTTTTGTTGACATTTTCTAGAATGCAGATCGGTATTAGAGCCAGGGGATAAGAAGTAGGGTCGATGACAGCATTCTGCATCTCTGTATAAAGGGATTCGAAGGTGTCAACAACTGTCGATTTGATACCTTCAAAATCAGTGATGGTCTGGTTATGGGTATGGATTTTCGTTACATTCTTGAACTTCTTTCAGGCTTCCTCTTGCTTGTGGAAGAAGCTCGTGTTTTTATCCCCTGCTTCTAGCTACAGGCACCTAGACTTTTTTTGCCAATACTTTTCTTCTTCTCTTCACGCTTGGTGCCAGTTCGTTTGCAGCTTTGCCTCTTGTTGTAGGTTTTCTTGGGAGGGTTTAAGGTCTTCCATTCCCAGCTGGTGGATTTCAAGTTGTCTTTGCACTTCTTGACGGTTAGAGATGGGACTTGAGAGGAATTTTGCCCAGGACTTTAGTGTTGCCTTTAGTCTTCTGAGATTTTCTTCCCAAACAAAAAAGGGGGAGCCTTTCAAAGTTCCATTCTAGATTTTGGTAGCCAGCTTCCTGGACCCATTTTGGGTTGAATCTGAAGGGGATCGGGCCTATATTGTTATCAATGGACATGTCCAGGGTGATTGGTTTATGGTCTGACGCACTGTGCAGGAGGATGGAAGAAGTTAGCGTGAGGCCCATTAGCATAAAGGTGCTTTGAGCTAGGAACTTGTCCAGCCTAGTTGTGATGTGCCCCAGTCCCACCCTCTTATTGGACCATGTGTACTTCCCTTTAGCTGGCTTAATATCCTCCAGTTCCCAGGAAGAAATTATATCCTCTACCCATTCCCTTGCTGCATCTCGAACAATTGAACCTCCTTTTTTTCCAGTCGCTGCGAGGGTCAGATTCAGGTCCCCCCTAAGGATTATATTTTCCAGCTCATTTCAGTGCAAGAAATCCTTTAAGGTCTCCCAATAGATTTGATTTTCCTCTAGGAGGATAGGCACATAGAGATTGAAAAGGCTTACCTGACGTCCCGTTCCAAGATGGAGAAGACTGGTGAAGATCCAGTGTTTGCATGTTTCATAATTGATGAGATTGTACTTCTTTGACTTCCAAAGTGTGTCCAAACTTCTTGAGTCACCTCTTTCACTTTCTGCAATTCCTTTGCTGGTATTCCATTGAGATTTTGCTTTTATAAGGAAGTCTTGTCCTTCCATATTAGTTTCTTGGATCAGAAGGATTTAAGAATTTGAAGATCTAATGATGCCTTTGAGTGCCTCTTCCTTAGTCTTACTAATGAAACCCCTACAGTTCTAAGAGGTTAGTTTCATTGATTACCCGAGGGGAAGATGTGGGCCCCTTAAGGGGCCCTGGATTTTTTTCAGGTTTGTCTGACACTGATCAGTTGTCTGATGGTTGGCTCTGACCCACTCAGGATGTCTCTATAGGTCTCCTTTTCACTTTCATCTTTCTTTTTTTTCCTGCCTCTACTTGGTTTTTTGGGGGTGACATCGGTGTCACTATCTTCCTCACTATTATTGTCTGAGGATACCTCACCTTCCTCCACTTATGGATCGTTATTGGTTTATTTCAAGTTTTGACCTTGTTCCTTTGCCCTTTCTTGCAGTGGGACTTCTCTGGTTTCTTGGATAGGAATTCCTTGTTCTGAGTCTGTTGTTGGGGTTTACTGAGGGACTACCTCTGTTGCTTCCTTTATATTCTCTTGGTTGGTCACCATCCCTCTATATCTTGTTTCTGCATTGTTTCCTTGCTCCTTTGGTTGTGTCTGGATCATCTTTTTAGTTCTTGGACCCTTTTTCTTTGAGGAGGGTCTCCCTCTTCTAGGTCGTTGCCAGCCTTCATTTATGTATTTGTCCTTGTTAATATCTTTAGGGAATTTCCTTTGAAAGTGGCCATATTCATGACACCCCTTGCATTTGAACGAGAGATTTTCATAGTCGAGTTTCTGGTAATGATTCCAATCTCCAACCTTTAAATTGATCGCCTCTGGGAGGCTAACCTCTAGGTTTACTTCAACACAAATGCGGGTACATGAATATTGGTCCTTTGAATCTTCCCTATCGATGTAATGTCTGAGTCCATTTCTGATTGCTTGGAATGAGGGGGCGTTCCAATAGTGGATTGGTAGATTTGGGAGTCTGAACCAAACTGAGGCGTCCTTAGGTACTTCCGACTCTAGATCAAAGCTGGGGGACCATCGATTCAGATAGAGCCCTTGGGTTCCCATGAAAAATTGTCTGTTTCTGAAGAAAAAATCCCGATTTGCTTGAGAGATGAATTTGAAGATTAAAAATCCTCTTCCCACCACATAGCATGTTACACTGTTCTGAATTAGTGGACGCTAGTTTCTTTGGATCCAGTTATCTGTGGTCCTGGTGGAGGGCTAGAGACCCATAAACTATCCAACCAATCCATGCTTTGACAGGGAAACCGCTACTTGGATTGGATGGTCTGGGGGTAGGTCAATTTCCGGGATCGAGTTGAGTCATTTAACAAAGTTGGGTGGAGCATCAAAGGAAGGATTCTTACCGTGGGTGGCCAGAAGCTTATGGAATGAATCAGTGGTTGAGGGAGGGGCCCGAGGCTCCCCACCTTCTTGGGTGGCCATGGAACCCTAGGAGGCCTCAGCTTGGTAGCCATGGTTCAACGATATTACTCTATCATATTTCCATATCATCTATGTTATTAGAATGGATAAACTTTTATATTTCTTTATAAAACAGTCTTGTAATTAGCTTTTGAAGATTTGGTTCAATGAGGAAAAATCCTAAAATGACATGGGTGGAAAGAATCTATCATCTTTGTCATACTAAGAAAGTGGGGGATGAAAATCACTCTCTATTAGAATTTACTACATGCACCCACCTTATATCTCAATTTCAAAATATTGTAACAATGGAGACATTCCTAATATGTTAACTCATCAAAACTATGGATATTTAGGAAAGCTTGTCTCAAATATTTTTGAACATAGAAATAAAATTCTAAACCAATCCAAGTAAATTTCCTTACAATTGTTTTTAAGGTTCAATAAACCAAAGTTGATCTCAGTAGGCATTGTCATCATCGTTGCCATCGTCATCATCATCACATTTTTGCTTACCTATGAACCTATATCAATCCATGTTAATGTTTATGTGTGTAATTTATGCCCATAGTGTTTTTCATTACATTTGCTAGTGTAGCATCCCCAACCACCTGCTAGGCTATGCCATATAAAATTTTCAATCTAGATACCAAATTTAAACATACAACTACTCTGCAAATACACATAATAGTACAAAATAATGATAGAAATACATATGCAACATACACAAGAAAAACCCATAAAAACAAACTCATAAATAATAACACATCACACAAGTTAACACATAATTGAAACTTATCTTGATAAAAATATCACCAATTGTGTGCAAACCTTCCACGTTCCTTGATCCAGGTGGATATTGGTGGCCACCCACCTATTCCAACTAGCTCCTCTTGTCAGTTTTTAGTACAACACATTCTTCTGTACTTTCTTGTAATTGTGGGTTATGCACCTCTGTGGCTGTCCGATGCCCTACACATCTTCCAAGTGGATATTGGTGGCCTCCCACCTAATCCAGCTGGCTTATTTTGTATGTTTTCATATCAACACTTCTTATTGTACTTCCAGGATCATTTTGGGGCCATAAACAATGTTTTTTTGGCTCACCACAATCAAACTGTAGACAGAGTCAGAGTTTGAAGGTGTAATGCGTATTTCTTGAAAAGGCCTTTCCAACGATCTATCATGCGCCTAAAAAAAAGATCGTATGACAAAGTTATGACCCTGGGAAATTAATGTACTAACTTACCCAAAAGGGGCCCACATGACTTTTGACATTTCGTCTCCTAGGGTTAGGTTTTTGGATGTATAGGGTTTTTTCATTCTTGTTTATCATAAAAAGGCCTTCAGATCTTCATTGTAATGATTATCTGAAGAATGAGTGTAGCCATCACATCTCTTCTCAAAGATAAATCTTCCACCATTCCAACGAGTCTTGCACTCTGTATTTTTACAGTCTCTTACAATTCTTTCATTAATAGAAATCAAGTATTGTTTCATTTATCTATTTCTGGCAATTTTTCATGAGTATTTCATTGTAATTTCTCTGCTTTCATTTCATTCTAAAAATAAATTTGGATCAGTGGTATCAGAGAAGGTTGCTCTTTATTGTTTTTCAGCGCATGTCCCTGACAAGGTCCAAGTATAGCCAGTTGGGTCTTCAGTTTGTCTCTCTTGAGGATAGTCACTCTTGCATGCCCAAGAAACCCTCGTCGGCGATAGAAAAGAAAGATGATGGAGAAAAATATTCTAATAACCTGTTGCTTGAACAAGCTCTCACGTGATAGAAGGACTAAATGATGGAGAATGTTGCATGCATTCTTCAACACCTGCCGATAGAAACATGCACATCTTCATCAAGCGAATATTTTGGAGGAACCTCTCCCTTCAAGGTACAAGTTAATTTTGATATTCCCTTATTTGAAGTTCAGATAGATGCAGATGCCCTAGAAAAATAGTTAAATCTATTAGAAGGTTATTTCTCTATTCAAAAAAATTTCGACAGGGAAAAGATCACTATCGCACTCCCCAAGGCTCTGCCCCATGTCAAACATTGGTGGGAAACTTACTGGGAGAAAATTTCCATGGAGGAATCTAGAATATATGGGGTCAATCTCACTTGGGGTTTTTTTGTGGATTCGGGAAAAAAACAGTACTATCCTGTTGATAACTATGAAGACCAGTACATGAGATGGACCACACTGCAGAAAGAGAAGAGACAAACAGTGTCGAAGTTCACAAATACTTTCCATACCTTGTGCAAAAAACTGGGTATCAAAGACTCCGAGTGACATCTGGTTCTGAAATACCATGGGGCTCTACATATGTACATCCAAACCGAAATGGATTTCCCAAACATCTCATCATTGGGAGTTGCCTATCGATATGCTGTCAAAATCGAGCATAAATTTAGGCAGTAGAACAAATGGGAATTCGGGTCTGCAAATATGCAACAACCAAAGCATGGTAAACATGGCCCTCACCAGCAACCTCTAGACAATGAGTCCAAGACACAGGAAAAAATGGGTAAACTAAATATGAAGAATGACATTGGGAAGTGGCGTGACTTTTCCTCCTGACTAACAAGTTGGTTTCCTCAACTTTAAAAAACATAGAGGAGATGGTTTACCAAAGATATTGCAAGGAGAGTAAAAAATCATGCCTCCTTCACATGAAGATGGACCTACAGTATCTGAGCCAAGTTCCTTCTCTAAGCACAAAGTTGAGGAAGCCCCAAAAATCCCAGAAGTGTTATTTCATGAAATAAGAGTGCCATTGTCAGGACTGAATGATCCACAAGTGTTAACTCGGTTCAAAGCCTTCAAGAATCCAGGACAAGTTGTTCCTCATTCAACACCAGCTACTCCTGCTAGCACCCCGAATACAATAGGACAAGAACCTTCCACAAAACTTATGTCTCATATTACATCATTAACCCCTTTAGAGACTAGCTTCGGAAATCCTAGTTCCAAAATCACTTTTGTAGGTGTTATTACTCCTATATTGCCCGAAGAGATGCCTCCCTCAGATTTATTTTTCAACAAGAAATGAAAGGCTATCGTAAAGAGAGAATCTCACCAAAAGGATGGAGTTATCACTAAAAGGAAAATATTGGTGTATGATGGGAAATACCATGATGGTCCAGATTTTGCGAAATAAGTTGTAGGTTCATTAGGGTCTTTTTCCATTTCCAATCAATGGTTAGTGGACAATTTAACCGAACAACTATGAAAAAAATGCCTCATTGTAAAACAATTGCAAAATGAGATATACAGTACATAACATATTGTTAGAAGAAGGATGAACCAGGACATAGAACAAATCAGGGCTATTCATCGACATCAAACTAAGAAGTTACAGGATAACCTTGAGCTGCTCTAATAGAGTTCACAAACAAGAAAAGGACTGATCACTTAGTGTGGCAATTTGATTGAGAAACTGCAGACCATACTAACCCTAACATAGAACACAACGATAGAAACTTTGGAATTCAAAACACAAGCATCAAAATTCAATGATAGGATGGAAGTTTCCCAGTAAGAACTCTATCAAAAAGTAGATGTTATCTAGAAATGCTATCGGGTAGTAGACCTTTACCTAAAATATATTTATGTCAAGGAAAAACAGGTTTGTGCAACCCAATCTAAGTTTAAAGAGGTTCTCATATAGAAGCAGAAGGCTAATACCCCTGGTCTTACCCTTCTCTCTCATTATGAACAAGTAAGAGGCAAAATGGACCTAAAATCTAGGGAAACAAATTTGGAAGAAGGAAAGAAACTTGCCAGAGATGTAAAATAGGCTTGTCCAGAGGCACTATCTTCAATAAATAAAAAGTTGATTGATTTCAAAGGGAATAATATATCATAGGAATTGGGGAATATTGAGATATAAATGAACCAACAAAGATCTAGGAAGAACAAGGAAAACACTCAGGAAACCATCCAAGACATGAGCCAGATTGATTTAATCAAAATCAATGAATGGTTGTGTTATCACTCCAAAAGTCACCCTAGAGTGTAATCAGGTGAGCTTGGTAACATCAAAAGATTTTTAAATGTAAATGAGTTTTTTAAAAGTCAAATGGACAAGAATCAGAATAATAAGGTTTAACTCATAAATATGGGCTAGCATGCACAAGCAAATGAGGTTTTAATTAACTTCAGTCAATGTTTAAGGATAAATATGAGTAGAGAGAAGACTTAGCGAACAAGTATTTTATAAGAACCAGGCCTTCTAGAAGCTAGGTGAAAGAAAAGATAAGTCACAACATCATCTTGAAACTAAACTTTAAGACCCTAAAAACAATTACAGTAACATCATAATCAAACATCCATTATAATGAAGCTATAACATCTCATAAGGATCCTCCATTAATGAGCATTTAGAGTAAGGAAAAATAAGAAAATGAAGAGAAGTTGACTTCCATTAATAAAAAATTCTCAAGTCCAATACATAACCAGAGCATGATCTACTTAGTAAAAAATATTACAATTCGGGAGCCTCAGCTCAACCATTCCCCCTAATTGAAGCATTTCATCTATCTATTTATGACAAAAGGGAAGGCAACAACTGGAGATGCGAGCTGGCCTTCTTCCCATGAAAGTCTCTAAGAATTTATTCCATCTAACAACTTAACTAAAAACTTGTGCTTTAAAAAGGGAAAATGTTGGCCACTGCTCTAACCAACATCGAACTAACTTTATCTTCTGTTGATGCACATCTCCATATGTGCCAAGTGTCCTTTAGATGTTTGTAATTGTCATCATGCTATCAAATGCTATCTTTTTATATCTTCCACATCATCAACCATTCACTAAGATATTAATGAAAGCCCCCTATATTCCTGGTACTGTTGGTAGCGTCATTTGGTAGTGAGCTTTAGTAGTGCGACCTCCAAAATAGGTATGTTGAATGGGTAGTGTCCAACCATGTATAACTCTGTGTAAAATTCAATCTCTGCCGAAATTTCGGTAGCACCATCCTGGTGTGTCTCTGCTTTTGGCAGCTGAGGATGTCAAAACAGAGTATGGTTAGCTGCTGAAAGTTATGGGATTTGGAAGCTAACAACATATCTTCAGGTGCACTTAAGTTGCTAAAAATATGGAAGGTTCCAATCGCATGTAGATGTTTTCTGACTGCTTAGCGTTCTCATTCGATGCCTGTAGCTTTGATATGAACATTGAATAATACGTTTTCATCTTATTGATAATAGCTCACACAGTTCCAGATGGTTAATAACAACTTGATTCTTGGAAGAAAGATCAAAAGATCTAAAACCAAACAAAAAACAACAACATCACCTGGATGTTGTTTACATCATATTTCGATGCTTATTAAAAACTTCTCAGCCTATGAGTAACTGCGCATATATTATTCAACAAAGGTATTAACAAATCCTCTGTCATATCCATATTGTGCATTGTAATTCAAACTTCTTACAAATTTGTTTTCATGTTAAGGTGAGCGGTTTATCTTCTGACCCAATGCTTTGTCATTCTGTGGCCAGTAAGATATTCTAATGCTGCAAATTTTATGGGTAACCCTGGGATTAGACAATGCATCCATCCATCGCTTCACAAACCGCTCTTGCCTATCTGCTGCAAATTAATGATATCATTCTCCAAGTTGTTTGAAATTATTCTTCCTTTGTATTACACACTTCTCCTGCTTTCTAGAGATGAATGAGAAATGTCTCTGCATGACGAACTGGATCAAACCTTGATTATTTAATTCTGACAGTTTTCACAGTGGATAACTTGCAGCTCGACGCAATAGATTTAAAACCCTATTGATCGGCATAATAAAATCAATCTTATATTCAAGGATGGGATAATGAAACTGATTTATGGAAAATCTATCTCATGGCACCTGTATCGTTAGCTTGGCGCATGGCTCAATTTGTGGCTTGATTTATAGCTAAACCTACATATAATTCACCTATGCATTCTTTGAAATGATCTTCCATTGAATACAGTCTGGTTCCTTTCTATTTCTGGGGCATATGGTTGCATGTTCGCAAATCTTGTTTTGGCCATAAGCGTTCGTCGTTCTGATTTGAAATTTCTTGGATAGGATAAAGGCGTCAAAGTGGGTTAATTGACATCCCTGTTGAGGCTATGAATGCTTGTTGGTAGCAGTGGCCTTGTCAACAGTATTGGCGACATTAACTTTAACATCGTGGTTTTCTTTTGTGAATTTTGTCACTTGATTTCATCCTTTTAAAACAAAAGATATCGGAAACTGGTCTACGTTTTTTTGTTTTTAAAGATGTTCAAATAACCTTTCAGTTGTTCTCCAATTTGAAGTTTTTCAGATTTCTCTAACCTAAACTCGTTCGTATTACAGATATAATTGCTTCTCCCAGCATGTCTCCATTGCTGGCAGCCCAAATATTTGTTAACTTTTATATCAATTAAATGATCTATATAGATGCCTAATTGGGGTTATCTATTTTTATTACTCTTCATGATGCAATTTTTGAAACGACAGTTGTAAGCTGTCTCTTTTCCCTATTATTTTCTTTCATGCTTCATTCATGACTGAAAGCGTGAAAATGAAGCATGAAAACTTGCGATTGTATTACCATTCTATTTTAAAATTTTATTAAAGGAAAATTTTTCATATAGTTTATTAATGAAGATTGGTTCCTTGCCATGAAGAGTTACTCTCTTTGTTTCGATCCTTTTAACTCCAAGCATGCTTAGAGATTGATGGTTATATAAACAAAGGACCCCCACAATTTGATTTTTGATATGGTTTTGTTTGATTCTTGGCTATACGTTTCTTTTGATAAGCCTTTGATTTTCGATTTTCAACTTACCCAAACCTTGTGATAAAACCCATGATGCGTGCACTTATTTTCATTTTTAATGCTTTGGTCCCAGCTTGTACTAAATGCAAAGGTGGTAATACAATTTGCAATTGTTCATCATTCCCAAGACTGGCCTTGGGATTTGAAAACCCTCTTCGCATGCATTTCAATTAAACTCCCATCTTATCGTTATGATTTTATGTTCATACACCATTCACTGTTGGAATTTCTCGGGCTCGGGTTATGGCTATGGATTGTCTCACGACCGCTCTCTGTGTGTTGTGTCTCATTGATTACCCTTTCATCCATTATGGCTCCTATTGTTAGAGTCGAACCTAATGGCATTCAAACTCTGCTCTTATATGACGATTCCAGAGAAGATCTGGAGAGAAGTGGTTGGCTCATTTTCATTAGGAAATTTCAGGGTTTCAATTTACAAGTTGCCCAAGAATTCTCTTTCTCCTTTGATGGGTGTAAAGCAAAGGTGGGTGATGTCCAACTTGAGGTTACAGAGGATTTCTTGAGTCAAGCTACAGGACTACCTGCAAGCGATCAAAGCTGGTTTAAAAATGCAAAAGTGGAAGAAATTCCTTGGAGCCTGTTGTTTACATCTCAGAAAATAAAAGGGTGTGACAAAGGTATGCCCATTTCCTTCCTAAAATATCGATGTCACAATCTGCTTGTTGGGTAAAACAATTTGTTACCTGTGAGGGACATTTCGGTCTTTTGTTTTTGTACCATTTGCGTCTGCTTATGATTTTTATGGGGTTTCCCTTGAACATTCCGTATTACTTATTGAAGAGTCTTTATAAAATGGGAAAAAGGTATAGAAAGCAGCGATTAGACTCTAGCCTCTTCCATCACGCCCTAATCAAAATCTTGCTTGTGCATCAATTAGAATTGCAGAGTGATAATTGGGACTCGTTTTTAATGAAAAATGGTTTCTCTAATCCAAATGTTGATGAGATCGATAAACTTGTGGTTGAAGAAACCCTAATCTATCCTACAACACTACTCTCACCTACCCAAGCCTATGTCTCAACCTCCTACAACAAACCCTTGATCGATCCAAAGGTTATTGAACAAACTCGTGAGCAGATTGTGCATCCTAATGACTGTGTTAAAAATTTAAAGAAACCGACAGGGAAGGCATCTAAGAGAAATGTTGATATAAATTTTAAGAACAAGAGAGTCAGGAGGTTGATTTTGAGTAGGCTTCATAACAAGTCGAACTCTCATGTGAGTTCGATCAGTATGATCAAAGTCCATGAGAGTTCGGACTCTAAAATCGATAGGTTCCTCGCTGAAGCAGACCCTCATTCATTCGAGCCACACCTTGATCGACCCTATAACTTTGTTGACAATTTACCTCCCTATCTGAAAAATAATTCAGAGTTTCCTGGTGTTAAATTGGTTAATGAATCTACTATCGGTATGCAAGATGCTCTGGTTCACAATCATCTTTGTTCCCATGCAACCGCCGCACAGTCAAAATGTGAAGTCTATCTATCATGGATTGATAGATATTATATTGATATCCCTATCCTATAGTCACGTGTTAAGCCTTTAAAGGATCATATTGATGTCTTAATGAGTGAAAACCATAGGCTGGAATATTTTGTTCAAGGAAAAGAAAAAGTATGAAGACAACAGGCAATATAGTATTTAAAAACGTTGAAGCTGCAACAACCATTGTAAATTCCAAGGTTGTCTAATATGATTTGATCTCATAGTTGGAGGTATGATTCTTTATCTTAAAATAGGGTTGTTTGTTGAAATTAGATTGCTTTGTTCTTTTAATAAATTGGATTTCATTTACTAAAATAACTAGCTACAGAATCACAAGATTCTGTAGCTAGTTATGATAATTCGAATTGTGTAAATTAATGGTTGAAAATGTATCTAAATATTTCTATTTTCCTTTTTCTTTTAGGATATTCAGGCATCCATGATTACAAATTGATCTGAGGCATCCTTAAGACCTTCCAGTCATATCTTTGATGCATTTTGTATGAACAGAAATGAACTTTTGTTAGTTTTGGAGGATTTAGTAGGATCTAGGTGGTTGCATCCCCCTTTTATTTTTG
>ML797118.1:44635-62646 GCA_009831015.1 Picea engelmannii
TGATTCAAAGTGCTATTTCTGTTGCTATTTCGTATATCATTTCTGTGTATTGTGAAGATTATGCTGGATATTTTACTATTATTCTGTCATTTCTAGCATTTCGTTTCTGTTCTGCATATTTTATATATCTGGTATCTTGCACACCCTCTTATTGTTTCATGTGAACTTCCCTTTAGCTGGCTTAATATCCTCCAGTTCCTTGGCAAACATTATATCCTTTACCCATTCCCTTGTCGTGTCCCGAACAATTGAACCTCCTTTTTTTTCAGTCGCTGTGAGGGTCAAATTCAGGTCCCCCCCAAGGATGATATTTTCCATCTTGTTTCAGTGCAAGAAATCCTTTAAGATCTCCCAATAGATTTTCTTTTCCTCTAGGAGGATAG
Organism: Picea engelmannii; assembly: GCA_009831015.1. Taxonomy (NCBI): domain Eukaryota; kingdom Viridiplantae; phylum Streptophyta; class Pinopsida; order Pinales; family Pinaceae; genus Picea; species Picea engelmannii. The sequence continues at coordinate 45,019 of ML797118.1, forward strand.
GTACATAGAGATTGAAAAGGATTACCTGACGTCTCGTTCCAAGATGGAGAAGAATGGTGAAGATCCAGTGTTTACATGTTTCATACTTGATGAGATCGTACTTCTTTGAGTTCCAGAGTGTGCCCAGACCTCCCGAGGCACCTCTTTCACTTTCTGCAATTCCTTTGCTGGTATTCCATCGAGTTGTTGCTTTTATAAGGAAGTCTTGTCCTTCCATCTTAGTTTCTTGGATCAGAAGGATTTCAGAGTTTGAATATATGATGATGTCTTTGAGCACCTCTTCCTTAGTCTTACTACCGAAAACCCTACAGTTCCAACAGGTTAGTTTCATTGATTACCTAAGGGGGAGATGTGGGCTCCTTGGGGGGCCCTGGATTTTTTCCGGGTTTGTCTGACACTGATCAGTTGTCTGATGGTTGGTTGTGACCCACTCAGGATGTCTCTATAGGTCTCCTTTTCTCTTTCATCTTTCTTTGTTTTCCTGCCTCTGCTTGGTTTTTTTGGGGTGACGTCAGTATCACTATATTCCTCATTTTTATTGTCTGAGGATACCTTGCCTTCCTCCACTTCTAGATCTTTACTAGTTTCTTTCGAGTTTTGACCTTGTTCCTTTTCCCTTTCTTGCAGTGGGACTTCTCTGGTTTCTTGGATAGGAATTCCTTGTTCTGAGTCCGTTGTTGGAGTTTACTGGGGAACTACCTTTGTTTCTTCCTTTATATTCTCTTGGTCAGTTTTCATCCCTCTATGTCATGTTTCTGCATTGTTTCCTTGCTCCTTTGGTTGTGTCTAGATTGTCTTTTCAGGTCTTGGACCCTTTTCCTTTGAGGAGGGTCTCCCTCTTCTAGTTTGTTGCCAGCCTTCGTTTATGTCTTTGTCCTTGTTAATATCTTTAGGGAAGTTCCTCTGAAAGTGGCCATATTCATGACACCCCCTGCATTTGAACGAGAGATGTTCATAGTCGAGTTTTTGGTAATGTTGCCAATATCCAACCTTTAACTTGATCACCTCTGGGAGGCCAACCTCTAGGTTTACTTCAACGCAAATGAAGGCATAGGAATATTGATCCTTTGGATCTGCCCTATCGATGTAATGTCCGAGTCCATTTCTAATTGCTTGGAGCGAGGGGGTGTTCCAACAATGGATTGGTAGATTTGGGAGTCTGACCCAAACTAGGACATACTTAGGTACTTCCGACTCTGGATCAAAGCTGGGGGACCATTGATTCAGATAGAGCCCTTTGGTTCCCATGAAAAATGGTCTGTTTCTGAAGAACAGATCCTGATTTTCTTGAGAGATGAATTTGAAGATAAAAAATCCTCTTCCCACCGCATATCATGTTACATTGTTCTGAATTAGTGGATGTTAGTTTCTTTGGATCCAATTATCTGTGGTCCTGGTGGAGGGATAGAGACCCATAAACTATCCAACCAATCCATGCTCTAATAGGGAAACCGCTATGCACATTGGATGGTCTGGGGGTAGGTCAATTTCCAGGATCGAGTTGAGTTGTTTAAGAAAGTTGGGCAGAGCATCAAAGGAAGGATTCTTACCGTGGGCGGCCAAAAGCTTACGGAATGAATCAGTGGTTGAGGGAGGGGCCCGAGGCTCCCCACCTTCTTGGGCGGCCATGGAACCCTAGGCGGCCTCAGCTTGGTAGCCACGGTTCAACGATATTACTCTATCATATTTCCATATCATCTATGTTATTAGAATGGATAAGCTTTTATATTTCTATATAAAACAATCTTGTAATTAGCTTTTGAAGATTTGGTTCAATGAGGACAAATCCTAAAATGACATGGGTGGAAAGAATCTATCATATTTGTCATACTAAGAAAGTGGGGGATGAAAATCACTCTCTATTAGAATTTACTACATACACCCACCTTATATCTCAATTTCAAAATATTGTAACAATAGCAACATTCCTAATATGTTAACTCATCAAAACTATGGATATTTAGGAAATCTTGTCTCAAATATTTTTGAACATAGAAATAAAATTCTAAACCAATCCAAGTAAATTTCCTTACAATTGTTTTTAAGGTTCAATAAACCGAAGTTGATCTCAGTAGGCATTGTCATCATCGTTTCCATCGCCATCATCATCACATTTTTGCTTACCTATGAACCTATATCAATCCATGTTAATGTTTATGTGTGTAATTTATGTCCATAGTGTTTTTCTTTACATTTGTTAGTGTAGCATCCCCAACCACCTACTGGGCTATGCCATATAAAATATTCGATCTAGATACCAAATTTAAACATACAACTACTCTGCAAATACACATAATAGTACAAAATAATGATAGAAATACATATGCAACATACACAGGAAAAACCCATACAAAACAAACTCATAAATAATAACACATCACACAAGTTAACACGTAATTGAAACTTATCTTGATAAAAATATCACCAACTATGTGCAGACCTTCCACGTTCCTTGATCCAGGTGGATATTGGTGGCCACCCACCTATTCCAAATGGCTCCTCTTGTCAGTTTTTAATACAACACATTCTTTTGTACTTTCTTGTAATTGTGGGTTTTGCACTTCTGTGGTTGTCTGATTCCCTACACATCTTCCAAGTGGATATTGGTGGCCTCCCACCTAATCCATCTGACTTATTTTGTATGTTTTCATATCAACACTTCTTATTGTACTTCTAGGGTCGTTTTGGGGCCATAAACAATGCTTTTTTGGCTTGCCACAATCAAACTATAGACAGAGTCAGAGTTTGATGGTGTAATGCGTATTTCTTGAAAAGGCCTTTCCAACGAGCTATAATACACCTAAAACATAGATCATATGAAAAAGTTACGACCCCAGGAAATTAATGTACTAACTTACCCAAACGGGGCCCACATGACTTTTGACATTTCATCTCCTAGGGTTAGTTTTTTGGATGTCTAGGGTTTTTGCATTCTTGTTTATCATAAAAAGGCCTTCATATATTCATTGTAATGATCATCTGAAGAATGAGTGTAGCCGTCACATCTCTTCCAGCGAGTCTTGCACTCTGTATTTTTATAGTCTCTTACAATTCTTTCATTAATAGAAATCAAGTATTGTTGTATTTATCTATTTCTGGAAATTTTTCATGAGTATTTCATTGTAATTTCTCTGCTTTCATTTCATTCTGAAAATAACTCTGGATCAATGGTATCAGAGTAGGTTGCTCTTGATCATTTTTCGACGCATGTCCCTGACGAGGTTCGAGTATAGCCAGTTGGGTCTTCAGTTTGTCTCTCTTAAGGATAGTCACTCTCGCATGCCCAAGAAACCCTCGATGGTGATAGAAAAGAAAGATGATGGAGAAAAAGATTCTAATAACCTGTTGCTTGAGCAAGCTCTCACGCGACAGAAGGGCTAAATGATGGAGAATGTTGCATGCATTCTTCAACACCTGTCGATAGCAACATGCACATCTTCATCAAGCGACCATTTTGGAGGAACCTCTCCCTTCAAGGTACAAGTTAATTTTGATATTCCCATATTTGAAGGTCAAATAGATGCAGATGCCCTAGAAAAATAGCTAAATCTATTAGAAGGTTATTTCTCTGTTCAAAATTTTTTGGACAAGGAAAATATCACCATCGCACTCCCCAAGGCTCTGCCCCATGTCGAACATTGGTGGGAAACTTATTGGGAGAAAATTTCCATGGAGGAATCTGGAATATATGGGGTCGATCCCACTTGGGGTTTTTTTGTGGATGCGGGAAAAGAACAATACTATCATGTTGATAACTATGAATACCAGTACATCATACGAACCACACTATGGAAAGAGAAGAGCCAAATAGTGTTGAAGTTCACAAATACTTTCCATACCTTGTGCACAAAACTAGGTATCAAAGACTCTGAGTGACATCTGGTTCTGAAATACCATGGGGCTCTACAAAGGTACATCCAAACCGAAATGGATTTCCTAAACATCTCATCATTGGGAGTTGCCTATCAATATGCTGTGAAAATCGAGCAGAAATTTAGGCACCATAACAAATGGGAATTCAGGTCTACAAATCTGCAACAACCAAAGCATGGTAAAGATGGCCCTCACCAGTAACCTCTAGACAATCAGTCCAAGACACAGAAAAAAATGGGTAAACTAAATATGAAGAATGACATTGGGAAGTGGTGTGACTTCCACAAAATCCCCTGGTACAACATTGTTGAATTTCGCTCGAAACAGTCATTGGTGTCTAAGGTCAAAGACACAGAGCCGAACTCGGATTCAGAATCCGATCCAAAAAATATTGAAAACAGACAGATCATCGACGCAGAGCCCACTACTACTATTGCGACCACAACAATTCAGCTAGAAGAACCAATAGATCCTAAAGAGGGGGAGCACCTCTTCCATTCATAGATGTGGGTGAAGGGGACCCCATTGCATTTCATTGTTGATAATGACAGCCAGAAGAACCTCATCTTAGCTAAGGTTGTCAAAAAGTTGGGGTTGTCGACAACATCACACCCACAACCATACAACATCAGGTGGCTTCACTGGGGATGAGATATTCATGTCAGCCAATAGTGTCGCCTATCCTATGGCATCCATCCTATTAGAACACACATAATTTTGAGCTTTTGAGCTTTTTATATTTTACCTCTTAGAAATAAAATTTTACCCAAAAAAGAAAAAAACCTAGAAAGCGACCTTTTAAAATCAAAATAAATCTGTGGGTTGTTATTTATCAATAAGGTGCTTATGACATCTATCATCAATACATAACTCTAATTTGATCGAGTGGTCCTAATGACCTCGGAAGTTTTGAAGCCACCTGAGTTTTAAAATAAATCCTTTATCAGTCGCTTCGCAACTCAGTGCTTCAGGTATTCCAGCAAACCCAAACAACGAAAACCCTGAAACTCCGAAACCCGAAGATAGCCACTCATGACTTTTCCTAAAGAACTTAAGGATACGAGTCACATGACACGTTTCCTTTAAAAATATTTCCTTGGGTTGACATGTGGCACTCATTTTTGACATTACGTTGGATGATTCGTACGTTTTCAAGTGACACATGGCACCTCTCTTTTATTGACACGTCATCAAAATGATGGCATCCTTGCCACATCATTCTGAGATATTACTCTTCAGGAGTTTTTGATTTCACAATACCCAGATTATCAAAGTGTCGAAGTAAAGTGATTACAAAATGTAAAAAGGGTTTTCAAGGAATTAATAATATGATTAACGACTTTAATGAGTCATGATTAAGAGTTAATTAATTACTTCGTAGTTTCGGATTTTGGAAAATTTCCCTTGTGCTATATTAAAAAATTATGAAGTCCAAACTTCCGAAATACTTAAAGTTAATACAATGTTTTAAACATGATTAATTAAGACTTAAAAGTGATTACTCATAGATTAACTCCTCCATGAAGTCAAACTTCGGAAGATTTCCACCCTGTCGCATCCAAAACTCCCAAATGTGAACCGTTGAAGTATTAATGACATTTATGATTAATTAAGGATAATGATTTCAAATAAGGATTCTGAATCACAAGGTAATGAATTCCATTAAGTTTAATAAATTCTTTGTAAGTAAAGATATACGAAGATATGTAGACTTTTTTAATAAAAAACTTCAAATTTCAAAGTCATTTTTACCATTTCCAGTTAGTAGTTTTTATCCAGTGTAGAGCTTATAGACTTCTGTTGTCACAGGTAAGCGAATTATGTTCCCTTGAGGATTATGGTGGCATGAAAATCTGCAAAGACTCTTGATGCATCGGGTGATTATTCAAATCCAAACATAGATGTTCTATCAGACACAACTCCGTGAGTTGCAGACTCTATTAAAACTTGGACGCATGTTTTTGATGTCTTAGAGCATGAGATCATTAACTATCCAGACGACTATGTTGAAGAAGATGGCGACTCCTTTAAAGATAAGCTTAGACATGTAGCATAGTCGGAACTACATAAGATCATTGTACGACCAATAATCATATTCTACAACGATATGATAAATTGGGCCTTGGGACATGTCGACTTCCAAACCAAGAGTATCATCAACCACCAGCAGGTCATTGTCGGCTCTTTCCAATGAGAGAACCTACAAGTAATGTACAAGCTTTCCCCTACTCCTAAATAAACTTACAATGTATCATTTCTTCTAGAGTTTGAGAGAAAGGAATGCACCCAATATGCTAGAAATGGTCATGATATAGTCAAGACCTGGTGGGGACATCTAGAAAAATTCTGAGCTGACACTCATTGTATGTACGCCATGACGTCTTTAGATGCACATATTTTGTATGTAGCCATGATGCTCTATCTTCTGTTTGGAAATAAGAATCCTACACATTTCTCAGTTGAGTGGGTAGCCATCATGAATGAAGTAGCTGAGGGTTACACCTTCAACTGGTCCAAAATGTTATTTGATAATTTGTCCAAGGAAATAACTAAGTATAATTCAACAAAATCAAAAGGGAAGCCTCCCCCTTTTTACATGTCAGCATACATTATGGATGAAATTTGTTTCATGACCCATTTTCCTTTGATGAACTAGAGTTGGACCTCGACCAGTTCTAAACCAATTCATTTCTATCACTCCAAATTATGGGAGGAGAATGCCAAATATTTATTTTATAAAATATGTCACAATGTTGTAATGCCTATTCATATATCTATTTATGGTCACCCATCACCCCAGATTTTAGAAAAGATTATGGGAAACTTAGGAAAACTTGCAGACTGGTTCACTCAGGAGAATTTCTCCTATATCAAAGCATTTGGTTGTTTCCTTCCTCCTCATTCTCTTCCACAGTTTTTACCTGACAGGCTGGTGTGCAGAGAAGTGGCATACCAGACAATAGCAGGAGGTATCAACAAGGAGTTGAAAGAAGCTCAGAAAAAGGTTTGGGCAACTTTCTCCATTCAAGTTAGCATGTTCACATTATTATATTTCGGTCACTCTAAAGTTGAGGCTGCATCCCAGGAGGATGTCAAATTATTTGACATCGAGTTCAAGAAGCATGATCCACATAATATATTGGAAAATCATCTGGCTTAATTTAACATGAAGCGATACATCCATGAGAATTCCCCTTATGATGAAATGTTCAAGGGAGCTAGATCTTATGAGGAAGTCCAAAGCAGATTCTAGACTTTGCCTCCTGAACAATAAGTTGGTTTCCTCAACTTTAAAAAACATAGAGGAGATGGTTTACCAAAGATATTGCAAGGAGAGTAAAAAATCAGGCCTCCTTCACAGGAAGTTGGACCTACAGTATTTGAGCCAAGTTCCTTCGCTAAGCACAAATTTGAGGAAGCCCCAAAAATCCCAGAAGTGTTATTTCATGAAATAAGAGTGTCATTGTTAGGACTGAATGATCCAAAAGTGTTAACTTAGTTCAAAGGCTTAAAGAATCTAGGACAAGTTGTTCCTCATTCAACACTAGCTACTCCTGTTGGCACCCTGAATACAATAGGACAATAACCTTCCACAAAGCTTATGTCTCCTATTACATCATTAACCCCTTTAGAGACCAGCTTCAGAAATCCTAGTTCCAAAATCACTTTTGTAGGTGATATTACTCCTATCTTGCCTGAAGAGATGCCTCCCTCAGATTTATTTTTCAACAATAAATGAAAGGCTATCATAAAGAGAGAATCTCACCAAAAGGATGGAGTTATCACTAAAAGGAAAACATTGGTGTATGATGGGAAATACCATGATGGTACAGAGTTTGCGAAATAAGTTGTAGGTTCATTAGGGTCTTTTTCCATTGCCAATCAATGGTTAGTGGACAATTTAACCAAACAACTGTGACAAAAATGCCTTTTAGTAAAACAATTGCAAAATGAGATATACAATACAAAACATATTGTTAGAAGAAGGATGAACCAGGACATAGAACAAATCAAGGCTATTCATCAACATCAAACTAAGAAGTTACAGGATAACCTTGAGCTTCTCTAATAGAGTTCACAAAAAAGAAAAGGACTGATCACTTAGTGTGACAATTTGATTGAGGAACTGCAGACCATACTGACCTTAACATAGAACACAACAATAGAAACTTAGGACTTCAAAACACAAGCATCAAAATTCAATGAGAGGTTGGAAGTTTCCCAGAAAGAACTCTATCAAAAAGTAGATTCTATCTAGAAATGCTATCGGGTAGTAGACCTTTACCTAAAATATATTTATGTCAAGGAAAAATAGGTTTGCGCAACCCGATCTAAGTTTAAAGAGGTTCTCATATAGAAGCAGAAGGCTAATTCCCCTGGTCTTACCCTTCTCTCTCATTATGAACAAGTAAGAGGCAAAATGGACATAAAATCCAGGGAAACAAATCTGGAAGAAGGAAAGAAACTTGCCAAAGATGTAAAATAGGATTGTCCATAGGCACTATCTTCAATAAATAAAAACTTGATTGATTTCGAAGGGAATAATATATCAGAGGAATTGGGGAATATTGAGATATAAATGAACCAACAAATATCTAGGAAGAACAAGGAAAACACTCAAGAAACCATCCAAGACATGAGCCAGATTGATTTAATCAAAATCAAGGAATGGTTGTGTTATCACTCCAAAAGTCACCCTAGAGTGTAATCATGTGAGCTTGGTAACATCAAAAGATTTTTAAATGTAAATGAGTTTTTTAAAGGTCAAATGGACAATAATCAAAATAATAAGGTTTAACTCATAAATATGGGCTAGCATGCACAAGCAAATGAGGTTTTAATTAACTTTAGTCAATGTTTAAGGATAAATATGAGTAGAGAGAAGACTTAGTGAACAAGTATTTTATAAGAACCAGACCTTCTAGAAGCTAGGTGAAAGAAAAGATAAGTCACAAGATCATCTTGAAAACAGTAACATCATAATCAAACATCCATTATAATGAAGCTATAACATCTCATAAGGATCCTCCATTAATGAACATTTAGAGTAAGGAGAAATAAGAAAATGAAGAGAAGTTGAATTCCATTAATAAAAAATTCTCAAGTCCAATACATAACAAGAGCACGATCTACTTAGTCAAAAATATTACAATTCGGGAGCCTCAGCTCAACCATTCCCCCTAACCATTCCCCCTAATTGAAGCATTTCATCTATCTATTTATGACAAAAGGGAAGGCAACAACTGGAGATGCGAGCTGACCTTCTTCCCATGAAAGTCTCTAAGAATTTATTCCATCTAACAACTTAACTAAAAACTTGTGCTATAAAAAGGGAAAATGTTGGCCACTGCTCTAACCAACATCGAACTAACTTTATCTTCTGTTGATGCGCATCTCCATATGTGCCAAGTGTCCTTTAGATGTTTGTAACTGTCATCATGCTATCAACTGCTATCTTTTTCTATCTTCCACATCATCAACCATTCACTAAGATGATAATGCAAGCCCCCTATATTCCTGGTACCTGTTGGTAGCATCATTTGGTAGTGAGATTTAGTAGTGCGACCTCCAAAATAGGCATGGTGAATGGGTAGCGTCCAACCATGTATACCTCTGTGTAAGATTCAATCTCTGCCAAAATTTCAGTAGCACCATCCTGGTGTGTCTCTGCGTTTGGCAGCTAAGAATGTCAAAACAGAGTATGGTTAGCTACTGAAAGTTATGGGATTTGGAAGCTAACAACATATCTTCAGGTGCACTTAAGCTGCTAAAAATATGGAAGGTTCCAATCGCATGTAGATGTTTTGACTGCTTAGCGTTCTCATTCAATGCCTGTAGCTTTGATATGAACATTGAATAATACTTTTTCATCTTCGATGCCTGTAGCTTTGATATGAACATTGAATAATACTTTTTCATCTTCTTGATAATAGCTCACACAGTTCCAGATGGTTAATAACAACTTGATTCTTGGAAGAAAGATCAAAAGATTTAAAACCAAACAAAAAACAACAACATCACCTGGATGTTGTTTACATCATATTTCGATGCTTATTAAAAACTTCTCAACCTATGAGTAACTGCGCATATATTATTCAACAAAGGTATTAACAAATCCTCTGTCATATCCATATTGCGCATTGTAATTCAAACTTCTTACAAATTTGTTTTCATGTTAAGGTGAGCTGTTTATCTTCTGACCCAATGCTTTGTCATTCTGTGGCCAGTAAGATATTCTAATGCTGCAAATTTCATGGGTAACCCTGGGATCAGACAATGCATCCATCCATCGCTTCACAAACCGCTCTTGCCTATCTGCTGAAAATGAACGATATCGTTCTCCAAGTTGTTTGAAATTATTCTTCCTTTGTATTACACACTTCTCCTGCTTTCCAGAGATGAATGAGAAATGTCTCTGCATGACGAACTGGATCAAACCTTGATGATTTAATTCTGGCAGTTTTCACAGTGGATACCTTGCAGCTCGATGCAATAGATTTAAAACCCTATTGATCGGCATAATAAAATCAATTATTCAAGGATGGGATAATGAAACTGATTTATGGAAAATCTATCTCATGGTACCTGTATCGTTAGCTTGGCGCATGGCTCAATTTGTGGCTTGATTTATAGCTAAACATATAATTCACCTGTGCATTCTTTGAAATGATCTGCCATTGAATACAGTCTGGTTCCTTTCTATTTCTGGGGCATATGGTTGCATGTTCGCAAATCTTTCGACTTTGATGTAGTTGACGAGATCTGCACTGTGCACTTGAAGAACGAAAAATCCTGAGAGCAGATCCACTTATTCAAGAGTGATATTGCTTTAACTAGATCTGGCAGTCTAGATTTAAACCCCCATATCTTCCATATCTATAGATCTATAACATTTGAAACATTCACCTATGCATAAAGCTTCCAACCACGTCGATCTGAACTTTCCCTTTGACATATGTAATCTCAGCTCTTGGCACGTGGCAGAGAGTTTGAAAAATAGACTTATCGATGAGATAATGAACTATAGAACTAGGCGTTTGGGCTTTGTGTGTTGACTTGACTATTGCTTGACTCGTGGCCTGAATTTGAGAAATTAGGCCCTGAGGGTTAACTCGTGGCCTGACTTTGTGTGTCCACTCGTAACTTTAACTCATGGCTTGACTTAGTTTATTGCATAGCTAGTATATAGGATGGTGTAACATGTAGATATGACTTGGGATGTGACATGTTAAATGGTTTAGTCGATAAGCTGATTCATGGAAATGGATTTGTATTATGTTGGTGGACTTAAGTATATGCGCTATGATATATAGAATCAGGCTTATAACTAAAACATTTAGTTCACTTGTATACACACACCACATTTTTTATAATTTTACAATTGCAAATCTAAAAGGAAAAAACAACTAGGTTTTCAGGCAATACTAACAACACTTTTGGAACGCAGGTCAGAGGGAAAAGAAAAAATATTTCTAGGAAAAAGTAATCACCAGGAGATGGATGAAGAACCTGGAGGTTAAGACACTGGTCAAAATACCGAAGAAAGCAATAAGTCAAATAGAGAGAGATGAAAATGCGCTCAAAATTCTATTACATTTTGATCGCTAACAGTTTGGTTAATCCAAGTTCACAGTATCAGGTCACAGTCCAAGAGGTGAACAATATCCAGGAGAAGCTTCCACAAATACAGAAGAAGATGTTTGCTTTTGAACTAAATGAAAGGATTGAGCCCTCAAGATTCATGGTAGCATTAATGGATAGGTTCACCCAATGCATTAAACAGGGAAAAGCGAGTGTAGCTGGGAGAAAATGAAAAATCATGCGCAATGTCCACTTTCTCCACCCACTCTACCTTTCACCCTCCAACAGTCACTTACCTTATCTATCCCTACCACCCACATTCTTGCATCCATTCATCCCACCTCCTTATTGGACACTTGTTCCCCCATCATTCTTTTCGTGAATAATTACTCTTCCATGTAACCGTTGGCCATACCTTAATGAACCAATGCTGAGATATTCCTCTAATTATCCCCCCCATGTCTTGAATTGCAATTCCTTATCCCAGTGAATGCATCCGAAGGGATAGATGGAAACGAGATCAAATGGAAAAAACAATAAGCCGATTGATTGTGTAATGGACATGTGTACCCGACTCAAATATCAAAGGAAAGTTAGCGCATATACCAGTAGTCGAAGAGATAGAGGAAGCACCATCAAAACTCAACAATATTTGCATGTTATTATTTTATTCGAATGTATCTATTTTTAGTCAAATATTGTGGGAAGTCCAACGATTTTCAGTTGTGACAAATTTTGTATAAATACATAGATTTTAGATCTATTCAATTCTTCTTCTTGCCGAATGTAAAAGAGAAACTCTTTTGAGTATTAATACAAGTGTAGACATAGATTCTAAGTTTCGTTCAATTTGAGTTATGTGTTCCCACTGTGTTTCCATTTCTCTGAATTTCTTTCTGTAATTCTTGAAGAGTGATTGATTGCAATTTATTACTACATCTACTGTGATCAAAATATATCAGGGTTCATTCAGTAACATCTTTTCCTTTTTTATTACTGTGAGTAAAACAAGACCTATGATTTGTGTGAATCACTGCATTTTTATATCCTGTTCAAGGGTGCATCTTCTACTTTTCTTCTACTGAAAACAAGGTGAGACTTGTATGTAATTGATACCTGACTTTGTTTAATAGTTTTTTAAATCTTTCTACATCATTTGACATTATAATTGTGACTTAGATAACAAGATACAACCTCTGTATTGTCTTATCATTAATTTCATTTAAAGATTATTTCTCATAAAACTGAAGGTAGAAAAAACACTCACAAAATGCTTCTTTTAAAACCTTTGATGCCCAAAATTATTCTTTGACCCTTAGAATCAATATCAGGAAGAACATATTTTTGGCACTATTGTCGGGGATGAAGAAACGGAATCATTTTTTTCCTTGGGAGAATGACAAGGTAAATTTTTGTTTTTAATGGTGAACAAATATTGAATACGTGAGTAAGGCTTACTTTATCTTTCACCTGGCGACTCTTTTAGCACTCTGTAAATTTTGTCCGACTGAATAGACAAACGACAGAGGTAATTGTTTGAACCTACTTTAGAGCTGAAGCACTAGCCTGTTCAACTCAAAGAGGTTCCCTCGTGTCATTTGATATTCTTTGGAGATTGGTGGCTAGATTTGGTTTGTTTTGGGGTGTTTAATAGAGTTGTTGGCAAAGAAGGGGAGGAACACTCAGGGCTATGGAGTCAAAATTCTGAAATTGAATGAAAACAATGACTGTCTGGTAGAAATCTCCAAAGGATAAAGGATAAATGAGGAAGTGAATCTAAGTTATATCTTGAATTTAATTAGAGTGGTAAGGGGAAAGAGAAAACAAATAACCACATCAGATAATTACGAAAATGAATTCTGAATTATCTAACAAGAAACATACAAAGTTTAAATTGCTTAAGCCAAGAGCATCAAATGATGAATTTTGGGCCTCTAACTCTCCAATTTAAACAGAAGGAAAATGTATATGGAATAAAAGATGACAGTAAATACATACAATGAGGGAAGACAAAACTCATATCATCACCATTAGAATCTTTTCATAAAGACTTCAAAAGCCTCTGCATGTATATTCAATTTAGTTCCAAAAAATTACAATAGAGTTCAGAACAACCAGAATTGTGCCCTTGCACTTCTGCCTGCTATTAATACACTCAGAACCTCTAATACTTATACAATTCGAGTTCCTTCAGTGTGCAACCGGTTACAATAATTGAAATGAAACATTACATCTTCTACAATGATTACAAATGACAATTTTCAGAAAAAACCGTTCCATGTGTTTGATCATGTTGTCATTGATGCCAATGGTTTGATTGATTGATGTCATTGATTGACGTCAACTGATTGATTGATGTCAAAAGATTGATTGATTAATGATTGATGAACAATGTATATGTATTTTCTTTGATAAGAATGATACATGTCAAGTGGAAACCAATCGATGAAGATGGATCAAGATGCATAGATGAAGATGGATCAATGAGTTGTCATTGATACATGATGAAGATAGATTATTTGATATATTATGTATAGTTTGATGACTCATTATTGTCTTGTCATGATTTATAATAAGAACAAATGAATGAACTCCAAAGTGGTCCCCTTATGGTGAAATCCCTCATGGGAAGACGCTTTGTGGTTGGATGACCCATGCTTGTATGTGGAATAATGAGATGAAGATCAAGGAAATTGTTGGTGAAACTATCCTAGATGGATAATGCTTGTCATGCCATTTCTGGTGGTATGTGGAATGTCCATTAACTCCTCATGGTTTTATATTTATGGCCTTACGACGATGAAGGAACCCCACATGAAGGCTTGAAGCCCCCAAGGTCAAAGAAGTCAAAGTGACCTAAAAGAAGAAATCATTATTTAAATGATAAAGTAAAGTGACAAAGTCAAGATGGATTATTTAAATAATAAAGAGAAGTAAAAAAATCAAGAAAGATTATTTAAATGATAAAATAAGGTGACAAAATCAAGAAGGAATATTTAAATGATAAAGTATTGGAGAAATTTCTATTTATGGAAAGTGGTTAACCCTAAAATACGAAAAATGGGTTAAGTGACCTAGAGGATGAAAGTATAAATAAGATAGCTATGGAATGTTGCAGTTAATCCTTTGTGTGGATTAATGGAGAACTTCTTGTGAGATTATCTTTTAGAGTATTGATGGAGAGATTCTTGTGAGAGCTTCTTTGGTGTGGATCTCCTGAGCATGATTGAAGATCTATTTTGAGAAAGAGAGTGTGAGAAGGATCTCATGGACGCATCAAATTTTCGGCAATACCAGAGATCTTGACGGAAAAAGTCTTGGATCTTTAGAAACCCTAACTTTTGAGGTGTACGCGGGCTGTAATGGGGAAGAGCGCGTACATATGTGGGATGTATGAGGATAGGGTGCATACCATGGATAAAGTCATGGAGATTTTTGTTTGAGATGATGATTGGCAGTTGAAGACTGAAGCAGGTTCCAGATCTTCATTCTATGAGCTTAGATCTATCACTAAGACACTGGTATGGTTATATTATTATCTTGATGGATACTATTGCTTTTTGTGTTGTGAATGCTTGGGGAATTCATGGTATGGTTGCTATGATGTGGTTTATGTTGATTGATGGAGTGAGAAACACTCTTATGATTCAATAATGATATGATGGCAATCGTATGTTGATTTCCTATGGATGATTGAGTGGCATTCATATTGATTGGTTGTGGAGCATGAGTAAGCTATTGGAGAGATTGGATGCATTGTGTCTGTCTGGTTGTTAGTTTGGACAGTGAGAGACAGAAGAGAATGATAATTTGGTTGCAGAGGATCTAAGTTGATCTTGAAGAGAAAACTCTAAGAGCTCAGAATTGATACACATGTTGTTATATACACTGGTTGCATACATACGCGGGCTGTAGTGAGCCAGGATGCGTACATACGCAGGTTGCACTACTGACAGGTCACATACATGTTACAGATTGATATCTGTTGAGGATTGTTGCCTCATCTCAGTTGGTGCTGAGTGTGTAAGATGAGTCTTGCATTATAGAGCTAGTGCTCTTGTAAAGTTGTACACTATTCAGTTGTTGCTGAAAAACCCCAAGGATTGTAGTCCGTAATAAAAAGAAAATTGTACATACATCTTGTGTTCTTTGTGTTCCTTTTGGTGATGACTTGTTGATGATATATTGTTGATATATGTTGTTGATATGTGTTCACATCTAACTAGTTATAAATGACAACAATGAGTAATGAGTAAAATGTTGAATGTCAACTAAAGAGTTTTGTGTAAGAGGAAAGTTTTTGAAAAAGATCCCCACACTCATTCACCCCCACCCTTTAAGTGTGGTAGGTGTGTTCAACAATTGGTATCAGAGAAGGCCTTCACTACAAGCCTTAACAAGCTTGAAGGAGATCCATAGACACACAAATGGATTATGAAGTTCCAATCCTTGATAAGGAAAACTATTCTACTTGGAGAATAGAGACGAGAGTACATTTGAAGGAAATAGGAGAAACTATTTGGAAGACAACCATTGGTGGATCAGTTCCATTGAAGAACAAGTCAAAGTTTGCAGCTCAAAGGGAAGAAAAGAAGAACGATGCATTGGCTCTCAATACCATTCTAAGTGGACTCTCAAGCCTTATCAAAGAGAGCATGGGATAATGCACTTCCACTAAGGATATATGGCTAAATCTAGAGAAGACATATCAAAGCAAGAAGGAGAAGGAAGATATTGAAGATCACTCCATCAAGATCATTAAAGGTAAAGAATCTCCAAAAACCCTTGATTGTATTATTTATAAATGTGATCTTGAAAACATTTCAAGTGAAGATAAAGAATCAAGTGATGATATCACAAAGGGAAATCTTGAAGACATTTCAAATGAAGGCAAAGAATTATGTGTTGATGTTTTCAAAAAGGAAGATCGTGAAGATATTTCAAATGAAGGTAAAAAAATCTCAAAAACCCTTGATTGCAATGATGATGATGAATTTTTCTCTACAAGTGAAGAATAAGATCTAGAAATAGTTTGTGTAAAGTTTGATGGTAATTATCCCATAAAAAGAATAGAAGAAAAACTATTAAAACTTCAAAGGGAAGTTGAAGAGGGCTTATATAGATATAAAAGTGATCATTATTATATGGACTATAACTATCTTTCAGATAACACTAAGAAGTTTCTTAGGAGGAGTCTAAGGCACATCCTGAAATTAAAGGAAATGCTCAAGGAACAAGAAGAGAGAAATAAGACTCAATTAGAAGAAAATGAAGAAGAGATCACAAGACTAAGAATGGAAAATAAAATATAAATGTAGATGATGAGATTAGCAAAAGTTTTGAAACTATTGTTCATCTCAAGACCCAAATTGAAGAATCCAAAAGGGTTCAGTAACTATTGAAGGATCAAATAAATGAAAAGGAAGAGTCATGTCATAAGTTAGAAGCTGAAGTTGTTGAGCTTAGAAAGAAGGTAGAGAAGTCAAAAAAATTCTTTAATAGCTCAAGAATCTTGGATGAGATCTTGGAAAGTCAAAGATCACCATATGATAAATCAAGACTTGGATACAAAGAAGAATCTACACATGTTGAAGAAAGAACCTCAAAGAAGCATGAGCTAAGTCCATCAAATAAGGAAGACAATGTTGCAAAACAACCATCTACACTGTTAATTTTTCAAAATCCCAACCCAGTTTCAGTCTCGTTGATTTTTCAGTCAAATTTAGATGCCAAACTCAGTTTTAGCACTGTTTCATCATATGTTACAGCCTGGTGTTTCAGCATAAGCTACAGCCTGGTGTTTCAGCATAAGCTACAACCTGGTGTTTCAGCATAAGCTACAGCCTGGTGTTTCAACATATACTCAGCCTGGTGTTTCATCATAAGCTACAGCCTGGTGTTTCAACATAAGCTACAACCTGGTGTTTCAGCATATACTCAGCCTGGTGTTTCAACTTAAGCTACAGCCTGGTGTTTCAGCTTAAGCTACAGCCTGGTGTTTCAGCATATAAAAAACTTAACAGAAAATAAATTTCAAAACCGAAACATGAAGATTCTGAACATCGTTTTCAACGCAGAAATAAAATATCAGCAATATGCAAAACTCAGAAAATATAGACACAAAGAATTTCGGTCTAACTTCGACCCTGGAAAAACCCACAAGGGGAAAACCAG
>ML797118.1:68931-89649 GCA_009831015.1 Picea engelmannii
CTCACTTTAATCATAAAGTTATCTTTTAATTTGCATCTCACAAATTAATTTGACTAAGACCCACATTCGGAAATTTCTCCCCTTAGGCGCCTAGGGAAGAGAAACACTTGCCTTGGTACTTCATTTTAATTAAAAATTTAACATATACAAGGCAAAGAAAATCTTAAAAGAACAAAGCAAGAAAAACATCAAGAAGCTACTTTTGGGACACCAAAGCAAAGGTATGAAAGTATTTTTCATGGGCATTGTTATTCATGCAATGGATATGGTCACAAAGATTTTGAATGTAGATATTATGAAAGGAGATATAATGGAAGATTTTATAACACCATGAGGTGTTGGAGATGTGATCAAGTAGGAAACATTACTGTTCATTGCAACACCATTATATGCTACAACTGTAGTGGATTTGGCCACAAATCCTAGGAGTGATGGAGCACAAAAAGAAATTCCATGATGAGGAATTCAAATAGCATGGCTAGAAGAAGGAATAAAGTTAGAAAGGGGACATCTTTGAAAAGATGGATGCTCAGAGCTCAAGTTATGAGGAGCAGGGACATCTACAGAAGTGGGTGAAGAAGACAGAGCAGCTAGAATAGAATGAAAGACTGAAGGGAAGGTCAAGTAAGTCATCTACTGAAGCATACATGGGTGACAGTGGTATCATTCATGTACATACACAGGCTGACCTTATATAGGTCACGTACATATGTAAGTTGTTGTGCATCAGAGTGCGTATATGTGGTAAAGCCTTGGGAAAAAGGAAATGCACATGAGTTGTAGTTTTATGTGATGGTATAACTCTATGATGCAGGGTTTGACATGGTTTATTGCAGGTTCTAACACTGTTTGCTGCAAGTTTTCATGGTTCTATGTAAGGTGACAATGTAAAATAAATCTTGGGTGCATGGCACTAACCCATGAGTATGGATTGATGTTGATCTGTTGGGGTACATGCATGGTACATATTTGAGTTTCATTGATATATCTTATGATGTATTATTGGAAGCATATGTTGGATATCATGATGCATGTGGTTGGGCTACATATTGAGACATGCAGTTGGTGAGTTGAGTTGATAGTCATGTTGTACATCATCGAGGAGTCATAGCTTGTTGATGCATGGTTGATATACTTACTTGGTGCAAGTGATGATGCATGATGGTACACTCATAGATGATATTTGGTTGGCATATTGGTAGATGCACATGGTTGTCATATTGGTAGATGCACATGTTGGCACATGGTGGATACATTCCATGGATAATATTTGTTGACATACATGGTTAATGTACATAGGTGTTGTGCATGATGAACACACATTTTGGCACAGGATGTGCTTGGTTGATATTTTACTCATGATTCTTTATTTTTGACATATATTTTGTTTCATGATGTATGGTATGGAACAAGTTTGATGCATGGACAGGTCTAAGGATTGTCATATGGTAGCATATTGTTCATCTTTCAGAGAATATAGGGGGAGACATACCCTTAGGGGGAGTCATTCTTCTTCCCATAATTCTAGGAGGAGCGATGGTCACAGTATGTTTGATGTATTTTAAGAATTACATCAGAGTGATATACCTTGTTCAAAAGGGGAGAGATTATTCAAAGGAATATCAAAGTCACTTATATAGGGGGAGCAGCCCCAAGGAGATTTCAAGCAGGGGGAGTAGCCCCAAGAGGAAAATGGCCCTTTGCCATTGATGTCAAAGGGGGAGAGTTAATCACATTGATGTGATTGATGTTTACTGATGGGGAGAGATATTCACATTGACTATTGATGTAGAGCATGCCTTATCTACATGTTGACATCAATAATTGGTAATTGGTGTTGACATCAATGTTGGTATTGCCATCAATGCCAAAGGGGGAGATTGTTGGATCATGTTGTCATTGATGCCAATGGTTTGATTGATTTATGTCATTCATTGATGTCAAGTGATTGATTGACATCAAAATATTGATTGATTAATGATTGATTAACAATGTATATGTATTTTCCTTGATAAGAATGATAGATGTCAAGTGGAAACCAATCGATGAAGATGGATCAAGATGCATAGATGAATATGGATCAATGAGTTGTCATTGATACATGATGAAGACATATTATTTGATATAATATGCATAGTTTGATGACTCATTATTGTCTTGTCATGATTTATAAGAAGAACAAATGGATGAAATCCAAAGTGGTCCCCTTATGGTGAAATCCCTCACGAGAAGACGCTTTGTGGTTGGAGGACCATGCGTGTATGTAGAATAATGAGATGAAGATCAAGGAAATTGTTGGTGAAACTATCCTAGATGGATAGTGTTTGTAATGCCATTTTCGGTGGTATGTGGAATGTCACATAACTCCTCATGGTTTGAGAGTTATGGACTTATGAAAATGAAGGACCCCCACATGAAGGCTTGAAGCCCCCAAGGTCAAAGAAGTCAAAGTGACCTAAAAGAAGAAATAATTATTTAAATGATAAATTAAAGTGACAAAGTCAAGATAGATTATTTAAATAATAAAGAGAAGTAACAAAATAATTTTTTTTTATTTAAATGATAAAATAAGGTGACAAAATCAAGAAGGAATATTTAAATGATAAACTATTGGAGAAATTTCTACTTATGGAAAGTGGTTAACCCTAAAATACGAAAAATGGGTTAAGTGACCTAGAGAATGAAAGTATAAATGACATAGCTATGGACTCTTGTAATTAATCCTTTGTGTGGATTAATGGAGAACTTCTTGTGAGATTATCTTTTGGAGTATTGATGGAGAGCTTCTTGTGAGAGCTTCTTTGGTGTGGATCTCTTGAGCATGATTGAAGATCTATTTTGAGAAAGAGAGCATGAGAAGGATCTCATGGACGCATCAAAGTGGTAGGTGTGTCCAACACCATGATCCCTATAGATTTCTCTGATGCTCTAGCTCCTTCCTCTACCACGTTCTCTCTAAAATTTCACTTATACTCATTCAAATATAATTGCATTTATCCATATTCTCGTTAAACATTTGGGAATAATATATTTGAAATAGAAATAATTCCCAAATATTTTCTATCCTGTAGAATGAAATTTCCATAATTTAATTCATGCCCGCAGTTCTTTAAAACCATGTCTTGTTTTTCCCAATTCACCATTTCACTGTAAAAAACATTTACTGTTACCATTTCACATGAAAAACATTTACTGTGTTATGATTTTTCCAATTTACTGTTTCACTGTGAAAAACATTTATGTGTCATGTTTTTTCCAATTTACCATTTTTGGTAAAATACCTTTTATCTTCTTCTTTTACTTCTGTAAATCTTTGGATAAGTAATTATCTGTGCATCTTCTCATTTAAATATTTTTCACGGAAATAAACATTAATTTATTTAATTTGTAAAACTTAAATCTTGCCTCTATAAAACCTTTTCACCGTGAGGAATCTCATTTATTAGAAATTCAATAATTGTTGTTTAAATGCACTACTGGGAAAATGTCGCACATTAAACATATGATAAATGGTGCATTTATTATATCGAGCTTGGGCTCAAGTGGTTTAATAAAAACTTCTTTTACCCCCGATATGATCCATGTAAAAACACATGTTCAATCACCAAACCATTGGTTTATTCCCCGGTCCGCCTTTACATAATTAACCTCCTCACTATTTCAATGCCCGATATGTATGTGTGCCCTCCATCCAACCTTTAAATTTTCCACATTATAAATTGAGATTCTGTAAGGTAGCTAGAGAGGTAGTGGGGGGGGGGGCAGAGGGCCCATAGTGATAATAGTGGAGGTCATTCAATGTAATGTGGACTAGGTCCACTATATTATTAAATAAGGCCCACTATGGTAGTTAGATATAATAAATGGGTAATTANAAGATTCCTCCTCTAGAATGTTCTTAGGTGATGGTAGCACTATATAAAGGGGTTCAAGCAATGTAATGAGACATGAAGAGAAGTATTGTATTTGGAGATAAATCTCATTGGGAGGAAGCCCCCTCGAAGAGGCAAGTGAACAGGAGAGGACCTCATCCATAATAGGATCCATTGTATGGTGTTTCCCTACCCCAAGGGTTTGGTAATAATAAAGTGTGGTTT
Source organism: Picea engelmannii (assembly GCA_009831015.1). Classification (NCBI taxonomy): domain Eukaryota; kingdom Viridiplantae; phylum Streptophyta; class Pinopsida; order Pinales; family Pinaceae; genus Picea; species Picea engelmannii. The sequence goes on from ML797118.1 coordinate 73,029, forward strand.
CTTCTATATTGACTTGTGGATCTATTGTGTATTCAGTATTTGTGGTGATTATATTTGTAGATCTATTCAGGTTCTTAACAAGTGGTTTCAGAGCACTTTCTTTGGCATACATTGTGGACAAATATTTTTTATTTTTGCAGATTTGTTTTTTGGAGAAGAAAAAGAGGGCCACAACATTCCCGAAATTTTTAGTATACTTTTTTGAAAAATTTGCAGAAACAGGTTGTATATATGAGTTCCTCTAAAAAAAAACCCAATTTAAAAAAAAAAATCGTCTGAAACGGAGTCCGGAAAGTCAAGATATTGAAGTTTTAAAATCTACAAATTTTCAGGGTTTTTTCCGCAGACGACGGCGTCATTTTTTATTTATTTATTTCTATAGTATCTGGAGGCAGAATTTGCCCAAATAAATTACATATCTGAGTTCCTCCCACAATTTCACCCAATTTCAAAAAACAAATCAGTCGAAACAAAGTCCGGAAAGTAAAGTTATGGACATTTTAAATTCAACAGTTTTTCAGGGTTTTTCCGGAAAACGCCGTGATTTTTTGCAGTAACTTATTGTTCTATTTTTTGGGTTTTTTCATGACAGATGTGGGGCTGAAGAGTTCATAGGGTGCTTAGATGGATATTTCCTCTCAAACCCTCAAGGGAATTCTTGAAGCATTCAAATCCAAATTGTATGACACATTGGATGGTAGATTGCATGACCTTGAAAATGGCCTCAATGATAGTTTCTGTAGTATTCGAGATTCATTGGATAACATGCATCAGATATTTCTTATGGTGGACATCAGGGATGAATATAATCAAGAAATATATGTTTGGTATGATTTTGAGGTCGATTGTGATGATTTCTATATGGATAGTTGTCATTTCTGGGATGACAATCACTTTCATATTTTATTTGATGACTCTAATCCACCTTTTGTAGAGAGCATCAATATGACAAATCGAGAGCCAATGATTATTACCACTATCCATCCTGCATATTCTACAGTGGTATTATTCCTTCCAGATTCTTCTATGACCCTTTTCCACTATGTGGATGGATATTCTTATTTGGATCCACATGACAGGTGTCAGTCTTTGGAGAATCATTTTGAGTTGGTTATTGGGTTCCAAAATCTTCCACGGGGAGTACACATGAGCACTTGGACATGGGACCTGGGCTTAAAATGGTGGTTGGACTACTTCAGCATGGTGGCTTTCCTTTCTACATGGGACCTTGGTTCTCCATTCTTCTTCATCATTATGGTCCACAATTATCCATGGGACCCTGGTATATGGTTTTACATCAAGCGTTGAGGACAACGCTTTCATAAGGGGGATGGAATGTAAGGTAACTAGAGAGGTAGTGGGGGGGGGGCAAAGGGCCCATAGTGATAATAGTGGAGGTCATTCAATGTAAGGTGGACTGGGCCCACTATATTATTAAATAAGGCCCACTATGGTAGTTAGATATAATAAATGGGTAATTAGATATAATAAATGTAAGAGGACTTCTTAGAAGGTTCTACTTATAGAAGATTCCTCCTCTAGAATGTTCCTAGGTGATGGTAGCACTATATAAAGGGGTTCAAGTAATGTAATGAGACATGAAGAGAAGTATTGTATTTGGATTTAAATATCATTAGGAGGAAGCCCCCTCGAAGAGGCAAGTGAACAAGAGAGGATCCCACCCATAATAGGATCCATTGTATTGTGTTGCCCTACCTCAAGGGTTTGGTAATAAGAAAGTGTGGTTTCTACTATCTTGCTTTGCAGATATACTGTGTATTCAGTATTTGTGGTGATTATATTTTTAGATCTATTCAAGTTCTTAACAGATTCGTGCCCATGATTTGACGTGATTCCATAAATTAAATATTGGATTAAATATTAATATAAATATTTTAATATAAAAATATTTATATTAATAATAATAAACCTTGTTTTTAATTTTCTAAGGACTTTGGGCATATGAGGCTTAACACATGGCTTTGTGGATAGGATAAGGGTGCTTAATAAAATGAATGTTTTTTATTTTCAACGAGAATATGAAAATAACGGTAAAAATGAATGAAGTGGTGGAACTAAGGGATTTAGATAAGCGTTAATGCTAGGTATAGGTTTGGGATATTCGCCAAATTTTTGACTTATGGAGGACATGACTATTTTGGATGATCAATTAAGTGAATGATTTAGGTGATGGGACCTTGACGGAGCTGGTGAAAAAGTTTGAAAATATGAGTGGAAAAATAACACAAGGACAAGATGCATTGGGAAAAATTAATGCAAATTAGCAGGTGATCTACGATCCGCCGAGTCTCATCAACTTTCGATATCAGGGGTTGGAAAAAATGGTTTTGGGTAGACCGCTTTTCACCCTGATGTGCCTATGAGGGAACCACACGTCCACAAATAAAACCACTGTAGTTTCCCCAACCCTCCCTCTAAAAATTATATTCTGTGCTACTTCATCGCCCGATATATGTTTTGGCCATTGATCTGGGCCATTTCAAGATCTACGGTTTGTCAGGACCCATCACCTTCGCATCTCTGCTAGATTTATCCATATTCTGCCATATGTTGTGAAGGAAATCTCCCTATAGAATAGCAAATAGGGTTTATACTTTGCATGTAGATATGATCGAAGAAAAACTACTTTCTACCTTCATCCCTAGATTTAAATCCCCTTTTCTTAGTAAATGCATGGAAAGATGAACCTACCTCGTTCCCGACGTTTGATGTCGATTCTGTGTTGTACTTGATTACTTGTTCACAATACTCCTTCCAAATATGACCTGCATACAAGACAAGAAACAACTACGCATGCATCCTACTTATATACTAACGGGTTAGAAATTCAAACATATACTAATTAAACTATAAAAAGTTCATGAATTGGGACGGGAAAAGTATTTTCTTTACTACTTTGAATGAGTCAAATTACAAAAGTTGAGACCAGCCATCGCTTCACGAACCTGATCCTAGGATTCTCTTCAACTGTCCTCCAACTGCTTTTCTTTGTATGTCCTTTGGCACAAGGAAAGGCTAAACGGTTGGGACAATGGGAATACACAAATGGGTAGAGTTTCTTTGCTATATTTTTCTTCCTCCCAAATGGGACCCCTACCCCTTATTTTATAGGCTAGAAGGAGCTAGGTATTTGGATGAACCCTCGGCCATGCATGGCCAGGAGTTTCAGTTAACTCACCCATATATTTTGTGTTCCATCGACAACTTTCCTTTTTTTGTGCTTTTGTCAGTCCACGTGGGCTGTTTTGGGTTAGCTAGCGTGTACACGTTTGCAGTAATGGAGTAGGGCGCATGGGCCTTTATAAAGGAGGATTTTTAAAGAGTTGTTCAGCAGTGCTTTGCAAAGAAGAGATATGAGATGGCCTGATTCCATGTAAGCATGTGTGGCATAATTTAGGGTTATAGAAGATGCCCCCTAATGTGTGAGGGCAGAAGAGCATCTGATGGCCAAAATACATTACCAATCTTTTACTAATGTGCCGAACGGTTGAGCCCAAGGATCAAGAACCAGGAGGTGTCGTCTGCAAAATAACAAATGTTTCACCAAGGTGGGCATACCCATGCTTGGGATAAAATAGAATCATGGCTACCAATCAAATACACTGTAGATCTATGTCATATAACTATATAAAGAGTAGCCGCGGACAATACACAACGGAGCTACATCTCAAAATCGAAAAGATATACATATAGAGTACCCATCTTCTAGAAGTTGATATAGCCTGATGGCTGAAGATGAGATCTTCAGAGCTCGAGAAACAACTTCAAAATCTTCAAAACTCAGGTAAGAGTGTAATATGAGTGTACGAATACACTACCCAGAGGTCTTCGATGGCTCGTCGGTCTTGGACTTGATAATATTGATGATCAGATTGGAGGCTTTAGTGATTTAGAACAAGGACTTGATTGGATGTTTAGGATGTCCGGGTATGAGGACAAGAGACATATTGCAAAGGGGCTGACTCAGGCTTGGTGACAAACTTCCCTTGGATAATAGCATGATAAATGATGAGACTCAGGCAGCATGGCATTAATCATAAGTCTACGAAGCAGGAGGCAACGCAAACTCTCCATATGTTTGGAAGGATAACCAAACGGTGGAGGACACAACTCTATATAGTGAGAAAAAGATTCCTAAGGTCGTACTACATGACATAGTCTGATGAGAAAATAGATAGATGTGCTTTATCCAAGGGAGACTCATTATGTTGCCAATAAAGAAAATACTTTTCCCTTCCTCTTTTTGGGGTATATTTGATTTTTTTTTGTCCTTTTCAATAATTGTAGAAAAATAATAAAGGAATATTATGTTACAAAGGAGGAATGAGTGTTGAAAACATACAAGTTCAAGGCACAAGGACAAGACTAATGTTCAAAATAATGATACTCGGGAAAAAATCCTCCGGGGGGCAATGGTGTTAAAACGCAGAAGCAAATTGTTACAAGGCTGGTATATAAGGTATGCAAATGCAGTTAACAAAACACACAATGGTAACGTCCTTCGATGTAAGTTTAACGAGCCTAGAGAAGGTAAGCTCAGTGGTTTTTCATATTTAAAGAGTTTGAAAAAACATAAAAGGCGACTCCATTGGGGTACCTTTTTCGAAGATAGTCTAGTCGGTTCGAAAAAGGGTAAACTAGCACCGATTAGACGTCAATTCAAAACCATTTTAATGAGTGTGACAAGGACAAGATCACTCGGCTATTTTTTCATTTTTAAGGAGTCTAAAAAAATCTTAACTATGGACTCCGTCAGGAATGTTCTTCTGGACCAATTTAACAAGTGTGAAAGAATAAGGTCACTCGAAAATCTTTTCAATTTTAGGGAGTATGAAAAGAGCTTAACTATGGACTCCATGGGGGTTCCTTCTTCGTAAGTTTAGTCCCTCAGGCCTGAAAAAGAGATAAAATCATACCTAATAGTACTCTTCTATAGAGTTGAAGTTCCATAGAATATACCTTTGTTCGTACAGTTGACTATCCGGACCAAAAAAGGGGTAAACTACCGCCGGACAGACGTGACTTGAAATTTTAGTTTAACTAGCGTGAAAGGCCACAAGATTGCTCGTCAATATTTTCATATTTAGAGGGTCTGAAAAGGGCTTAAAAGAAGACCCGTTATATTTTGGGAGTCCTGGGGGTGAGGTCAAGAGCGAAAAAGAATCATGCAAATGAGGCTCAAACTCGTATTCAGGAAAAACTGCAAGGACTCCCGAGCCTATAGTGTTGTAGAGACAACACGAATACCATAATGCAACCAGGATCTACCTAGGGCATCCATGTTTCGATAGGCTCTACCACCAAGTTGTGACACTTCTAAAGCAAAAATGATAGTTCTGTGTCACAATCTGATGGGATCGATCCTATGCAAATGAAAAAGACAACGAGATACAAAAAGCAGGGTAGAAACCTAACCTATATGCTCAAGTTGATAGTCATAAAAATTTTTATGGACCGTCAAAACTTACTCAAAACTATAAAAAAATGTCCCAATACCCGATCAAATCCCTCCCATATAACTCCTGAATCACTCTAAATGGTTTTTGGTATAACGAAAATGATAAGGGAGGCCAAAAAAGTGACAAAAAGAGGCCAAAAAGTCTATAAATAGAAGCTGGTAGCTCATTATCACCATTGCTGATTTGGAAAGTGACTCCAGAGCCAAAAGACCCCCTTTGATAAAAACGATGATTCTAGCAGCTACAGTGGATGAAACGAACTTTCGTCTGGACCAAGTAAGTAAAAACTCCCCCATCTAGCTATTAAATTCTTTATTTTTTCTTTTCATTTCATGTTTTGGGTGGGCGTTGACCTTTAAAAGGTCGTCCCTAGGTCCACGCGGGTTGTCTCTGGACAGGCCGCGTGTACACTCGGGTAGAGTAAAACCTGCCCACATGTACACACGACTGTCACCTAGATAGCACGTGTGGACCTCCCTTTATAGGCAAAAAGAACCAAAAAGCACTCACTCACCCTCCTGAACCTTGTTGTTTTGGTAGGATGTATGTCCAATGGAGGAAAAGGGAGCATGAAGAAGTTGGTGAGTTGGTTGTGGGAGATTTGAATGCCATGGCCGCGTTAATGCAATGTGGTTTGCTAAAGTTCTTCCTATGTCCATTTATGTGGGTGCAACCGAGGCTACTGAATGCCTTGGTTGACTATTGGCATCCTGATGTAGAGGCTTTCATGCTAGAGGGGCGATCACTGGTGCCCACCACCAAGGATATATACTTTTTGACTGGCCTCTCAAGGAGAGGGGAACCAGTCAATTTCAGGACGTTTCCGTCGGGGCTGCATAACATAGTGGAACTGATAGCCCTACACTATGAGGTTGGGACAAACCATTTGAGCTCCCAGGTTCCCATAAGCAATATCACTAACCTATCATTGCAAGCAATATTATTGCTCATTGGGCGGATTACTGGTTCAACAGCCTTGCATCAGGTGTCCCACACACAGATGAACTGTGTTGTCTAGTGCTTGAATGCACAAATTTTTGACTGGAGTGCTACACTGCTAGAGTGTATGAAGAGGCAATTGACAGATTGTCGTCACCGGACATAGAGAAACTTCGGGTTCGAGACTATTTTGTGTTCATTCCTTTTCGAGAGAGTTCTGAGCTTTAGTCCTCGGGTAGTGGTATGAGGACATCAAGCCTCTTTTCTTGCTGTATGTAGATGGGTAGTATTACTACTACGACAGGGTGGTGGAAGGACCAACGAGTCCTTTGATGATGACATTTTTGCATGGCTATCACGGCAGATCCCGGTTATAGAGGACTACCCCTATGCCGGGATTGATTTTTTGAGAGACCCAGAGATACCAGTACCTCCTGGTGAGGAGCGAAGGGAGATGGGTAAGTCTCCACCTTTGTAGTTCTTTTGTTGTATATGTAATTTTTATGGTGTTTTTGTTATATATATCATTTTGTTTTTTATGCCAGAGTATGTGATGGATATACATTTGTTGCATGCAGATGTGGGACTAGTGCAACTTGTTGATTATGCAAGGAACAGGTGTCATCCTTGGCCAGGGGCCACAGCCGCCGCTGCCAGGGGACCAACAGTAGTAGGAGACCTCCCAGCTGGGGAGGCTGAGAGGGTACTTAGATGAGTTGAGTGGAACTTTATTGCACTCACTCACATAGTCCCGATGGTAGAGATTGAGGACCTGCTGCCATCCATGCAGCCTCATGTAGTGGGGGCACCTCGGACGTGGGTTCGATTGTTTAGGAGTTTAGCCCATGCTATGGACCAGTATAACATGGCCCATAGGCCCTGAACCTGTTTAGACATTTTACTTGCCACGAGCACTACTTGTATATATTTTTTTAGGGCATAAGCCCTGTGACTTGTTATTGGTCCTATTTTTGAGGCGCTTGCATCCATCTATGTACTCTGGTTTTTTTTTTTTGGTCTTTTGTGTCTTATGGATCACATGTGCAAAAATTTATTTACATGCTTATGTCAATGTTCTTTCATATGTGTGCAAGATGCCAATCTAAAAATTGATTAGCTAGAGTATCTGTAACTTGGTTTAATCTCCTAGGAACATGAAAATATGTAATATAATCAAAGTTTCATTCTAAGAGACATACCCTAAGGAATCGTCGGTGTAAAGTTGGATCATGAACCCGGTACACTCTACTAAACTGAGACAGAACCAATTGAGCATCGAGGTAGACCCGGAAATGAGAGATAACCAATGACAAAGCGTCATGAAGTAATTCAATAACTGCACTATACTCGGCGACATTATTTGTGGTGTCACCTAATCATATACCTCCGGAAGATAACAACTGGCCTTGAGGTGTGAAGATTACCCAAGATGCGAAGGAAAGCCTTCGAGTGTGCCAACTATCACCATCTGCATACCCAACGAACACCTCGAAATCACTTGACATCTGCCACAGTGACAAAAGATAACATCAAAGATATGTCCATAACACTTACAAGAAACTAAAAAGTAATAGTACAAAGACCATACATATGTTACAAAAAGTTACCCACAGTGACCTGTCTATGACTAATACTTCTTGAGGTAGAGCCCATTTCTAGGCTCCGCAAAAGAATTCACTTTGAAATCAACCAGATGACAAGCACCCTTTTTTAATACCTCTTTTATGATGAAAGGCCCGAACCACATAGGTTTGAATTTGAATACCCCCAGGGGGTCCTTATCTTGGTCATAGACCAGGACAAGGTCACCTTCAAAGAAAATCTAAGGACGAACGGACCTATCATATTGACACTTGACCTTATGTTTGTGAGCCTCGTTGGCCAGGGCCACATCACAACGTTGTTCATTGAGCTGCTCAAGGTATACTAACCATTCTTCGAGTGGAGAAGTGTCTGGAAATAATTGTACTGCCAATTTTAGAGATGAGATTTGACATTCGATGGGAAAGACTGCCTCCAGCCCGTAAACAAGTTGAAAAGGTGAGAAACTAGTTGCAGTCTTAATCGATGTTTGGTAAGCCCATAATGTCGAGTATAACATCAAATGCCAATTTGACTTGGCTAAGTTGATAGTCCGCTGTAGAATAGTCTTAAGAGTTTTGTTTACAGCTTCCACCTTCCCATTGGCTTGGGGGTTGTAGGGTGATGAATGTTCTTGTCATAACCCAATATTTGATGTCAATTTGGTCATCATATGATTCTAAAAGTGACTACCATGGTCAGTGACAATCTCCCTCAGGACACCGAACCTTGCTATGATCTGGTTGAATAAAAAGAGAGCTGTAGTCTTTCCATCATCTTTAAACATTGGCATAGCTTCGACCCACTTTGTGAAGTAGTCGACAACTAAGATGATATAGTGGTGCCCCCTTGTTGAAGGAGGGTTGCAAGTAGTGTAATCAATCCCCCACTTAGTGAAGGGTCCAACTATGATGACGGGAAACATGGGAGCGGGATGTTCCCTCATCTTCCAAGAGAAGATTTGGCACGGATGGAACTTCTTGACCGATTCGATACAATCTTTGATCAGTGTTGGCCAGAAGTAACATGCTCGTAGAATATTTTGGTTTGTTTCCAACCCAAACAAATGACCTCCACAAGCTCCAGTATGGCAATCGTTGAGCATGATAATTGCCTCCTCATGAGTGAGACATCGACGTAGGATGCAATCTACACCTCTCAAATACAACGTATCATCGAGTATGGGATAATTCTTAGCCTGATGGCGTATACGTCGATGCTCATCATGAGAATAAAAAGTGGGGCACTTCAAAGTCTATAGATAGATAAGTATATCTTCGCACCATGGATCTGAAGATGTGATAAAAAACATATCTCCTCGGATAGGCGATTCTTCAAGCACAACATCACCTGACTCAATCGAAATTTCCGAAATAAGCTCTGCGAAGACCAGTGACTTTTTGGAATTTTTTGAAACGAAGTCTAAGTCAAACTCCTGGAGGATTACTATCCATCTACTGATTTTTCCGCCTATTACCCGTCGTGTCAACATGTACTGGAATGGATTCACGACATCACTGACGGTAGTCTTGTGAAACATAATGTAATGATGGAACCGTTGAACAACATGAACTACTGCCAACGTAAGTTTTTCGATATGAGAATAATTGAGTTCCGGTCCTACCAGGCCTCAACTCAGGTAATAGATCATGTATTCTGAGAACAATTCATCTTCCTGAACTAAAACCATGCCAATGGTTGACTCTGTTGCAGCCAGATATAATAAGAAATCTTTGCTATAGTTAGGTGGCCAAATCAAAGGGGAAGTTGTGAGGGTATGCTTTAATGTGTCGAAAGAGAATTGAGTGGCATCATCCCAGTAAAAAGGAATGTCTTTCTTCAGTAAATGCATAAATCCCTTGGCGATTTCGGCATAGTTGGCGATGAAGCGTCGTAAGAAGTTCGCCTTGCCTTGTAGACTTTGAAGTTGAAGGATTGTGCGTGGGGGGGGGGGGAAACTAGATTATTGCCTCCACCTTGAGAGGATCAACCATGATCCCTGTTTTTGATACGATGAAACCTAACAAACGTCTTGATGTTACACAGAAGTTGCACTTGTTTGGATTCAAGCGAATTCGAAAGTAGCGACAACATTCAAAGATAAGTCTAAGGTGTGTGGGATGATCCGTTCGCTTGTGAGATCACGATGCTAATTCATATAGATAGGCCTCAATTATATGATTGAGGTCATGGAAAGTGAAAGACATGGCCTGCTGAAAGGTTGCTCCAGCATTTTTAAGACCAAAAGACATTTTACGATATGCGAATGTACCCCAAGGACAAATGAATGCCATTTTGTGTTGGTCTTTGGGTTTAATTTGTATTTGATTGTATCTTGAAAAACCATCCATGAAAGAAAAGGATTCGCAACCAGCACATTCATTAATGATCTGGTCGATGAATGGAGTTGGAAGATTATCTTTGGGACATGCCTTGTTCAAATCACGGAAATCGGTACATACGCGAATTGTGCCTTGTTTTTTATTGACTGGCACAGGATTTGACACCCATTGAGTCAAATGGATAGGATAGATAAAACCCACCTTTAGCAATTTCTCAACCTCAACCTTAATGGCTGCTTCTTTCTTAGGATTAACTGGATGAAGCTTCTGTCGAACATGCTTGGCATCAGGATACGTTGTGATCTCATGTTCAACTATTTTTGGATCGATACCTGGCATTTCCTCATAAGACCAGGAAAAAACGTCGCAGAATTATTTGAAAAGATCTATGTAGATTTGAATCTCTTCGGGGGAGCACTCCGCTCCGAAGAAGACATTCTCCACAATGCCAAGGTTTCGAGAGATATTGATCGGTATAGTTTCAACAATAGTTTCCATATTTCCCTCAACATAAATTTCGTGTGTAGCTAAGAGATTAATAGGGCAGGACTGATCTCCCGTCATGGTCACGGTGAATTCTCCTGCTTTGATTCGGCTTAACTCTGGGAGAAAATATGATCTATGATGAATATCTTCCCAAGGTTCGTCCGGACTAGTCATTGCTTCGATTACTACTTCGTCAGAAAGAAATACTAAGTCTAACGAATTGGTGTTAGTGAGAGAACCCTAAGCCCAAATAGGCTCTAGAAGTGGATCTAACTCTTGTGCAGGAGTCAGATCAGTGTTAGCTGAATCTTGCTGGACTAAAGAGTATGCTACTTCGGCTGCAGACAAGGGCTTGGACATGCTTGGGTTCCCTGTCTCATCCATCGTGGTCGATGGGGAAGGAAGTATCCATGGATCCTCGAAGTAAGCCGTGCGGAACGATGAAACTTGAAAAATATCAACCTTATGGAGATTGGATATAAATTTGATATCGTTGTGAGGGGGTGGGTAATCGAAGGTACCCATCAAGGATGGGCACAAACCAACTCCCATGTTAACGAAACTTGGTTGAGGATTATCAATCATCGCGACCGTGGATGCCCCCAAAGCAGGGTCAGGTCTAGAGAAAGACAATTGATCGATGATCACTATCCGACCCTCATGTGGAAACAAAAAGACTCAAAAAACTGTAGCAACCATAGATTGCATAGCATAAGTCCAACTCCTTCCTAACAAGAGGCTATAGTCGAGGGGAGCATCGAATACCTCTACTTCGACACACATGGTCTTACCTCCTAACTGCATGGGAAAATAAGGAACTATACCATGTGGTCGGAAAGAACGACCGTCGAATGTAGTGAGGAGAGTAGGTGATGGAGACAAAATGGGTTGGCCAATGGCTTTCCAACATGCCAATGAAATCATGCATGTCGAGGCTCCCTCATCAACCACCATGCAGAATATATTCTGAGTAAAAGTTTTCGTGGGATAAGCCACTACTATCTAAAACGCTACGTGGTAAGGTAGATGAGGTTTTAAGTCAGTTGTATCCAACATGATGGTACCCAGATTACAAGTCTCGGTAGAGCCTAAAGCGGTTAACAAGGCTTTCCTCTGAGAAGGGAAGCTTTGGAGGACCTCCAAAGAAGACATCGCACAAGGGGTTTGTGATAAATCCTCCACCACAGAGTAGTTCTGGGCGGCCCTTTCATTTGGGTTATGACAAGATTTTTTAAATGTACCTTTGGGAATACATGTCATTGTTTCTCCCAACGTCTTCTCAATCTATAGAGGAAGATATGGGAGGTCAGCTTCTTTACCCTTCTCAGAAGTTCTTGGTTTACTATAGTCGTGTGCTCTAGTCGAGATAAAAGCATCACCCCTAACCATATATCCATTCGTGGATGCAGGGTTGTTCGGAGGTGGATAGGGTTCTTGGCTTCCCCCTTCTATGCTTGCAGAGGATTGAGTTATATTTTTCCCATGTTGAAATGGATTAGTCAACACCGCCTGTTGTTGCTACGTGACAAATTTTTGGGCCTCTGCAAGTCAAGGACATAGATGGGTTGGGTGGTATTCTGCGCACAAGTTGCATGGATACCTCAACTTCCATTTTTCAGCGTTGTCCCCGCTACCATTATCGATGGGTTTTTTGTCCCCCTTACCCTTCTTTTGTTGTTTTCTCTTTCCTTCAGGCTACTGGGTGGCTTTTGGGTTAGTCAATTGTACTGTGTGTATGTCCAACGTTTTGGTAGGGGGAGCAGCCAAAGCAGTAGTTTGGCTGACCGTTGTGTGTTGTATAGATAACTGCTGCAACTGCTTTGTCAATTGCTCAACAGGCTTTGTTTGTGCTAAACCAACAATACCATTGGCATGTGGTCCAAATCTCTGTCTAGTTTTATCAAGGATTGAATGTGGTGCATCTGGAAAGATGTTGTATAATAAAGCAGACTGAGAATATATGAGCTCAAATTGTTGATCCCTCATGATGGAATTTTCTTCGAAGAATACTTTCGACATCGTGACATCTTTGGATAACTGCAAGACCAAAGACTTAAGGAAACATTCAAGCAGGAATGTTGGTGGGACTGGTACCTTGATTAAACTCTTCTGGTGTCTCCATTCTCATATGTGATCAGAGATATGGTCCATTGTTTTCTGTTCAAAATTGGCAAGCAGCTTTGTGCCAGCGTCGTATCTCATAGGTAACTGGAAATGGTTCAGGAAAGCCATCGCCAATTCACCAAAAGAAGAGTATCTTGAGCGATCGAGCTCAATGTACCATTTCGTGGCACTCTCAATAAGAGTATGTTGAAACAATCGCAACTATACAGAGTCATCTTTCAATGAGTTAGATGAGAACCAAAGATGAAAGGTAGTCACATGATCTCCTGGGTCTTCGTTAGGTTTGGCTTCGAACTTTGGGATGTCCGAAGGAAAATTTGTTGGCATAGGAGGCCAACGCGGATCATGACAAATAGGGTCATTCAACAACCTTGTTAAATCTGACAAATGAAAAGTCGCCAGGAAGGGAAGTTTGGGTTGTTGGTGATAACCTGGGAAAAAGGGGCCTGGAGTTTGACTGGCACCAGGTTGCCAGGAAACGTTTGGCTGCTGGCCCAAATTCTGGTAGAAACCATGGCCTTGGCCAGCGTAATTATTTTGCATATGTGGAGACATCATTGGATGATTTCCCAAATAGGACATAGATGGTTGGGCATGCATTATATTCGAAGGACTCTGGGAAGGATTGCCCCATGGTGGTCCCGTGGGGATGGGCATAGTAGTTTGTTGGGGGTTCCATTGATTGTGGAAAGAATTACCCCAGATTGGCATTCCGGACGAGAGAACGGATCCCTTCCTTGAATTCCAAGGTCCTGCTACAGAAGAAGTTCCTATGTTTTCCCCCTATGTAGGAATAGTACCCTGCATAGGAGTAGTTTGTCCAAAACTAGGATTGCCCCCAGTCGAAAAAGCGGCGGATGAGAAGGCGTTGTTGCCAAACATTCCGGCCAAAGAAAATGGTGTCTAACCTACCAGCATACTATGCGAAGGTGGTCCTTGACTCCCTGCTCCAAATAAACTATGGTATATAGGTTGCCCAGCGGACTGCTGATGTGAGCCACCAAGTGAAGGGGACGAAGGAGGGATATGACCTCCTCTGTAAGGGAAATCATTAAAAGGAGCAGGATTGCCCCCAATGTGACCTTGCAAAGGAGTGATAGAGCTCCCTGCCCCTAGACCTAAAGTCTGTAAAGTGGAGTAAGAAAGTACAGGACTTGTACCTGAACTACGCATCCCGTATGAGAACGGAGGGTCTGTCGCACTTGGTTTGAAAGGGGTTGTGGCCATCGCCAAAGACGGGATCAGACCACTATGCGATGTAGAAGTGGTTGAGGCCATGGTGGCTCGAACCAATGATGGTAGGTTAGGAGGTGAAAGCTCTCCTGTGGTGACAACCGTAGTGGGAATTGAAGAATTCCCAGAAGGAGTAACAACATTTGTTTCCATTGCTGTGTTCAACACTGTCTGGCGCTTGTAAAATTGAATTGGTACGATGAAAGGTGCCAAGAAATCAATGGTTGGGGTTTCAAATGGTCCAAGAGCGGTTGTTTAAAGGTCCAAAACGGTTGATTCCTCTAGGGGTTGGTCGGGAATAATGGCTTGTAACCCGGTCACTTCAAAAGACCCTTGTTGGTCTAGCTTTCACCTTAATGGTGGTGGGGGTGGCTCCAGTGTAACCGGCGGCAGGCCAAGAAGCCTTCATGATCAACAGAGCTCATGATCCTCCACTATGTGAGAAGATCAAAGACACTCTAAGGAAGTCTAAATGCTCAAAAGTAACACACACTAAAAAATTCCCAAGAAGATAAGACAAACAACACTAAATTAATTGGAAGAACAGTTACAACAACCAACACTAGAGAAACTTACCGGTGCAAGTGCAACTCGAACATGGAAGCACCTTCGGGTATACTCTGCAAAGTGTGGCCCGATGTTTGTCCTAGGTACCATGGTATACCCCCGCAGTCACCTATGTATGTCCCTGAAAAACATTGGCAACTAGGTTGCCAGTGCGCAAACAATCACCTGGCGGGTACAGTCAAAAATCGGGTAGACCACAATGAGCAGGGTATCGAGCCCAAAACCTGTCAAGGGTATCGAGAGAAAATGGTTTGGAAGAAAACTGAGGACCTCAAACGGATTCGAGACCCACGAAGCCCAGTGGAAAATGCAAACGACGAAATCCCAAGACAAGCCCTCTATATGTGTTCTCCACTATGATTGGTCTAGCTTTGGAGGGGTTATCTCCACTACCTTTCCACACGCAACCTTGTGTTTATCCCCTATGTTAGATCGGGTCCCAGATAACTTCCATGATACTGGACTTAAACCCTCCCTAACTCAGACTCCAATGTTTGATTTGAAATGGCCTTGAAGAGTTTCCTCTCCAACCTAATCCAAGGCCCTAAATCCTGAACTAGTTGATGAACCCTACAAACATGAAAGTCTAATAAATTTTATATTTTAGCATCAATTTTATGGCTTTGTCTTATGTCAAGGAATATGGAAGTGAAACTGATGATGTGTAGCAGACGAAAGAAAAAAATGAGTAAAAAGATGGAAACAAAAAAAATTTCTTAATGCAAAATTTCAACAACTTTTCAATTTTTTTTTTTTTAACTTTTCTAAGATTTTGGACAGCAAACTCAAAAGAAATTTCACTTGACTACAAGCTACTTATGATCTAAGTAAACTGCAAAAACTTATGAAATAACGACTTTTCCCTGGGTAATAATGCAAAAACACACTTTTCAACCAAACAAGAAAATGAAAAAGAGATTTTTATTTTATTTTATTTAAATGCTTGATAAAGAAAAAAGGAAAAATACCAACAAGAAAAACAATTATGGCCTAATCGCAGATCACAAAGAATCAGGTCAAAAATCACAAACTATAAATTTTTAAAAAATGACTCTCACACTTGTCTAAAAACCTTAAAAAAATTCTTTTACTTTTATGACAACTTTTCTTTAAATGAGAAAAAGTGAGATAAAGGTAATATTAATCCTAAGCTACTGACTAACAGAGATTTAAATACCTGAGAGGTATAGTTCTCATCAAGGGAAAGGATGAATACCTTATCCTCAAGAGAAATTATCCTGCACAAGCACGCTACTGTTAATCCAACAACCAGCATGTGAACGCGAGTTGTATAGAGATAGAGGGAGTGTACACGCGGGCTGACCTTGTACAGGCCGTGCGTATCTCTAAACTGTTGGTTGTGGAGCCTGATTATCTTCCTGATGCAGAGATCCTTTGCTTTCAGCCGTGTCTATACCCCATGAAGTATTTACACCCCAGAAGTATGTACACTCTTCCACGCGGGGGAGTGCAGAGGGGGGGTACCCCCTCTGCGGGGTCCATCCCCCCGGCTGGGGGGTCTGGGGGCAAGAGGGGGTTCGGGGGCGAAGCCCCCGAAGAAAAAATTGCCTTGTAAAAGTATATGTAATTTCATTGTAAATATGGACCGTTCATTATAAGGTCGCAGATCTAACGGTAGAGATTATGTTAGGGTTTTTTGCCCTAGAAGGCAACCCTCTTTTATGAGGGAAATGTATTACGGCTATGGATGATGGTGAATATTTATTTCTGAGAGAGGAGACTGTGAGAGAAAGAAGAGGAAGTTACAACGGGTTTTGCTGTAGGTTGTATCCCTTCATTTGCTGGACAATAATAAAGGAAGGACCTGGCAATTTCTCTGGTGGACGTAGCCCACACTGGGTGAACCAC
>ML797118.1:93248-115740 GCA_009831015.1 Picea engelmannii
GGTCTTCAAGAATGAAGATGAAGATGAGAAATTTGCCAGGTCCAAGAAGGTTCAGAGTCCAACATATACAACAGTGGTGGAGTTGTTGAGATCAGTCTCCAAGTGGGATATTGTTGGTTGTGGAGCCTGATTATCTTCCTGATGCAGAGATCCTTTGCTTTCAGCCGTGTCTATACCCCATGAAGTATTTACACCCCAGAAGTATGTATACTCTTCCACGCGGGGGAGTGCAGAGGGGGGGTACCCCCTCTGCGGGGTCCAGGGGGTTTGGGGGCAAGCGGCCCCCCAGCGGGGGTTCGGGGGCGAAGCCCCCGAAGCAAAAATTGCCTTGTAAAAGTATATGTAATTTCATTGTAAATCTGGACCGTTTATTATAAGGTCGCAGATCTAACGGTAGAGATTATGTTAGGGTTTTTTTCCCTAGAAGGAAACCCTCTTTTATGAGGGAAATGTATTACGGCTATGGATGATGGTGAATATTGATTTCTGAGAGAGGAGACTGTGAGAGAAAGAAGAGGAAGTTACAGCGGGTTTTGCTGTAGGTTGTATCCCTTCATTTGTTGGACAATAATAAAGGAAGGACCTGGCAATTTCTCTGGTGGATGTAGCCCACACTGGGTGAACCACGTAAATCTGTGTCTCTCTTGTATTGTGTGTCTTCTGTGTTTTGTTTCTGCATTTGTTTTATTTTATTGCTCCGCGGTCCTGTTTTTCTAACATAAACTCTAAGAAAAACTAAAAACAGACAAACCAAACCAGGAAGAGACCTCTGATATTGATAACCAGAGTCTCCTGAAGGCTTGGACACGTTTTTTTAACAGAAAAAGAAAACAATCTAAAGAAAAATTTATAAAACCAAACAATCTGAGATGAGACTGCAAACAAACAAGACTCAGACAGAATTCCAGAAAACCCTCTAAGAATGTGTGATTCTGACAGGGAAGAGGATGACTGCCTCAGAAGTTCGCTGAACTCTACACGCTACTGCTACTTCTTCAGCTAGAGTTCACACGCGGGCTGTAAGAGAGTAGGGTGTGGGTACACCTGTGTAGACCTTATGTAGGCTGTGTGTACCTCTGTGGGTCCCGAAAAAACATAGTCAATAAAATGACAAGGAAAGCTGGTATGGAAAACCAGACTCCTTGCTAGGTCAGACCTTACAGAAACTAAAAGAAAAAATAGGCAAGAAAAAATAGTCTTTAAAACTACCCAAAATCTAAATAAAATTCCAGGAACCCTAGAGAGTCTCCCCAATATGGTCGCCAATTCTGTTGTGAGGGAAATCTCCCTATGGACTAGAAAATAGGGTTTAGACTTTGCATGCATATATGATCGAAGAAAAACTACTTTCTACCTTCATCCCTAGATTTAAATCCCCTTTTCTTAGTAAATGCATGGAAAGATGAACCTACCTTGTTCCCGATGTTTGATGTTGATTCTCTGTTGTACTTGATCACTTGTTCACAATACTCCTTCCAAAGATGACCTACATACAAGATAAACAACAACTATGCATGCATCCTACTTATATACTAACAGGTTAGAAATCCAAACATATACTAATCAAACTATAAAAAGTTCATGAATTGGGATGGGAAAAGCATTTTCTTTATTACTTTGAATGAGTCAACTTACCAAATTTGAGACCGTCCACCGCTCTTCGAACTTGATCCTGGGCTCCTCTTCGACTGTCCTCCAACTTCTTTGCTTTGTATCTCCTTTGGCACAAGGAAAGGCTAAAGGGTTGGGACAATGGGAATACACAAATGGGTAGAGTTTCTTTGCTATATTTTTCTTCCTTCCAAATGGGACCCCTAGCCCTTCTTTTATAGGCTAGAAGGAGCAAGGTATTTGGATGAACCCTTGTCCATGCATGGCTGGGAGTTTCAGTTAACTCACCCATAGATTTTGTGTTCCATCGGAAACTTTCCTTTTTTCATGCTTTTGTCGGTCCACGTGGGCTGTTTTGGGTCAGCCAGTGTGTACATGCGTGCAGTAATGGAGTAGGGCGCATGGGCCTTTATAAAGGAGGATTTTTAAAGAGTTGTTCAACAGTGCTTTGGCAAAGAAGGGATATGAGACGACCCGATGCCAGGTAAGAATGTGTGGTACAATTTAGGGTTATAACACCATATGTGACCCTATCCTTCAAGCTATCACACTTCCATAGCGATGTGGCTTTTCGCTAAATCTCTGAAACTTGGATCCTGATCTGAAAATTGTTATGATGATAACAGACTCCACCGTAGAAAAAACTGGCATTAAGATTCTGGCCGAAGAACTAACTCTTAAAAAAATTATAAACAAGTTCATTCTATAGAAGAATCAATAAGTAAACCTGGAATTAAGCTTGAAATTCCAGAGGTAATTATTCCTGAAATAAAATTTGAGATTGACTAGACCAACCCTGTTTCATTGACAGATACTTTTACCAATGAGAACAAATGATCCATTTCAATCCCCACTATCATTAATACTCAGTCGATTCTTTCTCCTCCTAAAGTAAAAAATTTTGTTTCCCAAAACCTTGAATATTATTTTCTCTACTTAGATTCATCCCCCATTACTTCTCCTATCTATACATCAAGTAAACTTGAGGAACCAAGCTCAATTTTTTCTTTTACCCCTCATCTAGATATTTCATATTCTCATGATCACTTTCCCAAACTTCATGCGCAAAATCCCAAAGTAGTCGAACGATCAGTAAATCAGTCTTTCAAAGTTTTTGAAAATCTCTTATTTATCCCTCGAGTTCCTTTTCCTAGACTTTCAATGGTCAGTGTTGGAGGTGTTGAAGGTGCAGGGGTTGGTGGAAAAGCTCAACCCCCTAGGATATTTTCCAAGGTCATCACTAGATATGCTCCCTTAGTCCTTCCTACTGTCCTGGATGATTTACCCGAAAATTACATGAAGAGCCTCCCTAAATTCACGGGAGAAGGGGATCTAACAACGACAAAAAATATAGCCTTTTTCGATCAATTTGTTGATATTCTTGGCATTGAGCATGAAGACAGTTACATAAGACTTTTAGTACAAAATTTGGAAGGACAGGTAAGAACTTGGTTCAGAGGACTTCCAATAGGTTCTATACGATCATATAACGATCTAGATACTTCTTTCCTAAGGAAATGGGGCAAGAAAAAATATCATCTTTATTACTTATCTAAATTCAGAGCCTTGAGAAAGAAGACTTCTAAATCAATCCTAGAATTTATCCAAATATTTAATAAGCTTCATCACAAAATCCTAGCCGAAGTTAAACCTTCTCAACCAGCTTCAAAAGTCACTTTTGCAGGGGCTTTTGATTATGATTTCACTCTAGTTTTGAGAGAAAGAAGATACACTACTTTAACGGGGATGCAAGATAATTCTATAGAGATTGAGTCCAACATGATGGCATATGGGAAGTTGAAAACTAAATTCAAGATGGGAACAAGATAAACTAGGCGTTTTAAATAACATACAAGGTCCTGTAGATCTGGAAAGTTCGCAGAGGAAAAAATGGATGAGATGGCCAAAATCATTAAATATTTATCGAAAAAAATTTCCAGGATGGAAATAGAGAAAGCCAAACCTGATCCCTATGTTAGGAATCAATTTAGGAGAAACCCTAATCCTTATATATAACAAAGGGATCAAAAGATTCAAGCTCTGTTTAAAACTGAGAATTTCATACAAAGAGATGAGTTGCAATATTATGAGGAATTAGAGGAAGATCTAAACAACCTCGGTGATGATGATATTGAGCCTCACCTAACCAAGAAGGATTATGAGAAATCCTTAGACCTGGAATCTCTGTTTAATAATGATGAAAACATCAATAATCTAGGGGACTCTACATACAAAGGTCTCGCAGACTCAATAATGACTGAGCTTCAACATAAATATGATTTGAGGCCAAGAGAAAAGTTCTACAAATATTCCATCGAAAAATATTTTATCACGAAACAAAGAAAACGAGGCAATAATTACAAGACCATCAACTGAGATGCAAGCTACCCGAACAGAGCAAGTTGAAACGAAAGCAGTACAAACTAAGAAGCCAAAAAATACAAAGGCCAAACCTTAGACCAAGGAAATTGAAAAACCAATTGGGACTTTCAATTTAGAAAATGAACTTAATAAAATTAATATTTAAATGCCTCTAGTTGAACTTGCTAGGAACCCGATCTATAAAAAACAAATCGCTAAAGCAATAAATTTCTTTGAAGATGAATGTCAAGCTGATGTTATCAATTTGTAGGATGAAAAACCTACAATCATGTTTGGACCACACATTGAAAGAAATAAGGATTATGTTGTTGTTTTCTATATTACATTGACTGTGCACAATCATTTACTTCAGAATTGCATGCTATACGTAGGAGCCTCGCATAATTTAATGCCTAAGATTATCATGGAAAATTTGGGCCTTAAAATTACCAGACCTTATCAAGATTTATACTCATTTGATTCGAGAAATGTTAAGTGTCTAGGTATGATAAAATATTTAGTTGTAAACCATGCACAGGTTCTTGTGAAAAGTATCCTTATGGATGTGGTTTTTATTGATGTTCTACCAAGTATGGTATGCTTCTATCCAGATCTTGGGGTGTCAAGCTAGGAGAATTGGTTCAACTAGACATGACCTATGCTACAATTCCAATTTTTGGTGGACAATTTACTCGACTATACAGAAAAACTAGACTGGTGTATACTGTAAGTGACCCTCAAAACTATTGATTAAGGTTGGTTGTTATTGATGTCAACCCTTGAAGAAAGTTGGAGAACCCAGTTTTGGGTAATGGACACAAGTTTGTTTGATGGATAACAGTATGAGTTTTGATATATTTGTAGGTAATACTATTCTATATGGATAATACATGTCATGTCATTTCCAGTGGTATGTGGAACATCACATAACTCCTCACGGTTAGAGAGTTAGGACCATGTGAAGTTGGAGAACCCTCATGAGTCATCTAGAAGCCCCAAAAGGTCAAAGTAGTCAAAGTGGTTTAATATATTTTTAGAAGGTAAAAAATAATGAAGTGATGAGTGTACTATAATTCAAAGTGAATACAAAATAAATTATTTAAATAATAGAGTTAATGGAGAAATTACTAAGTTGACAAGTGGTTAGAAGTGGGTTAGCCCTAAAATAAGGAAAGTGGTTTAAGATGGTTAGAAGGTAACCCCTTGAGGTAAAGTGATGCAGGAGCATCACTCCACCTCAGTAATGCTCCAACATTCCATCACATCAATGCACATTTTAGAGAAGGAGAGGCATTGACCCTCTCATTTTTAAATTTGAAATCTGATCCTATAGGGATTTGCGTTGTAAGGCTGTAAGAGCTGTTAGGCGGAAATATTGTCATTTAATTCTATTGTACTACTTGTCCAACTATTTAATTTGTCAATCTGAGGTTCGTAGGCTTACGAAGCACACACACTATATATGCAGGACTAAAGTATAAGTAATCTAATCTAAATTTCTGAAATGAAATTATTCTAGGAAAGCATTGAAAGACTAATTATGAAAGCAATAAATTAATCTAGGAAAGCAATACAACATGTGAAGAGTTGAATGAAAAAAGACATATGTGAGCTCACACAATACATCAATCTCAAATTATATTACAAGAGTCAAATGACAAAGCATGAAAAAATAAAAAAGTTAAGAATCTCCTTCTCCTCATTACAAGACTAAATTATGAATTACATGATCTCTAACTCTCCAAGCTAATCTCCCCTTCATGAAGAGAGAACACTCTCTTATATACATGAGAGTCTTGAAGAGTGTCATAATTACAGATCCACTATTCTCTCAACCATTCTCAACTACCTTCCTATTATTAGAAGATATGATCCCTTCAAATCCTCCACACATCTCTCACATATCTTAGATAAGATATGCCATTCAAATATTCCATGATCTTCTCCTTTGAATATTCTTGAATGATTGTCCCAAATATTCTTCAAATCTTCAAAGCTTGAAGATGAAATTCGAATTTGAGGCTAGGTGGTAATATTTGACTTTGTTAAAATCTTCACATATGCATGCACACGTCATCAAACTCATCCAACCTTGATATATAATGAAAATATGTTATTTTTCTAATATATAATCACAAATTCACTTATAATACTAAAATGAATACAATGGAAAATAATAAGGAGAAACCCAAGTATCATTATGGAAATGGTATGATGGAAGGTTAATGAGATGATGAAATGTAAGGAATAGTGAAGGAAAAAGAGGATATAAATGTGACATTTTTGAGGCCCAACATGCCCCCCAACTCAACTTGTTGCATGTCCTCATGCAACCATGCAGGGATCTTCTTAAGAACTTTTGGCTTTTAAACAATGAATATTTCTAGGATTTGAAATACAGGAGTAGCAACATGTAAAATGCATGTGTAACAACATGTAATATATGTGTAACAACATGTGAAATATGTGTAATAGCATGTGGAATTTTCTTATGGTTGGTTCTTGTGTTAACCACATTCATTTCACTTATTTATTTTCTTGCTACAATAATTTAGCCATATACTCACTGGAAATAATAAGCTATCACTGTGCATAAAAAAGCATCACTGTGTATAAGAAAGCCTTTTCTTTATCTTTATGAATCATGCCAATATGTGTATCAATGGAAATGCAACAAAGTGCTCATTGGAAAATAAATGTTAGTGAATCATAAATGGAATGATGAGATGGTAAAATGGAATAATGGTAATGAATATGTGGTGAAAGAGTCCCCCACTGCAACTAAAGTGATTGCATATCCTCATGTAACTTAGGGTAGGTTATGGAAGGAAAGAGAACATGACGAGGAAATTTTCCAAAATATTCAAGTTAGCATATAAGGAATTGTGTGATTAAATCTTAGAAAAGAACATACCTCCACTTACCCAAAAAGTAGATGTAGTTGTTGCGGATGCTGGATCAAGAAAACGTGACTGACATTGTAGCTGCAACTGTTGTAACTGCTGAAGAAAAGAATATCTAACTATGACTGATGGAAGATGGAAGGTGTCACTGCTGCAAGATCAGGAAAATGAAACTACTAATGTTGTTGCTGCTGTAACTGGATCATGGGAAATGAAGAAATCTGAACTGTTACTACTAAATCATGAGAAATGTGGAAGGCGGAGAATATGGAACCGTGATATTCTCATAGATCTGAAATCAAATTGTTGCAACTGCTGAGGGGATCATGAAAAAGTGTATAGTCTTCACCCTCTACAAAACCGATGGTACAATTCTCATCATGCAAATGAATGTGTCGATGCCGAGCATGAAGATAAATCATTGGATTACCGACCATTGATGAATGTCGTTAACCAATGCGAGACAAACTCACCAGTGATGTCAATGAGTGTCAAGGTACCCAAGTACATCTTGTGAAGTGAGAATAGATGGGTTGATGTCGAGCCACTTGCAAGATCTAATGATCAAGGGACATTGATGTATTCCCATGATTAGAGAACTTTCCATTAAGGCATGCAAGCCTCTAGGTACTCAAAATGAACTCTAGTCTATATCCCAGATAATGTGTCGAGGTCAATGGGGTAATATTGTTGAAAAGTGGGCCTTAAGGAATCCCACATTAGTCAAAGCAAGTTTATAAAAAGATTGGTAGGACTATAGATGTAAAGATCTCAGTAGCAACATGGTTTATGGCAAGGAAAAAGAAAAAATGGAAAGGAAAAAGAAGGCAAAAATATAAAGGAATGTATGCAACTCAGAAAAATAGGCGTGTGAGAAGTCCTGAAATTTAAGGCAATGGAAGATGGCTTCAACACCAGGATGATTAATTATCTTTGAAGGAGAAATGGGATAGTGTCACAGTATGAAATTTGGCAAAATGCGGAAATAATAGTGTATCAACATGGTCGTTGTGTAACAACAAACATCAAGATGCACAAAAAGTTTCTGTGTAACAACAGTAATATATATATATATATATATATATATATATATATATATATATATATATATATATATTTGTTCTGTGTAACAGCTCCTTCAAGATGTCTATCACATGTTTTCTTTGAAGAATTTTGTGATTCTTGAAAATCACTTCGGCATGAATTACGAGCGTCTTGTTCCTACAATCAATCTGAATATTAATCCTGCAATCAAACTTGTGAGAGCAACGTAAGATGTGAAATGCACGATTAAGTAGAAATGCGAACAAATTCAAAGTAAAAAATAAATGCAATTATACCTGTTGCTCGCACTTGTTAGTTCCATCATTGATTCCACCAAAGTGATTTAAGAAAAACAAAGAAACGTTAAATGCAAAAACATGTATTTATTACTATTTTCAAGAATGTTTTAAAGTGCCCATTTGCAATTTTTATTTGTTTTTGTTTTGTTTTTCTATTTTTTATTTATTTATTTATTTATTATATATATATATATATATAGTGTTTTTTCAATTTTTAAATTTGTTTGTTTGTTTTTATTGTTTTTGTTTTATAATAAAACAAAACAAAAACATATATATAAACAAAAATAATTTATGTTATTTAATTTAAAACAACGAGGCAATGACATTTGAAGAAACCATGATTTGGAGTTCAACTAAAGATCTGAAAGAGATTGAAAGATTGAATGATGATTAGAAAATCAAATTGGACTCTTAGATCTGTTAGGATATTTAGACACTTAGGAGTTAGTTAAGATCTACTTGCTCTAATATGTCGTTAGGTAAAAGTGTGTTTCTTTAGTATGCATTAGTATGCATTTGTAGTTAGGAAATCCGATGGTCATGATATGTTCCCAACATAGAGTGATCCGACGGTTCATACTCTCCTCAATCTTAATAGCCATTGATCTGTGGCTTAACACCCGATTGGTCCATGATCTCTATTTAAAGAGCATGGAGGGTCATTTGCCGATGATCGATTGTGATAAACTCTCTTGTAAAATCTCCCTGTAATCTTTTTCTTTGCATTAATAAACTACTCCAAGTGGCCGCGTTGGCTAGGGTCGTGGATGTTTCCCCGTAGGGGTTTTACCACGTGAAAACATCGGCGTGTTGATCTTTGATCTGGTTATGTGAGTGGTTACTGAAGGTGTTCGTCCTCTGTTGGAATACCTATGTTGTCGAACAAGATCATGTGCCATGTGGAGAAGTGTTTTTCATTAACTTGAATTCTTATTCTTGGAGGGTGTCGTAATTCAAAACAAATCGTTTTTTTTTTTCCTCAATCAGTCTGCAAAACAAAGCTTCGAAGAACCCCGATTTTATCCTAAATGGTTGTGAAATCCAGAAAATCGTTTGCGAATTACCTAATTTCCTCCGTTCCCGAGAAAACCCATGTTTTATTTTTTTCTAATTCGGCTTGGTTTGCTCAGAAAATGTGTTTTAAAATCATGTGTTTTAACAGTTACACATTTCTGGCAATTTCGGAGACTAGGCAATAGAACATGGCTATTGCAGGTGTGGCGTGGGCAATGAAACTTCAGTCAAAATTTCCAGAGATAGTTCAGACCGAAAAAGAATTCAGCAATAGTGTAGGGTGAAGGAGAAAAATAGACCACAGGATAAATGCACTCTTAAGATTTCTCGTCTTAGTAATGTGTTCTTAGTGCAATTGTTTTGGGGCATCATATTATTAATACTCATGTCATGTCCATTTTATTATTTTTGTTTTGTTGCAGGTTTTAGCATGGATAGAAAATGCAATTCAACCAAAGTTTCAGCATGATACAGACACAATTAAAATTTCACTGTAACAACGACTGTCTCAGCATGTAAATTTTTTTTTTCACTGTTGCAGCATGTAAAATTTCGCTATATCAGCATGAAAAATTTCACTGTAACAACATGTAAAATTTCCACTGTAACAGCTTGTTGTAACAACATGTAAAATTTTCGCTATGTTTTATTCGTCTACAATTTTTTTTTACTATGTTTATTTGCAGGTCAAAGGATGGACGCAAAGACATTCATTCCTAAAATCAAAATCATTCCTATTTTCTGATCCTCGCGATTGCACGAAGCACGGAGGAGAGAATACTTATTTTAGGTAAAACAAAAACTAAATATTAAAACCTACCTACTCTATGCTAAATGGAATTAGAAATTAGTTACGTGTAGGCAAATTCCAGTGGAGCCAAGCACACAACAGTAACAACAATATGTTCAATGGTAATTTTTCAAATGAATAATGGAAATATTCAAGAGTGAATGAATCTAGTTGTTGTGACTGCAAAATTTCTAAAAAAAAAAAAAAAAGGAGCTAATCGAGTACTTACATGGAACCATTGATCGATAGTGCTTTCATAGGCACATTTTTCCTCACTCAGATCTTGTTGCAACTCCTCATTGTCCTCCTCAATTTCCTTAGATGTTGATTCCTCATTCGTTTATGGAGGAGCATTTAAGCTCGTGGCTACTATCAATATCTCCTCTTTGTGAGAAGAAGAAATCCCAGTTTTCGCCAAGATCTGAGCGAGCTGTTCCAAGATGACACTCATGGTTAGATCATATTACAAAAGGGGTTCTTACAAAACCCAAATCAAAATAAAAAAACTGAAAATCATACTTGCTGAAACACATGAAAACCTCTTCACAGTTGCAAAAATCAAGCACACTTGTTGAAATTGAAATTCACACTCTAGTTATGCTTGCAAGAAAATCAAACTAAACTTCAATCCATCGTGCTTCCCCGGCAACGACGCCAAAATGTTAGGCAAAAACATTTTCATTTAATTTAGTTGTAGTACTTGCCCAACTATTTAATTTGTCAATCCGAGGTTCATAGGCTTACAAAGCACACACACTATATATGCAGGACTAAAGTAGAAGTAATCTAATCTAAATTGCTGAAATGAAATTATTCTAGGAAAGCATTGAAAGACTAACTATGAAAGAAGTAAATTAATCTAGGAAAGCAATACAACATGTGAAGAGTTGAATGACAAAAGACATATGTGAGCTCACACAATACATCAATCTCAAATTATATTACAAGAGTCAAATGACAAAGCATGAAAGAATAACAAAGCTAAGAATCCCCTTCTTCTCATTACAAGACTAAATTATGAATTACATGATCTCTAACTCTCCAAGATAATCTCCCCTATGAATAACATAATCCCCCTCATGAAGAGAGAACACTCTCTTATATACATGAGAGTCTTGAAGAGTGTCATAATTACAGATCCACTATTCTCTCAACCATTCTCAACTACTTTCCTATTATTAGAAGATATGACATCCACACATCTCTCACATATGTTAGATAAGATATGCCATTCAAATCTTCCATGATATTCTCCTTTGAATATGCTTGAATGATTGTCCCAAATATTCTTCAAATTTTCAAAGCTTGAAGATAAAATTCGAATTTGAGGCTAGGTGGTAATATTTGAATTTGTTAAAATTTTCACATATGCCTGCACACATCATCAAAATCATACAACCTTGATATATAATGAAAATATGTTATTTTTCTAATATTTAATCACAAATTCACTTATAATACTAAAATGAATACAATGGAAAATAATAAGGAGAAACCCAAGTATCATTATGGAAATGGTATGATGGAAGGTTAATGGGATGGTGAAATGTAAGGACTAGTGAAGGAAAAAGAGGATATAAATGTGACATTTATGAGGCCCAACAAGCGCTAAGCCATACCTTTGTACAGGTAGTGGATTGGGTCACCTTAAATGGTTGCTTGTAAGAAGGTCTAGGTCCGATTCAGATCTGGACTTTTCATTAATGTAACAAGTCGTAGGAGTATGGTGTCTTAACTAAGACAGTGATGGCACTAAGGTGGTGAAGAGGATAAGCTCATAGACCCCTCTTTTGTAAAGGATACAAGAGGGAGATATCTTTATAGAGAGTTCAGAGAAGAAGAACTCATGACAGAGTTAGGATAGGAGGTAGAATAGTTCTTGGAGAGAACTTGAGAGAACTGGGACTCTGTCACAGTCTAGTTTTTGTAAACATTTGTATAGACACATAGAGATAATAGAAAAGTAGTTTTTCCTGCACATGGTGTGTTTATGTATTTGTGTTCATGATTATGTTTTTATTTCATTCATGTTTTGAATGTATGAACTGGTGAAGTATTGTATAAGTTTCAATTGTTTCTCTTCTTTGAGTTTCGAGTGCAAGGAGTGCATATTGTCTGCAAGGAGTGCATTGACAGAGGTGAGTTAACCTCATAGAAGCTCAATAGAGATATCGTTGAATCTTCGTGAGTGGAAGTGCAAGGAGTGCACAGACAGAACTTTGTGTTGAGTTCAGAGAGAGACATAGTTACTGAGAAATCTATAGAGCTATTCTAGGTGGGCATCGAGCAGGTGCAAGTGTGCATGGAGAAAAATCTTTGTCGAGTTCATGAGAAAATAGATCAGAAGAAGATACTCACAAATATGTTGAACACTCTGTAGAAAAAGATCAGAAAGGTGTTCTTTGAGCGAGAGGTTGACCGGAAGCACCAAGTTTTCCTTTGAAAGGAAAAATAAGGGCCAAGACCATTAAGAGACTGAGTAAATTGAAAATCTTAGAAGAGATAAAGCAAGGTGTGTGTAGGAGTTGAAATTACACTAAGTCCAAAATCTCAGAGGAGATAACACATTTAAGAGCACAAGTGAGAACCAAACAATTGGGTCCGCAAGGTGAAAGATCAAAGGACAAAACCTTTGAAGACCGAGAAATTTTCCAAGGAAGAAGGAGTCAAAATCTCATGAGGAGGAGTGACAACAAACATCAGAGAAATTGTGGGAAGGATCCTAGACCGTCAGATCTACATCTAGTGAACCAAGGAGAGCGCAGAGGACAAGAACATATCCCATCTATTAGATATGAGTGCAGAGGATCGACAACCGTCCGATCTATGGTAAAGTGCACGAACATTAACTCTTATGTGTGCATAGGAGAGTGGACTGGTCAAAGTCTCAAAGTCCCGAAGTGAGTAGGGATCGTCCATCGTCGAGGGTGATAGGTGGTAGAAGGTCGTAGTTTCAGGTGAAATCACTTTGGGAGGAAAGAGTGCATAGGAGTTGAAACGTATGAAGCCTGAATAGTCGAAGATTCGAGAGCCGTCTATATGCAAGGGGACACTTGTCAACAAATTGCGAGCTCCGGGTAAATTGTAGTGGAGTTTCAGTTGAGAAATAAGATTTCCAAAGCCCAAAGAGCCGAAGTGTCAGAAATCCAAAGAGAGAAGGTCCAAAGAGTCAAAGAGCCGAAGAGACAAAGATATCTAGACCATTAGATCCATAGGGACACGTGGCGACAGATCGTAGTCTTCGGGTAAGTTTCATTTGAGTTTCGGTTGAAAGTTGAAACATCTGAAACTTGAAGACCCAAAGTGAATCTGGGTCATCCAATCTAGAGGAGATGTGGCGTAAATCTATGAA
The DNA here is from genome assembly GCA_009831015.1 of Picea engelmannii. Taxonomy (NCBI): domain Eukaryota; kingdom Viridiplantae; phylum Streptophyta; class Pinopsida; order Pinales; family Pinaceae; genus Picea; species Picea engelmannii. The sequence continues at coordinate 106,626 of ML797118.1, forward strand.
CTTCAGGTAAAGCCAAAAGTAATTCATAGTCATCCGATCAAGGAAGACATGAAGGGATCGCAACTGTTGATCCAGGGAGGACACACATCAGTGGATTAAGAAACTCCAAAAGTTTGACATACAGAGGAAGGTGAGGTTTGACATTTGAGATTTCTGAAGCTCGGAAACCTAAAGTGACGAAAACCGTTCATGTAAAGGTGGAAACGCGACACCAGATCCAGAACTACGAAGGAAAGAGAAGGGAAAAAAATTTCGAAGACCCAAAGGAGATATCAATCATTGATCGAGGAGGGAATCGTAGGACCATTGATCTGGTTGAGGATACCAAAGTCCCAAAGAGGGAGAAAAACCATTGATTGGGGAGACACACATCATCAGATCTTCCACTCCGGAAGATACCCAGTCAGAGGTAGTGGAGGTTTGAGAATTGAGATTCCCGAAGGTTGGATTCGCGGAGGAGATCTTGACCACATATTTAAAGGGATAGGTGTCGAAAGATCTTCCACTATGGAAGATTGTCATGCAGAAGAAAGAATACATTTTAGATTTGAAATTCTTGAAGGCCAGAAACCCGGAATCAACAGGAGCCGTTGATTTGTGAGGGAGCTACACGTCGACAGATCATGGAGATCTGGGATCGCGTGTGGAAGGAGGAAAGAAGGCAGGAATAGGAGGATAAATCACAACCATTGATCATGGATGATTGTTAAGGTGAAAGATATCGACGGGCGGGGAGGATTGCGAGGCCAGTACTTGCTCTAATTTTAATTTTCCTTGAGCGAGCCACAATTTCAACCATGGTTTCAACAAAGGGATATGTGGCGCTTTGAGGTGAATTGCGGAGCAAAAAGTGGGTTGTTCTCAAACCACTCTTACCTATTCTCACAATCGCATATTTCTACAAGGTCATAGCCCAAGGGTGTATCATAGGAATGGGATAATAAAAAATGACTAGTGCCCACAAATGGAAGAGCATCCAGAGTGCACAGACAGAGGGTGTGGGTATCACAGGACCTGTGCCTAAAGAAGAAAGGGGTCTGTGTATAATTGTTTTGGGTTCAATCAGAAGCCCGAAGGGTCGATCCGACCCAGAAGAAAGGAATATCCAGTGATTAGGAGATCGTAGAACCCTAGGGGGGGGAGGGGGGATGCATCAGGTGGTGTCAAAGAACATATTTGTTTATTTATGTAGCAGAGAGTAGAGAAAGGATATACTCTGATACCAGGTAGTATCAGAGATAAATTTTTGTCTGTATATTTCAGACGAAAGAGAAAGAGGAGAAAGTCGAATTTTGTTTGCAGAGGACAGACAAGAGGGAGACGATAAAAGGAGATGATCTAGTAACATTATGTGATATCAAAGGTTCAAATTTTCCTACAAACAATAGGGGAAAGGAAGGCAGAGTATTGATTCTCTGTGAGAAGGTTGTTGCATGCATAACAACAAAAATTTAAATAGCTAGGTGAGTTGTGAGAGAAGATGGAGATGCTCTCAGATGTAGAGTGATCCATAGAATTTCCAAGAGGACAGGTAGAAGGTGTAAATGGCTACTGAAGGCCATGGGTGTGGTCGAAGAGAACACCACAGGTAGAAATGCAATCCAGATATGGATCTAGAGCTTAATGAGATAAGAGAAAGGATGGAACAACTAGCATAGAGGATGCGGCAAGAGGCAAAGGTACACTGGAGGTATGAATGTCCTCTAATAAGGAAGGTAAAATGGCATGTTCAAAGGTTGTGTGATAGAAGGCAACAAAAAGAGTTGAAAAGGTGGTTGAGGCATGCTAAAAACCTTGGTGACACAGAGGAGGAGATGTTTTACATCTGTGAACCAGAAATTGGGAGACACCTCAGTGATGAGGAGGAGGCAAGATCGGATAAAGATATCATAAACTGCCAGGACAACAGAGATGGATTTTCATATTTCCAGGTGGGAAATGAAATGAGATAATTAGAGGAACTCACAGACTATTAGGAGGACAACAGTGAAAATTCATATTGCCCGGTGGGAAATGATATGAGATTAGTAGAGAATTTCGTAAACTGCTATGTGGGCAGAAATGGACTTTCAAGTTGCCAGGTGGGCAATGGAAAGAGATCAGTAGAGGGTCTCATATAATACCAGAGGAGAAGTGATGAAAGTTCAAATTGCCAGGTGGGAAATGAGATGGGATTGGTTGATCTCATAGACTTCTAGGTGGGAAGAAAAGAAATCCCAAATTTCTAGGTGGGTAGGGGGAAAGAAATGAGACTATCGGAAAGTCTCAGGAGCTCAGAAGTGGATTCAGGTTAGCAAGGGGTGCTGATAGATGAAGATTCATGTGGATTTGTAGACCATGTGAATGAAGATGATGAGAAGTTAAATACTCTCACCATCCAAGAGGAGAATCAGAGGAGCATTCTGATTATTGGAGGGATCAAGACATTACTACCAAACAACCAAGTAGAGGCCAGTGGACATGATGAAAGTGCAACAGAAGAGGAAGGACAACCATCAAAAATTGTCAAAGAGGAAGAAATGGAGCAGACACTAATCTCTACCACAACATAAGAAGATGAGCATTCAAAAGAATGGCTCAAATTGTTCAGCTAGAAAGCTGAAACATAGATGACTGCAACACTGGAGCTTGCAATAGAAGGAGAAATAGATAACATGGATTTTGCTAATCTGCATGAAGAATTGGAAGCTCTAGAGAGAAGGGTGATAGTGAAAAGCCAACAAATTCATCAGATTAGGTTGGATACAGATGGAAGAGAATACCAGCCAGATGAACAACTGGAGGGAGTTGGAGATATGCCAGCACAAGAGGAGTTGATAGAAACTAATCTGGTAGAGGAGGAAGCAAAGCAGCAGCTCAGTGATGAGACTGTGGAACTAGAATCTGCAACAGGGTGGAAAACTAATGCCACAAAAGAAGAAAATGGCATGGGGGATCAAGAAGATCTACCCTTTGAAGTTCTTGAGGAGGAAGTGCAACATAGGAGACTACATAAGAAGATCTAACCATTTTAGCGGATGGACAGGGTGATAGAAGAGATAAGAAGGTTGATGTTGAGGTCAGTAGAAGAAGTCAACAAAGGGAAGTTGAACAGAGGAGAACCTGCAATAGTAGTATGGAAGAAGAAGGATAATAAGAAACAACAATAGTGGCATAGCTAGAGAGGAGAAAGAGGATAGCTCCAGAAGAGAGTTTGGGATCTAGGTGGATTTCAACAAAGCTGGAAATCTCATGAGAAAGAGCTCATGAATTTTTCACAGCAGTGGAGTATGATGCAGGAGCATCGCTCCACATCAGCAATGCACCAGCATTCCAACACATCGGCATGCATTTTAGAGAAGGAGAGGCATTGACCCTCTCATTTTTAAATTTGAAATATGATCCTATAGGGATTTGTGTTGCAAGGATGTAAGAGACAAGCCATACCTTTGTATAGGTAGTGGATAGCGTCTCCTTAAATGGTTGCTTGTAAGAAGGTCTAGGTATGATTCAGATCTGGACTTTTCATTAATATAATGAGCCATAGGAGTATGGTGTCTTAACTAAGACAATGATGGCACTAAGGCAGTGAAGAGGATAAGCTCATAGAGCCCTGTTTTGTAAAGGATACGAGAGGAAGAGATATTTGTAGAGAGGTTAGAGAATCAGAACTTAGGATAGAGTTAGGATAGGAGGTAGAATAGTTCTTGGAGAGAGCTTGAGAGAATTGGGACTCTGTCACAGTCCATTTTTTGTAAACATCTGTATAGACACACAAAGATAATAGAAAAGAAGTTTTTCCTGCACATGGTGTGTTTATGTATTTCTGTTCATGATTATGTTTTTATGTCATTCATGTTTTGAATGTATGAACTGGTGAAGTATTGTATAAGTTTCAATTGTTTCTCTTCTTTGAGTTTCAAGTGTAAGGAGTGCACATTGTCCACAAAGAGTGCATTGACAGAGGTGAGTTATCCTCAGAGAAGATTAGGAGAGATATCGTTGAATCTGTATCAGTGGAAGTGCAAGGAGTGCACATGCGGAACTCGGTGTTGAGTTCATAGAGAGACAGATTTACTGAGAACTCTATAGAGCTCTTCCAGGTGGGCATCGAGTAGGTGCAAGTGTTCACAGAGAGAACTCTTTGTCGATTCAATATAAAAGAGTATCAAAAGAAGATGCTCACAAAGTTGTTGAAAACTCTGTAGAAATATCTCAGCAAGGCGTGCTTTGAGTGAGAGGTTGTCAGGAAGCACCAAGTTTTCCTTTGAAAGGAAAAGGAAGGGTCGAGACTCTTAAGAGACTGAGTAAATAAAAAATCTCACAAGCGATAATGCAAGGTGTGTGTAGGAGTCAGAATTACACTAAGTCCAAAAGATCAGAAGAGATAACGCGTTTAAGAGTGCAAGCGAGACCGAGACAATCGGGTCCACAAGCTGAAAGATCAAAGAATGAAACCTTTGAAGACTGGGAATTTTTCAAAGGCAAAAGGAGTCAAAATCTTAGAAGGAGGAGCGACAACAACCATCAAATCGGTTATGAGAAGGAGCCTGAACCATCAGATCTACGTCCAATGAACCAAGGAGAGCGAAGAGGAGGAGAACAGATCCAATCCATTGGACCTGAGTGTAGAGGATCAACATCCATTCGATCTAAGGTAAAGTGCATGAACATTAACTTGTATGTGTGCATAGCAAAGTGGACCGTCCATCGTCGAGGGTGACAGGTGGTCGAAGGTCGTAGTTTCGGGTGAAAGCACTCTGGGAGGAATGAGTGCATGGGAGTTGAAACTCCTGAAGCTCAAATAGCCAAAGAGTTGAGAGTTGTCGATTTGCAAGGGGACACTTGTCAATAGATAATGAGCTTCAGGTAAATTGTAGTGGAGTTTCGGTTGAGAACTGAGATTGTCGAAGCCAAAACAGTCGAAGCGTCGAAGTGCTGGAAAGCCAAAGAGAAAAGGCCTGGAGAGACGAAGATCTGAAGAATCGAAGAGCCAAAGATATATGGACCATTAGATATAGAGGGACATGTGGAAATAGATCATAGGGTTCAAGTAAGTTGAATTTGAGTTTCGATTGAAATTTGAAACTTCCAAAACCTAAAGACCCAAAGTGAATTTGGGTTGTCTAATCTAGAGGAGACATGGCATAAATCTATGAACTTCGGGTAAAGACTAAAGTAATTCATAGTCGTCCGATCAGGGAATACATGAAGGGATCATAGTCGCTGATCCATGGATGACACATGTCAGTGGATTAGGAAACTATGTAAGTTTGACGTACGGAGGAAGGAACGGCTTGACATTTGAGATTTTTGAAGCTTGGAAATCCAAAGTGACGACAACCATTGATGTAAAGGTGGACACGAAGTGCCAGATCCAGAACACTAGAGGAAAGAAGAGGGGGAAAATTCTGAATACCTAGAGGAGATCGCGATCATTGATCGAGGAGGAATCATAAGATCATTGATTTGGTTGAGGAGACAAAAGTCCTGAAGCAAGAGCATAACCATTGATTGGGGATACATGCGTCGATATATCTTCCACTCCAAAAGATACCCAGTCAGAGGTAGAAAAGGTTTGAGAATTGAGATTCCCAAAGGTCGGATTCATGGAGGAGATCCTGGGTGCATATTTAAAGATACAGGTATCGAAAGATCTTCCACTCCGGAAGATTGTCATGCAGAGGAAAGAAGATATTTGAGATTTGAAACTCCTGAAGTCTAGAAACCTATAATCAATAGGAGTCATTGATTTGGGAGGGAGATATGCGTCGACAGATCATGGAGATCTGGGATCGCACATGGAAGGAGGAAATAAGGTAAGAATAGGAGGATAAATCACAACCATTGATCACAGATCATCATCGAGGTGAAAGAGATTGACAAGCGGGGAGGATTGCGGGGCCAGGACTTGCTTGAGTTTTAATTTTCCTTGAGTGGGCTGTAATTTCAACCATGGTTTCAACAAAGGGATATGTGGCGCTTTGAGGTGAATTGCGGGGAGAAAATCGGGTTGATCTCAAACCACTCTTTCCCACACACACAATCGCATATTTACACAAGGTTATAACCCAAGGGCATATCAGAGGAAGGGGCTAATGACAAAGGACTAGCACCCGCAAATTGAAGAGTGCCTAGAGTGCAAAAAAAGAGGGTGCAGGTATCGCAAGACCTGGGCATAAAGAAGAAAGGGTCCTAGGTATAATTGTTTTGGGTTCATTCAGGATCTCGAAGGGTCTATTCAACCCAGAAGAAAGGAAGATCCAGTGACCGGGAGGTCGCAAAACCCCAGGAGGTGAGGGGGGTGCATCATAAAGTGAAGTGATGAGTGTACTATAAGTCAAAGTGGATACAAAATAAATTATTTAAATAATAATGTTAATGGATAAATTACTAATTGGACAAGTGGTTAGAAGTTGTTTAACCCTAAACTAAGGAAAGTGGGTAAAGATGGTTAAAAGGTAACCCCTTGAGGAAGCAACATGAACGTATAAATAAGAGGCAAGGCTCTCTCATTTTAATCACACTTAAGAATATTGAATATCTACAGGTAACTGAGGTAACCAAAGGATATCTAAGCCAAATTTCAGAGAGAAGGTGAAGTAAAGAAGGCCGAAATTCAAGGGAGGATAAATTCTTTTGATGATGCTTTCTAAGGTATGTTATTTACAGATCATCTCACCATTTTTCGCAATAATGTTTTTTCTAGAATGATTCATACCATTAAATTGATACGTATTTTATTAAACATATCCAATTATATGTGGTTCAAATTTCATCTTGTGGGTCCTTGTAGTTTTTGAATTACACTCTCCTAGAAAATAGGGTTTGTGGCTAGTCCTAAAACTAGTCTAAAACATGTGTTTCGGGTAAAAAAGTCATAACTTATCCATAATAGATCCAAATTAAGTAAGAAAAAATGTGTTGGTTAGAGTACAGTCTGTAGTATTCTTTGTAACATTTTCAGATCCATACAACAAATATTCCATGTGGGGCACACTCTACAAGTTATCTCTCTAGAGTAAGCCATAATTCAACAAGGTATGCCATTTTTTCTATAACTCCTTTTCTGAGAGGTTCCAAGTAGTGATAACTAGAGGAATTGCATAAAACAAACTGAATAAAATTTTGTACTATTTTTAGATCTTTATTCATTACAGGTACATAGTTATGATTATTTCAAGTCAGGGTTGTTGACTAATCCAAAACTAGTCATGTGATACTAAAGAAAAGTGTGATGAAAATTCTAGTCTCTTGTTGTTAAAGTTAAGGAAGGTTTGCAGGTATGTGAGGTACATGTTGGGTACATGGTTGAGACCAACAGTTGATGATGTTGGTACATATTGATAAGTCATAGTTGATGAGTAGTTGATACATGATTGGTACATACTTGGTACATGGTTGGATGCACTTGTTTATGGTATAGGTTGATTACAGGTTGTTTGGTATAGGTTGGGGCATGGTTGATGCACTTGTTTATGGTACAGGTTGATGCATGGTTGATGAATGGTTCAGGTTGTTTGGTGCAGGTTTATTGGTACATGTTTACAACAATATATCTCAAAGTGATAGTGTGACAGTGGTTCCATCATTCTACTTATATTTCAGGGCAGTTGGATAGGGAAAGGATAGTTGGTTGTATCCACCTTCCGGTTGTATCCGAATACCATAGGGGGTTGTAGCCTCCTTCTAGTTGTAGCTAGAGAATTGGGGAGTTGGATCTTCCCTTAGGTTGTAGCCTAATAAAATAGGGGGTTGGAGCCTCCTTTAGTTGTAGCTGGAAAACAAAGGAAGTTGGTGCTTCCAATGAATGTAATTCTTCAAGACACATAAGAAAAATCATTTCGTGGTTTTATCCCGCTTCGGGTTTCAACATAAAACACTGGTGTACTGTGTATGTGTATGGTTGTTCATTTGTTCATTTCTTATTTACTCTATAGTTATTGGATGATAATTCTACATTGATATAACACTTGGATTATATGGTTAAAAATGATTAAAATTTCTCTATTACTGATTCACCCCCCTCTTAGTAATCCAACAATTGGTATCGGAGCAGGTTCCTTCATAAATCAGTTTAATCACTGAAAGGTAGATCATGGAGAGAAATAACTTGTATAAAAATGGAATACCACAATCTAATGGAGAAAAGTATGCATTTTGGATCATAAGGATGAACACATATATATAGGAACGAGGATTTCAAATTTGGCAATCAATTGTAGATGGATACAGAGTACCAACAGTTCCACCAACAAATGAAAAAGCAATGAAACTCGGTCAGAATAATTCCAAAGCCACAAATTCACTTCTGAATGGTCTTTATGAAACAATATTCACCAAAGTTTCACATTGTAAATCTGCTAAAAGATTTGGGACAAAATTTGAAATATTTATGAAGGAGATTCAAAATTCAAAGCAACAAAGCTTCAAACTTACAGAGGTTAGTTTGAACAAATAAATATTAATGAATATGAGAATATTTCAACTTACTTCTTACAAGTCGATGAAATTGTAAATGAAACCATGGGATTGGGAGAAGAAATTCAAGAATCTGTAATTTTTCAAAAGGTACTACGATATCTTCCTATGATATTTGACCATAAGATATCAGCACTAGAAGAAACAACAGATCTAAACTCAATAAGAATGGAAAAACTACATGGAATCTTCACATCATATGAAATGAGAACTGAATAGGAAAATCCATATGTAAAAGAAGCATCCTTCAAAGCATCCAAAAGATCAAAGAAAAAGGGAAAGCAACAAGAAAAAGAACATAGAAACAATAGTGACGTCTCAGAAGATGATGAAGAAGTGACCAATTTTGTCAAAAGACTGAACAACGGAACCAACGACAGGTATAGAGGTAAGCTTCCTTTAATTTGTTTTAATTGTGATGGTATTGGTCATTTTGCTAACAAATGTCTTCATAATAAAAAGATAAATGATGAAGGTTACTAAAAAAACAAACAAACATATAAAGGAAAAAGTGTTGATTTTTCATAAGCTAGGTTAAGCATGAAGTTTATTTCATTTTAGCATTTCACTTAACCATAAACAATAATGTTGCAGCAACCAAGATCACAAGAAGAAACACCATGCACAAGAACACAAGAAGTATCTTGGGAAACCC
>ML797118.1:115790-153800 GCA_009831015.1 Picea engelmannii
AATCAATTGTTACTATTCTTAAACAATTTTATTCCTATTAAAATATTATTAACTTTCTCCAAGTGATAATCAATATTATGCAAGACATGAACAACAAAAATAACAAACATCAATCACACATATGATATACACAGAGACAAATATTCACAAGGAAACCCATAAAGGGAGAAAACCTCTTCTTCTTCGAATGATAAGGAGTCTTTAAGTTCTGTACATCATGTTTCTTTGAGCACCAACTCAAAATGAGGCTACAACGTCTTATTTAACAAGATGTAACTTGTTGAGAGCACCAACTCTTTGGTTTCTCTAGCACCCACTAGAAGGAAGAACCAACTCCCTGAGTGTTCCAACACCAAATGGATGGAAGCACCAACTTCCAGTCACACAGGCACCAACCTGTATAATAGAGAATAATGGTTCTCCCTTGCACCACCCTACCACCCTGGTTTTTCTAGCTGCAACCAGATGGAAGCTACAAATCCCTGTGTTCAAGAACCCACTTGAAACTTTGAGGAAAATAGTCCTCCCTAGCACCACCCTACCACCCTGAGATATAAATATTTGCTTTCTAAAACTTATTACAGTGATATAGTATTTATCAATGTATTACCAGTCTCATCACTTCTCCGCTACACTAGTCTTCTCTACCTGCATCAGTGTCTTCCTGCTCGCATCTTCTTGTGCTTAAGTTCTTGTACAATCTTTTATTTTCACCATTTCTGCTTTGTCCAGCTTATGTTCTTCATCTCTGCATTTTCTCCCTCAGTTCATGTTGTAATCTCCATTTCTTACAGTTCAACTATTTTTATAGAGAAACAACATCCTCTCTCTTTCACAACATTTTTCTTTTATTCCTACTCTCATCATCCATTACACTTCACATCTCCAAGGCTCAAGTCGGGAATCTCAAAAACGTTCAGGAATCATGATTCCAATGCTTAGGAGCAATGATTCAACTGCTCAGGAAAAATGATTCTAATGCCCCAGAAAAATGATTCAGTTAGTTTAATTGAATCGTAACTAATCAAGAAACCACGAAGCGAAACAACAACCCTTTGATCAGATTATAATGAGCATCGTTCGGTTATACATGTAGAGGCCTTTTTGAATTTTCAATGCGTAACCTCCGATGTGGAGCCTAACATTGCTATGTCCTTCCCCTATCTTTTGATGATATGAACTTGGGCGATGATCTCATGTGACCATGCGATTGTGGGCATGACCAAAGGTGGTTTGAGGGAAACACGCTTTTCACCCCACAATTTACTACAAATCTCCACGTGTCCTTTCTCCAAAACTATGGTTTCGATTGTGGGCCGCCTTCAAATTTTTAAAGTTCACGAACCTTCAATCCCTGCAATGTGACATGACTGTTGATCTCATGATATTGACGGTGCTCCTGAATCTGACAGTTCAGATCTGTCCTTTCAATTTCTATGGATCATATCTAACCTCCCTAAATCAATGACTATGATTTACTTCGTGATCCGAGCTCTGGGAGTTTCAAATCTCAAACCCTTATTTTCTCTGTATGTCAATCTTTCGGTGTGTAAGATATGCTTACACCTGTCTCCCTGAATCTACGATCAGGATCACCTCCATGAGTCTGGCCTTCAGGACTTTCAATTCTCAAACTCTCGTTTCTTCTGTACGTCAATCTTCTAGAGTCAATGATATGTAGACACATGTCCAAATAGATCAGATAGTTTACACTTATCCTTTCACTGCTTAATCCATCGACTAGGACTTAATCAAGCATTGTGATGGATGTCCACCAATTACTTCGGCACTTCGGCTATTCTTCTTACGCTATCCTTCCACTGTATTTTGATCAATGGTTGAGAATGCACCCGAAGTGATCTTTAGATCGGACGACTCATATCCACTTCGGGACTTCGACATTCGGGACTTTAGGACTTCGGGACTTTAGGCATCTGCTGGTGGTGAAACTCCCAAAGAAAAACTCTCAGAGTGACATCACTTTCTTACATCACTTTATGACATGGAACGAGCCAAGTGTCTGCCACATGTCACTTAGATTAATGATTTTCACATACCTAAAATGTCGATTTCAAATTGACACTTGTCATTATCTAATTGTTCCACGTCTCTTCTAGGTCCGATGGTCCATATTTACTTCAGACGATCTCATGCTTCATATTTTCTTTAGATGATCTGACGACTAATATTTACTTTAGATGATTCGACGATTGAGAATTTATTTCGGCTCTCCGAACTTCGGGGATTTAAAATCTCAAACTGACGCTCTGGATCAGATGGCCTAGATTCACTTCGAACAATATGACACTTGATATCTTCTTCAGATGATCTGACGAGAGATATTTACTTTGAATGATACGATGATTGAGATTTACTTCAGATGATATGATGGTCGAGAATTTATTTCATCTCTCCGGCTCTCCAGGCTTCGGGAATTTCAAATCTCAAATTGAAAAATCTTGAAGTGATATTTTTCTAGAGTGTAACCTCCTCACTTATTTAGACCTGAAAAAAATGATGTTCATTTGATCAGTATCTTAGATCCTTGACTCGATCTGTCTACACTACAACTTTGCCTTAGATTAAATCCAATGACTCTCCATCTTTTCTTATCCCATCCTTCCACTTAATTTGATCCAACGGCTAACGGAGATTTAGATAATAGAATTCTCAAACCTTGTGCCCCGTTTATACTATCCTTCACTTGATTTTATTTGACGATCGTGAAGACTCTCGAAGTAGATCCACGATCAAGGATTTTTATCCTGATCACGTTTATGTACTGTGCTTTCCCTTCTGAGATTTGATCTCTACATATTGTTCGCCTCTCCTCCTTAGATTATTCTTTTCTTGTTTTCAATCGTTGATGTTGTTCTTTCCATCAATGACAAGCAAACACTTCCTATAAATCATGCCAACAATCTCCCCCTTTGGCATTGATGGCAACCCTGAAAGGCTGCACTATTTTTCTTAGACCTCCAAATGTAGCATCCAAACCACACCTTTTCTCTCCCTTTGACATCAATGTCAAAGAAAACATGCTCCCCCTGAGTTGTTGCAGTAATTTTCAGAGGTATTAGATATTCAACCAACACATACTCCCCCTGACAGGATGGAATCTCTTAGGTGAGAGAAGGGATGACACCCAGGTTTTGACGAAGATATTCAAATGGTGTCTTGGCTAGGGGTTTAGTAAAGATGTTTGCAATTTGTTTTATGGAAGAAATATAATTCAGCTGAAAAAATCTTTTTGTAACCCGCTCTTTGATAAAATGATACCTTATTGGTATATTCTTCATCTTTGAATGGATAGAAATATTCTTGGAGACACTAATGGAACCGGTGTTATCACAGTGAAGTGGAATTGGACCAATATAAGTTACCTTCAAATCTGCAAGAGTTTGTATCATCCATAAAATCTAAGTGAAACAAGTAGCAACAACAATTTACTCTACCTATGTGGTTGATAACGAAATATATCCATGCTTCATACTAATCCATGCTACTAACTAATCACCTAAGAAGAGTGCACCTCCATTGGTGCTCTTTCTCTCATCCAAATAGTTTTCCCAATCAACATATGAATATGCAGTTAATTGAAAATTCTGATTTCTAGGATACTAAAGACCATAAGTCATTGTACCCTTCAAATATTTGAATATCCTCTTGATAGCTGCTAAATGAATTTGTTTAGGAGCAGAATAATAACGACCTACCATTCCAACAACTTGCATTATATCAGGACAGTATGTTGTGATGTACAAAAGACTGCCTATCATTGATCGATATGTTCTTTGATCAACATTAGGTGAAATTTCATTTTTACTGAGCTTGCAACCAACCACCATAGGTGTAGAATATTCTGTCTGAAACCTCTTTAACATCTCTTTTAAATACTTTTCTTGAGAGATGAATATCCTTGCAGAACTCTGATTGATTCGTAAACCAAGAAAATATGATAGTTCTCCTATCATGGACATCTCAAACTCAGTTTGCATGGAATTAGCAAACCATTAAACTGAAGGGTCAATAGTGCATCCAAAAATAATGTCATCTACATAAACCAAAACAACTAATAAATCATCGCCTTCAAACTTAATGTATATATTATTGTCAACAGTACCTTTCTTGAACCCTTTGTCCTATATAAATTTGTCCAGTCTATAATACCAGGCTCATGGTTCTTGTTTCAGTCCATATAATGCCTTTTTAAACTTACAGACATAGTCAGGATTATCTGTCAGTGAAAATCCTTCAGGTTTCTCCACATATACATATTATTCTAGATCTCCATTAAGAAATGCTTGCTTAACATCCATTTGATATACTTTAAAGTTCTTATGACATGCATAAGCAAGAAACATTCTGATGGCTTCCAATCTTGCCACTGGTGCAAATGTTTCATCAAAATCCTATCCTTCAACTTGTCCATACCCCTTACAGACCAATCTGTATTTATTCCTAACAATTTGTACTTGTTCATTCATTTTTATCTAAAACACCCATTTGGATCCAATTACATTCTTATCTGGAGGTCTAAGAACAAGATCCCAAGTATTATTCTTCTCAATCTGATCTAGTTCCTCATTCATTGATTTTAACCAATTTACATATTTACTAGCTTCATTAAAGTTCTTTGGTTCCACCATGGACATGAAGGATATATGTGATTTCTCAGTGTGTTTGATTATCCTTCTCTTGGTTTGTACACCTTTGTCTTTTTCACCAATTATCTGACTTGCCGGATGATTCTTTTGAGTAATTCTAGAGGGAGGATTTGATGTTGTCTATTGATTTGAGTCTTCTTGAGTATTTGTATATTCATCTGACTCAGAGTCTTCTCTTTCTTATTCTTGGACCTGTTCATCTTCAACTTCAACTATATCCTTTGTTGTTGATTCAACACTACTTACATCTTGTACCGGGATCTCTTCATCAACTTTTATGTCAATACAATCAACCAGTTTATGAAGTCTCTTATTATAACATCTGTATCCTTTACTGTTTGTATAATACCCTAATAAGATACCTTCATCAACCCTATCATCATATTTTTCCATATTTTCATCTTTAGTCTTTATATAACACTTACTCCCAAAGAATTTAAAATGCTTGATTGAAGCAGGTCTTCCAAACCATAGTTCATAAGGAGTCTTGTCACTTTGTGGCCTGAGATGAGCTTTGTTAAGAATATGTACAACTGTATGAATTGCTTCTACCCAATATGTCTGAACAATATTGTTTTCATTCATCATTGATCTTTCCATCTGCTGAACTAATCTATTCTGCCTCTCGACTACTCCATTTTGTTGTGGAGTCCTTGGAATAGTGTACTCTCTTTTGATCCCATGTTTATCACAAAAATCTTTGAAGTCTCCTGAACTAAACTCTCCTCCTCTATCAGACCTTATTGTCTTCAATATTTTTCCTATTTGATTCTCAGTCAGAGCCTTAAACATTTTGAATTTTTCAAATGATTCATATTTTTCTTTCAGAAAGGCAACCCATGTAAGTCTAGAATAATCATCAATAATCAACATGAAATAATTTTCTTATCTTGTACATTCCTTCCTTGATGGTCCACATAAATCTATATGTACTAATTGAAGAGGTTTCTTTGTTGATGAAAAGTTCTTAGATTTAAACTCTGTCTAAGTGAGCTTTCCTATTTGGCAAGGTTTGCATACAGAATCATGTGGCTTTGATATTTTTGGAAGATATTTTACTACCCCATTGTTTCTAAGTTTGATTAGATGATCAAAATTTATGTGTCCAAGTCTCCTATGCCATAACTAGTTTTCATCATACTTTCTTAAGTGACATTCTTCTTTTTCTTCTTTCAAAACATAGACATTGTTTTCTGTTCTTATGCCTTTTGCAATCAACTTTCCTGAATTCACAGATTGTATTTTAAAATATTTAGAAGTGAAAACAACTTTACATCCTCTGTCACAAACTTGAATGACACTAAGAAGATTATGTTTCAGAACATATACAAACAACATCACATCTCAATCTTTCCCTTTTCCATTACGTAGACTTACCATTCCTTTACCCTTGAGTTTTCCTGGTGCATCATTTCCAAAGGTTACATTTCCTAATTTGATTTCACTTAGAGACATAAACTTACTTTTGTCTCCAATAATGTGTTTGGAACATCCACTGTCAATATACCAGGGGTTATTTTGTCTTTGAGATGAAAGTACTAGACCACAATTTTCACTATCTTTCTTTTTCCATGTGCTGGAATTTCTAGCTAAGGGTTTTATCCTTGGATCTTCTTTGTAATTCTTTAGATGGCAATTTGCAGATTTGTGGCCGAAGTTATGAAAGTTATAGCATTCGAGCTCATTATTCAATAGGTAAAAGTGATTGGTGAATCTTTGTCTACACATTGGATATTTAGTTCTATGTTGCAAAGATTGTTTATTTCTTGATCTTATCAGTTGCAGGTCTCTAAACTTAATTTGACAATTTGCAATCTTATGACCAAAATTAGAGTAGTAAAAATAGTAACCATGGAAGAAATTTTGGTACGTGAAGGATAGCCTTCTTCTTGGCATTTTTTGCTCCATCTTCTGATATCTTTGTTTTTTTATCAGGGATCATCTTGTCTTTATTAGATTTTGGTGGCAGAGTACTCACATGGTCTGATTGTTTGCTAACTTAGAACTTGATCATCTTTACTAGATTTTTTCTTTTTGTTTGTTTGTTGCTTGAACCACTTACACAGCCTAAACCAGTCTTCAACAAAGGAGATCTTTGTTTACTCAGAATGTCGTTTAGTTCTCCCGAGGAATTAATGCTTGGAATATTTTGGAGATACAATGCTTTAAACTTCTCCATCTCTTTTCTAGTTTTTACTACCTCTTATTCAAAGTCTTCACATCTTTCCTTCCTCTCTAATAAATATTGTTTCATAGTGTCCTCTATTTTATTTGCCTCTTCTAACTCCACTTTTAGCAGGGAAAAGTCTTCATCAGGTATTTTACCATTCTTTTCAAGCTGCATCAACAACTATTTTTGTTTTCTCTTATTAAGTCCGAGTCTGTCAATATATTCTAAGGCATTGATTAGTTCACCTTCCATATCAACCAAAAATTATTCATCATTAACATCACTTCCTATGATTTTATTATCAAAATCCTCTTTGTCCATAAGTATAAATTCATTAACCGTATCTTCACAGGAAGAGTCACTAGCTGTGTCTTCTGAAGAGTCATCATTGTTCACACATAAACTTTTCTTTTTACCAAGTCTCTTGGATTTTTACTTCTCTTCACCTTCAAAGTTTTGGTCCTTCTTCTTGTGTGGACACTTAGATGCAAAGTGACCTATATTTCCACAGTTAAAACATTTTAAGGGTAGATTTCCTTGGTATTTGTCTGATCCTTTCTTTAGTATTCTCACAAATATTGCTTCAATTTCATCAAGCTCAGAATCCTCATTCTTATCTTCTTTAAATGACACTTCTATAGAGGTGGGTTTATCTTTACTAATCGTCATTTCATAAGCAGTTAGAGTTCCTAGAATTTGATCAATATAAAAAATATTAAGATCATTCAATTCTTCTATTGCAGAGACTTTTGGATTAAATCTACTAGGTAGAGATCTTAAAATATTCTGAACTAAAAATGTGTCTTCAATCTTCTCACCAAGACCCTTCATGGCATTCACAAGCTCCTCAACTCTTAATAAATATTTATTAACTGTTTCATCCTCATTCATATTTATTTGTTCAAATTTCAATCTATATTTCTGAAGCTTGGCATCTTTTACTTTCTCATTTCCTTCATAATTTCTAATGAGTTTATCCCACATCCCTTTGGCAGGATCAAGATGCATTACCTTTACAAATTAATCTTTAGCAAGCCCAATCAAGATAGCATTCATTGCCTTTGCATTGAATATAAATTCTAACTTATCATATTTGGAAGTTAGCACAATAGGTTTTATATATCCAGTCTCTATAACATCCCAAACATCAACACCTAAGGCCATAATGCATGTTCTCATTCTAACCTTCCAGAAAAAAAAATTGTTCCATCAAACAGAGGAGGCTTATTGGTCGAAGTTCCTTCATGACTTGTCATGTTTAAGCTTACTGGTCTACCTTTAGCTAAAAGGAACCCACTCTAATACCAATTGTTGGAATTACTAAGACAACTGAGAGGGGGGGGGGGTGAATCAGTGGTTACTGTGCCTAAACAATTTTATGCCTATTAAAATATTATTAAACTTATCCAAGTGATCATCAATATTATGCAAGACATGAACAATATAAATAAAAAACATCAATCACACATATGATATACACATAGACAAATATTCATGACGAAACCCATAAAGGGAGAAAACCTCTTCTTCTTCGAATGATAGGCAGTCTTTAAGTTCTATACATCATCTTTCTTTGAGCACCAACTCAAAATGAGTCTAAAACCTCTTCTTTAACAAGATGCAACTTGCTGAGAGAAAAAACTCTTTGGTTTCTCTAGCACCCACTAGAAGGAAGCACCAACTCTCTGAGTGTTCCAGCACCAACTGGATGGAAGTACCAACTTCTAGTCACATAGGAACCAACCTATATAACAAAGAACAATGGTTCTCCCTTGTACCACCCTACCACCTTGGTTTTTTTGGTTGAAACTAGATGGAAGCTACAACTCCCTGTGTTCAAGAACCCACTTGAAACTCTGAGGACAACATCCCTCCCTAACACCACCCTACCATCCTGAGATATAAATCTTTTCTTTCTGAAATTTATTACACTGATACAATATTTATCAATGTCTCACCAGTCTCATCACTGTTCTTCTACAATGTTCTTCTCTTCCTACATCAATGTCTTCCTGCTCGCATCTTCTTTCACTTAACTTCTCATATAGTCTGTTGTTTGCACCATTTCTGCTTTGTCCAACTTATGGTCTTCATATCTGCATTTTCTCCCTTAGTTCATGCTGTAATATCCATTGCTTACAATTTGACTATTTTTACAGAGAAACAATAGCCTCTCTATGTCACGACATTTTTCTTTTATTCCTTCTCTCATCATCTGTTACACTTCGCATCTCCAACACTCAAGTCGGGAATCTCAAAAGCGTCCAGGAATCATGATTCCAACACATAGGATCAATTATAGAACCACTCATGAACAATGATTCCAATGCCCCAGAATAATGATTCAGTTAGTGTAACTGAATCGAAACTGATCAAGAAACCATGAAGTGAAACATCAACCTGTGGATCATATTCTATTTAATCAATGTCGTTGGGTATACATGCAGAGGCCTTTTTGACTTTTCAATGCGTAACCTCCGATGTGGAGCCTAGCAACACTAGCTCCTTCCCCTATCTTCTACTGATGTGACCTTAGGTGATGATCTCATGTGACCATGCAATTCCAGGCGTGACAAAAGGTCATTTGAGGGCAACCCACTTTTCATCTTGCAATTCACTATATAGCTCCATGTGTCCTTTCTCCAAAACCATGGTTTCGATTGTGGCCTGCCTTCAAATTTTTAAAGTTCATGCACCTTCAATCCCCTCAATGTGATGGGACTGTCGATCTCATTATCTTGATGGTACTCCTTAATCTGATGGTTCATATCTATCCTTTCAAGTTCTACAGATCAAATCTAACCTCCCTAAATCAAAAGTTGTGATTTACTTCGTGATCCAGGCTCCGGGAGTTTCAAATGTCAAACCTTGATTTTATCCATACGCTAATATTCTAGAGTGGAATATCTATTGACACCTGTCTCCCTCAATCTACAATCAAGATCTCCTCCATGAGTTTGACCTTCAGGAATTTCAATTCTCAAACTATCGTTTCTTCCGTACTTTAATATTTTGGAGTCGATGATCTGCAGACACATGTTCGAACAGATAAGACAGTTTACACTTATCCTCTCACTACTTAATCCATTGGGTATGACTTAATTAAGCATTGCGATGGATGGCCACCATTTAGTTTGACACTTTGGCTATTCTGCTTACGCTATCCTTCCACTGTATTTTGATCAATGATTGAGAATGCACCCGAAGTGATCTTCATATCGGACAACTCGTATCCACTTCGGGACTTCGACATTCGAGACTTTGGGATTGTAGGCATCTACAGGTGGTGAAACTCTCGGAGTGATGTCACTTGATTATGTCACTTGATGATGTGGAAAAAGTGGAGTGTCTGCCACGTGTCACTTAGATTCGTGATTTGCACGTACCTGAAATGTCGATTTCAACTTGACACTTGTCATTATTTGATTATGCCATGTCTCTTCTGGGTCTAATGGTCCATATTTAATTCAGATGATATGATGCTTGAGATATTCTTCAGATGATCTGACGACTGAGATTTACTTTGGATGATCTGACGACTGAGAATTTATTTCGGCTCTCTGGCTCTTTGGACTTCAGGGATTTCAAATCTCAAACTGTCACTATGGATCAAACAACCCAGATTCACTTCAGATGATCTGATACTTGAGATCTTCTTCGAATGATATGACAACAAATATTTACTTAGGATGATCCGATGGATGAGATTTACTTCGGATGATCCGACAGTCGAGAATTTATTTTGGCTCTCTGGTTCTCCGGGCTTCGGGAATTTCAAATCTCAAATTGAAAAATCTTGAAGTGATATTTTTATGGACCGTAACCTCCTCACATATTTAGACCCAAAACGAATGATGTTCATTTGATCAATATCTTATATCAACGACTCGATCTGTCTACACTTCATCTTTTCCTTGGATTAAATCCAACGACTCTTCGTCTTTGCTTATCTTATCCTTCCACTTAATTGGATCTGACGACTGATGGATATTTGGATAATCAAATTCTCAAACCTTGTGCCCCATTTATCCTATCCTTTACTTGATTTGATTCGATGGTCATGAAGACTCTTGAAGCAAATCCAAGATCAAGGATTTTGATCTTGATCACATTTTTGTACTGCGCTTTCCCTTTTGAGATTTGATCTCTGCATACTGTTCGCTTCTCCTCCTGAGCTTATGAATTTCCCATTTTCCATCATTGTTGTTGTTATTTACATCAATGAAAAGAACATGCTTCCTGTAAAGCATGCCAACAAAGGGTGCTTCAAACCCTAGAAGACTAGCACCCAAGAGAGGTGCACACCTTTTCCCAAGTAGAAGTGTTTGCTGAATTTTTCAAACTCAAAAGGAAGATATGATTCCATAATGGGGAATCATCCCTTACTTATATTAGACTTTTCCAATCAACAAAGGCGTCTATTGGCTCAACAGGGATGACCTCTCTAAGTCACTTTATAATAATAATATATTAATATTAATATTAATATTAATTATATTTTACATTTATTATTAATCACATTGAGGTGGGGTGGACCTGTACCCTATAACAATTAGGGCTACAGGTAGGTCTGACTCTTGAGCAATATATAAAAAAGGATCTGATACACCCACTAGGGGCACATCCATAGGGATGTCATAGATCTGGCTCACTGCATTACATAGAAGAACCATATCTACACATGTTCACCTATGTTCATCCATAGGCACGTCCACTCTATAGATCTCCATTCCCAGTGCCTCACATAAGAGAATCATCTGGAGTTTTATCGTCAACTCTGCTACTCAGAGGAGGCTAACACATCATCTTCATTTATGTTCACATGAAGATGTGCCCAACACTTTTTGGATTTCACACATTCACCTTGTGCTCAGCCACAGATACGTTCAACTCATCAGATCACTTTTCCTACTAGATAATCATCTGGAGTTCTTCTCACTCTCTTCATGGAGGAGGTCATCTCTACGTTCCTAGGTCTGTCTTAGGCAAGAACCATAAACCCTTCTTAGGCGATTTCTCTCAGGTTTGTAAGATGAGATAAAGACTCACATAGTTTCTATGTTCCACATCTCACAGGTTTGTAATCCAGAGGATGTCTCCCATAGCTGCATTCATCAACAAAAAGAACCACAAAGAAAGTTTTCAAGAAATGATTATGCACCAAAGAAGACATCTCATATCATATTAAGATGAAGTTAGTGATAGTGAGACATTAAGAGTTCTATTCATGGTAGTAGAAGACTCTAATAAAGAAGACTCTGAAGAAGAATATGAAGAAGCTGAAGAAGAATATGAAGAAGTTGAAGAATAAATTGAAGAGGTATAAGTGGACTATCGAGAGTAATTGTTGAGTTCCATAGAAGTTATCATAAGAGAAAAGAGGAAAAAAAAGAAGATACAAGCAAAATTAGACAAGAAAAAAGACACTCAAGAATTATAACAAATGATCACAAATTTGGTTTCAAATTGAAGAAGATAAAATAATTGAAGAAGCACTCAAAGAACAACTAGAAGGAAGAGATAGGATCATTGAAAATTTGGAAGCAGATATTGTCACACTATGAAAGGATCTTGAAAATCAGACAAACTCAAAATTTTTGAATGACATTATCAATAGTCAAAGGCCAAATCACGACAATTCCAGACTTTGATATAATCAGATAGAAAAGGGATCAAGCTCCAAAACAACAGAACAAGAAACATATCCAAAAAGATATGTGTAAACAATCAAAGGGGAAAGGAAGGTCTATAGAGAAAATTACAGGGACACTCCTCCACCCAGAAGATTCAGATTTCAGAATCAACGACCGAAAAAAACATTTAGGTCTCAGGAATAAGAAGGATTCACAAGAGAACCTCCTTTCAGAACATCTTCAACTACCAGGTATCAAACTATATTTTTTGGTTTATGTTATGCATGTAATAATTTTGGAATAAAGATGTGAATTGTAGAGCTAACAACAGGAACATAAACAACTTTGAAAGTCACACACAAAAGGGTTACCCAAGAAGTCCTAGTGAAACACAAAGAAAAAGTTACAACAGGTTTGAATCATTGAGCACTGAAGTGGAATGCTACATGTGTAACAACTTTGGACACATGGAAAAATATTTTAGAATGACAATCCCTCCTAGAGAACCACAATAGAACCAGAACAATCACATACATGAACCTCAGAAAAGGACATGGATAAGAAAGCATAATCAATATAGCAATGAAGAATGCACACTCGCTCTACAAGCTAAGTAGAAGAAACATGGTTGGTATGTTGATAGTGGCTGTTCAAAACACATGATAGGTGATAGAGATAGGTTTCTTACATTAAGAAAGGAAAGAGATGGACCAATCTCCTTCAAAAATGATGATTCAGCTAAAATCATTGGAAAAGGTACAATCAAAATTGGGAACAAGAATACAAAAGAAGAAAATGTTCTACTAGTAGAAGATATGAAACATAATATTCTAAGTGTGAGTCAAATGTGTGACCAAGGTCATAAAGTTACTTTCGATTCACAAAAGTGCGAGATAAGAAAAGAAGGTTCAGGAAAATTGATTTCTACAACTGCGAGAACTTCGAGCAACATATATGTGTTAAGTGAAATTAGAAATGAAAAGTGTTGTCTAGGATAGGAAGATGAAAGTTGGATATGGCATAGAAGAATGGGTCATATATATTTTGATAACCTTGTCAAAGTCATCAAAATAGAAGTGGTCAGATAAATTCCCCAGATCATGAAACCAACCAACACTTTATGCAAACATTGTCAACAAGGAAAACAAACAAGACCAAGTTCAAATCAAAGGAATATTCAACAACAAGACCACTGGAAATTGTGCATACTGATCTAGTTGGACCAACTACAACAAAGGGTTTAAAAGGTGATAAATAACTTATGTTATTAGTTGATTATTATACAAGAATGATTGTAGTTTAATTTCTCAAGAATAAGTCAGAAGCTTTTGAAAACTTCAAGATCTACAAGGAAATGGTTGAAAATGAAATGGATTCAAAAATCAAATGCTTGAGATTTGATAATGGAGGAGAGTTCACTTCAAAGGAATTTATGGAATACTACAACAATCATGGAATAAAAAGGCAATTCTCTATTGCTAGGACACCTCAACAGAATGGAGTTATTGAAAGAAAGAACAGGACAATACAAAAAATCGCTCGAAAAATGCTAATGGATTCCAAATTGACAGATATTTTTTGGACACAGGATGTGCATAAAACAATTCACATTCAAAACAGAGTAATGCTTAGAAACAACAGTGAAAAAAATCCCTACGAGCTATGGAAAGGAAAACCAACAAATGTGAATCACTTCAGAGTTTTTGGAAGCAATTGCTACATCAAAAGAGAAGATGGAAGAATGGGAAAGTTTGACTCTTGTGTGGACAAAGGAGTACTTGTTGGTTTCTCAATTTTAAGGAAATCATACAAGTGTTACAACCTAAGATTGAACAAATTTGTGGAAATCATCAACGTAACAATTGATGAAATAGGTAGACACGAATTAAAGGAAGAAGAAAATGAATCAATGGAACAATTTTACGAAGAAGAAACAAAAGATGTAAAAGAAGTAGAAGGGGAAGATGAATGGGATCTGACAGAAGTAGAAGAGAAATTTCAACAAGTGCCTCCAAAGACACCTAGCAGATGAGTACAGAAGAATCATCCTTCAAATCAGATTATCAGAAACAAAGATGTATGAGTCGAGACTAGAAGAAGAATCTATTCACCAGAATAAACACACCTAGCACTCTCATCTATGATTGAACCAACCTGGAGGCTTTTTTTAAGAGGCCAGCAAGGATGGATTTTGGAATAAGGCCATGGATGAAGAATTGGATCAAATAGAGAAAAATGACACTTGGGAATTGGTTCCAAGACCAAAGGATAAGAATGTGATTGACAAAAAGTGGGTATACATGAATAAATTGAATGAAGATGGACAGGTTACAAGGAACAAATCTATATTGGTATGTAAAGGATATTCACAGGTTGAAGGAATCGAATTTGAAGAGACATTTACCCCAGTTTCCAGAATGGAATCAATCCAATTGATTTTAGCTTATGCATGCTCCAAAAATATTAAAGTGTATCAGATGGACAGAAAATGAATTTGAAATTTCATTACTTGGATATGTAGAATGAATTTGAAATTTCATTACTTGGAGAACTATCCTTCTTTCTAGGATTTCAGATACATCAAAGAATACAAGGAACTTTTATTTATCAAACCAAGTATATCTGAGAAATGCTAAAGAGGGTTGGAATGGAATATTGAAAGATAGTTTTCACTCCCATGCAAACCAGTTGCAAGTTGAGAAAAGATGATGATTCAAAGCCTACAGATCAGAGGTAATTCAGATCGATGATTGGTAGCCTACTATATGTGACAACATCTAGACCAGATGTAATGTAGGCAGTTGGATAAGTGGCATGATTTCAAGAAGCACCAAAGGAATAACATGTATTAGCAGTGAAGAGGATTTTCAGATATATCAAAGGAACAAAAGAGTTTAGATTATGGTATCCAAAAGGAAAAGATCTATCACTTATTGCCTATACATATGTAGATTGGGTAGGTTGTATTGATGACCAACAAAGAACCAGTGGAGCAAATTCCTACATGGGTGAGTGTTTAGTATCATGGATAAGTAAAAAATAATCATCAGTATCTTTATCTATAGTTGCGGCAAAGTATATTGCAACAACAACATGTTGTACACATGTTCTTTGGATGAAACAAACTCTGACATATATACAGGTTGAGTATGATGAGCCCATTCCAATCTGTTGTGATAATACAAGCACCATCGGTATCTCAAAGAACCCATTGATGCACTTCAAGATGAAGCATATTCCAATCAAGTATCACTTTCTATGGTAGCAGGTTGCAGAAAAGAACATCAGAGTTGAGTATGTGGGCACAAAACAACAAGTGGCAGACATATTTACAAAACCACTTCCATAGGAATCCTTTGAGTATCTTCGCCAAAGACTTGGAGTTATTTCTAATCCAAAATGAATTCTTTTGAATAATTATCTTATATGTCTTAGATGTACATGTTGGACAACTGAGAGGCAGGGGGGGGGGGAGGGAGTGAATCAGTTGTAACCTTGCTTAAACAATAATACTTATTTTAAACTCTTTCTAGATCACTCAATGACAATCACAATAATGCAGGGAAGTAAGTAATAGACCATTCAACATCATTCACACATATGAGATACACAGAGACAAATATTTCCTGAGGAAACCCATAAAGGGTAAAAACCTCTTCTTCTTTATATGATAAGTAATCTATACATTCTTTACATTATCATACATATGAGCACCAATGCATAATGAGGTTGCAACCTCTATTTTTCAAGCTGCTACTTACAGAAAACACCAACTCTCTGGATTCTCTAGCACCAACTAGAACAAAGCACCAACTCCCTGGTTTCTCTAGCACCCACTAGAAGGAAGAACCAACTAGATGGAAGCACCAACTTCTAGTCACACAGGAACCAACCTATATAACAGAGAACAACAGTTCTCCCTTGCACCACCTTTCCACCTTGGTTTCTCTGGATGCAACCAGATGGAAGCTACAACTCCCTGTGTTCAAGAACCCAATTGAACCTCTGAGAACAACAGTCCTCCCTAGCACCTCCCTACAACCCTGCCATATAAATATTTTCTATTATGACTTAT
Organism: Picea engelmannii; assembly: GCA_009831015.1. Taxonomy (NCBI): domain Eukaryota; kingdom Viridiplantae; phylum Streptophyta; class Pinopsida; order Pinales; family Pinaceae; genus Picea; species Picea engelmannii. Next base: position 132,336 of record ML797118.1, read on the forward strand.
TATAGTGATATAAATTTCTTCAATGGCTTACTAGTCTCATCACTATTATGCTACACTGTGCTACTCTATCTGTATCAGTGTCTTATACACACTCCTTGTGCTTTCTATTCCTTTTTCTTTTATGCACTCTACGCCACATCCCTTCATCACACCATTCCCCTTCTATACATCTATATTGCTACACTCTACCTCCTTCTTCACACCTCAATCACACCCAATAGAAACCCCCATTTCTTCTTTGTTCAACATTCTTATAGTCTCTATGCACCTTGTGCATGCAATCTTCTTCTTTCTCTTGAATCCTCTCCACCCCCAATCTCCTCCACATTGGGGTGTTTTCTCCACTTCACTCCTCCACAACTATCCCATCTCTAGTGTGCCACATTGTCTCTCTTTTTTCTGCATCTCCTACCCATTGTGAGTGCTCTTCCTGATCATCATGGTAACTCTTCAACTTCTCTGGCGGTTTCACCCACACATCCATCATCACTGGGTGTTATATCGAGATTCCTCAGCTTCTCTGGAAGTTGATACTAGAGTCTTCTCTATCATAGATGAGCTCATCCTTTGGAAGAAACCATCATTTGCTTCTAGCAGCTACACTGTGAAGTGCAATAGTAGCCCTTCGATCTTATTCAAATTCATCTGCACCATTGAATTGACTTCATTGGATCTTGCATTCATTTTTCCATTTCGCAATTCGACATTTTGAGATCCCCGTGGTAAATATTTTGTTACTCTCCATGTCCCAATCCCCGAAACTCTGAAATGGAGCTTGTTTTCACTAGCTCCTTCCTCCATCTTCTGCCGATGTGACTAATGGCTATGACCACAAGCTGAGCCAAAATGTGTTTCGCATTTCAACATTTCGACAATCCTATTGTGTGGAATCTCGACTCTCCAAGTCGTGATCTATGAAACTCCGAAAAAAGAGCTTTCCGCTTCAATCTTTTCTCTACATCTCTTCGACCATGTGACTATAAGAGGTGATCGATCGCTTATCCATATAGTGCTTTCGAAATTTCTCTTTTCGGCACTTCAGTGTTCTTGTGGCGATGAGTTCTTGATGCTCCATGTCCCAGTATCCAAAGCTCCGAAATGGAGCTTGGTTGCACTAGCTTCGATCATTTCAGCATTTCACATTTTGGCCTTTCACATTTCGGCCTTTCACGATTTTTCATGTCGCGAATTCCTGTTGCGAGTTTGAGAAGGTAGGGAACCCCATTCCTTTGAATTTGTAGTCAGTGAAATGACGATCTATCGTCACGTGTCCTATGGACCCAACGGTTCAGATCTTGTTGTGAATTCGACACTTCACGGGCCTTCCTTGTGCTTGATTCAGAATTTCAACGTTTTGCATTTCACCACTTCGGGACTCTTGTGATGAAGAGTCTCATCACTTGACTCTTCCAACTCCCGGTATCCGAAGCTCCGAAATGGAGTTGGATGAATGGTCCACACTCTAGATGATTCAACGGTCCAGATCTCTTCGTGATTTCGCACATCATGATTTCGACATTCTTGACATGAGAGTTCTTGACAACTCCACCTCTTGGTCTGCAAAAATATGAAATGGAGTCATCTCAACTTTTTAGCTTTTCACACTTCGCAACTTTAGTATTCCTGTCGTGAGAGTCCTTGACATACCCAACTCCTGGTATCCGAACCTCTGGTATGGAGTCTTTGGCATTTCTCAATTTCACATTTTGCGACTTCAGGTTTCGTGACATCAGAACTCCTGTAGTAAGAGTTCTTAACATCCCAACTCCCGGTATCTGAAATCCCGGTAGCCGAAACTCCGAAATGGAGTCGGATCAACGCTTCGATCTTTCCTTTCGATGGCTGTTGTTCTTCCTTTCCTGACTATCTATTGATCTTCCTTGTCTTCATGTTTGTCATCGTTGATGTTGTTGTTGCCATCAATGACAAGCATTCTCTTCTTGTAAACATGCCAAAAATATCCCCCCTTTGGCATTGATGGCAACCTTGAATGGATGTGTTCATCTATTTGGACCTCCAACTATAGCATCTAGTTTGGACCACTCCTTTTCTCCCCCTTTGACATCAATGTCAAAGAAAAAGTGCTCCCCCTGAGTTGTTGCAGTATGTTTAGGAGGTATCAGATGTTCAACCTATATAAACTTCCCCTAACAGGATGGACTTTCTTAGATGTGAGATGGGATGACACCCAACTTCTGTTGGAGATATTCAAATAATGTCTTGGCTAGGGGTTTAGTAAATATGTCTGCAATTTGTTCTGTGGTCGGAATGTAATCGACCTGAACAATCTGATTGGTGACCTGCTCTCTCAGAAAAAAATATTTTATGGGAATATGCTTGGTCTTGGAGTGGAATACAGGATTCTTGGACACAATGATGGCACTAGTGTTATCACAATGGATTGGGATTGGTGAAACGTATTTTACCTCCAAGTCTACAAGTGTCTGAATCATCCATAATATCTGAGTGCAATAGGTAGCAACAACAATGTACTCTACCTCTGTAGTTGATAAAGAAATGGAACCTTTCTTTTTACTAAGCCATGCTACTAATGAGTCACCCAAGAAGAATGCTCCTCCACTGGTGCTTTTTCTCTCATCAACAAATTTTTCCCAATCTGCATCTGAATAAGTAGTTAACTAAAAATTCTGATTTCTGGGATACCACAAACCATAAGTCATTGTTTCTTTCAAATACCTGAATATCCTTTTGACAGCTAGAAAATGACTCTGTTTAGGTGCAGACTGATATCTTCCTACCATTCCAACAGCATGCATTATGTCTGGGAGAGATGTTGTGATATACAGAAGGCTACCGATCATTGATCTATATGAACTTTGATCAACATTAGGTGAGTCATCATCCTTACTTAATTTTCACCCAATAAACATAGGTGTTCCCACATGTTTAGAGTCTTCCATTTGAAATCTTTTCAACATTTATCATAGATATTTTTCTTGAGAAATGAACGTCCCTTTAGACCTCTGAGTAATTTGTAGACCAAGAAAAAATGACAATTCACCTATCATAGACATTTCAAACTCAGACTCCATGGCAGAAGAAAACCATTGTACCAACGAATCCTAATTACATTCGAAGATGATGTCATCTACATAGACTAATACGATGAGAAGATCATTATCCTCTGTTTTGATATACATATTGTTATCAATTGTTCCTCTCTTGAAACCTTTGTCTTTGAGATATGTATCCAGTCTGTGATACCAGGCTCAAGGGGATTGTTTTAACCCATGTAAATCTTTCTTCAGCTTGCATACTAAGTCTAGATTATCAGACAGTTTGAAACCCTCTGGTTGTTCCATATAGACTTTTTCACTTAAATCTCCATTTAGAAAAGCCGACTTGACATCCATTTGATAGACTTTAAACCTTTTATGACAAGCATAGGCAAGAAACATTTTGATAGCTTCTAATCTTTCTACAGGCGCAAATGTTTCATCAAAATCTAGTCCTTCTATCTGAGCATACCCTTTATAGAAAAATCTTGCTTTGTTCCTGACAACTTGTCCCTGTTCATTCAATTTATTCCTAAAGATCCATTTGGAGCCAATGACATTTTTACCTTTAGGTCTATGAACCATCTCCCACGTATTGTTTTTCTCAATCTGATCAAGTTCATCATTCATTACTTTAACCCAATGGTCATCTTTGCTAGCTTCATTAAAATTCTTGGGTTCCAGCATGGATATGAAAGCTATATGTGATTGTTCGGTGTTTTTGATTAGCTTTCTCCTGGTTTGTACACCTTTGTCTTTTTCACCAATTATCTGCCTTGCAGGATGATTCTTTTGAGTGATTCTGGAGGAGGAATTTGAAGTTGTCTGCTGATTTGAGTTTGTCTGAGTATCAATGTCTTCATTTGATTCAGAGTCTTCGTTTTCTGATTCTTGGACCTGTTCATCTTCAACATTAGTTGTGTCTTCTGTAGAAGACTCATTACTGTACACCTCTCTTGCTGGGATTCCCTCATCAACTTTTACATCAATACAGTCAACCATTTTATGCAGCCTCTTATTATGGAATTTGTATCATTTGTTGTTTGTAGCATACCCTAAGAAGATACCTTCATCATCCCTGTCATCATATTTGCCAAGATTCTCATCATTATTCTTTATGTAACATTTACTCCCAAAGAATTTGAAGTGTTTAATTGAAGCAGGTCTCCCATACCACAATTCATAAGGTGTCTTTCCATTTTGTGGTCTGAGGTGGGATTTGTTAAGAACATGGACTGCTATGTGTATTGCTTCTACCCAGTAGGTTTGACCAATGTTCTTCTCATTCATCATTGACCTGGCCATTTCTTGCACTATTCTGTTTTACCTCTCAACTACTCCATTTTGTTCTGGAGTTCTTGGGATGGTGTATTCTCTCTTGATCCCATGCTTATCACAAAATTCCTTGAAGTCACTTGACATAAAATCTCCTCCTCGGTCTGATCTTACTTCCTTTAACCTCTTACCTATTTGAGTCTCAGTTAAAGCCTTAAATATTTTAAACTTCTCAAAATATTCATCTTTTTCCTTGAGAAAGGTAACCCAAGTAAGTCTGGAGTAATCATCAATAATCAACATGAAGTAGTTTTCTTTCCCTGTGCCTTCCTTTATTGATGGTCCACATAAATCCATATGAACTAGCTGGAGTGGTTTCTCTATTGAAGTAAAGCTCTTGGACTTAAACTATGTCCTAGTTAGCTTTCCTACTTGGCAGGGTTTACACATTGAATCTTGGGGCTTTGATATTCTCAGAAGATCTTTTACTGCCTTGAGATTTTTGAGTTTGATTAAGTGGTCAAAGTTTATATGTCCAAGTCTCCTATGCCATAACCAACTTTCATAATGTTTTCTTAGATGACACTCTTCTCTATTTTCTTTCAGCACATATACATTATTTTCTATCCTTATTCCTTTGGCCACCACTTGTCCTGAGTTTATAGAGTTTATCTTGTAGTCCTTGGACGTGAACACCACTTCAAATCCTCTATCACACATTTGACTTACACTGAGAAGATTATGTTTCATCCCATCTACAAGTAGAACATATTGGTATTTTCCTTTTCCATTACTTAAACTCACCATCCCTTTACACTTTATTTTACCTAGAGCATCATTTCCAAAGGTTACGCTTATTGATTTTATTTAACTTAGAGATAGAAAATTACCTTTGTCTCCTATCATATGTTTGGAGCATCCACTGTCTATATACCAAGGGTTCATTTTTCTTTGAGTTGATAACACTAATCCACACTTGTCACTTTCTTTCTTCTTCCACACCTTGACATTTTCAACAGGGGAATTCAAATCTGGTTCATAGTTCCTTAATCGACATTCAACAGATTTATGTCTATAGTTATGATAGATGTAGCATTCAATCTCATTGTTCAATATGTCAAAATTATTGTTGTAGCGTTGTCTACTTATTGACTATTGATTATTTCTTGACCTCCTTAGTTGCATGTCTCTAAACTTAATTTGGAAATTTGCAATCTGTGAAGGTTTGTTACTTGGTTGTATCATTAATTGGCGTGGAAAGTATTTATTCCTTTGAAACCTTAATTGCTCATGTCTAAGTCTTAAGGAACAATTTACAGCTTTGTGACCAAAGTTAGAATAGTAGAAACAATAGCCATAGAAAAATTCTTTGTACCTGGAAAATGGTTGTCTTCTTTGAGCAAATCAATTTCTTCCATGCTGATGACATATTTCAGCAGGGAGGGCACTATTTCTTTGTTCTACAGATTCAGTCCTGGCACCTTTTCCTTTACTCATCTTGGGCGGCTAGTTGTCTTCCTTTGTTTCTGTAGGTTTGTTGTTGTCATTGGTTGTAGATTTGACAAACTTGATGGGTTCTTCATTTCTTGGCTTACCACTACTTGATCCCTCTTCATAACCTAAACCAATTTTCAACTTTGGATTCCTTTGCTGATTCAGAATGGTGGCTAATCCTTCCGAGGATTTGATACTTGATAGCTTTTGATTATACAGGGATTGAAACTTCTCCATCTCTTTCCTAGTTTTCACTACTTCTTGTTCTAAGGCTTCACATATTGCCTTCTTTTCTGATAACTGTCGTTTCATAATGTCTTCGATTTTATTTGCCTCTTCTAATTCCACTTTTAGTAGGACAAGGTCTTCATAAGGTTCTTTACTATCTTTCTCGAACTGTATCGGCAATTGTCTTTGCTTTTTGTTCTTAATTCTTAGTCTGTCAATCTCTTCTAGTGCATTGATCAGTTCTCCTTCCATGTCAACCACAACTTCTTCTTCATTAGCATCACTTCCTGTGATTTTATTATCATAATCCTATTTGGCCATAAGTATGAAGTCATTTAGTTTATCTTTAGTAGAGGTGTCATTGTCTTCATCATCTGAAGGATCATCATCATTGTTTATGCAAAGACTTTTCTTCTTAAAGTTATTCTCTTTAAAGAAATTTATGTGTTTGTGCTTCTCCTCATCATCACATGTCTGATCCTTTATTTTGTGGAGACATTTATTTGCAAAATGACCTATCCTACCACAGTTGAAACATTTGAAAGGTAGTTTACCTTTGTATTTTCCTGATCCCTTCTTCAGTCTCTTCACAAATTTTTCTTCATATTCATCGGGCTCAGAATCCTCATTCTTGTCTACCTTAAATGATGCTTCTTTGGAGATGGGTTTATCTTTAACTATTCTCATTTCATATGCAATCAATGTTCCTAGAAGTTGATCAAACTCCAAGGTTTTTAGATCATGAAGTTCTTCTATAGCAGAGACCTTCGGATTGAACCTATCTGGGAGAGATCTCAAGATTTTATGAACTAAATAAGGTTCCTCAATTTTTTCACCAAGTTCTTTCATTGCATTTACCATTTCTTCTACTCTCAGAAAGTATTTTCCAACAGTTTCATCTTCTTTCATCTTCAGCTGTTCAAACTGTATTCTATAGGTTTGAAGCTTGGTGTACTTTACCTTCTCATTACCTTCATAACTGTTAATGAGTTTGTCCCACATTTCTTTGTCAGTTCCTAGGTGCATAGCTTTTACAAATTCTTCTTTTGCAAGCCCACTCAAGATAGCATTCATAGCCTTAGCGTTGAAGCTAAATTATAGCTTGTCATCCTTATTATCTAGTACAACTGGCTTTACATAATCAATGTCCACCACATCCCAGACATCTGCACCTAAAGCCATTATGTAGGTTCTCATTCTAACTTTCCAGAAGGCAAAGATTGTTCCATTGAAAAGAGGAGCCTTATTGGTTGAATTTCCTTCATGGCTTGACATGTTTAAGCTCTAGGATCTACCCTTAGATAAAAGGGGATGGCTCTGATACCAATTGTTGGACAATTGAGAGGGGGGGGGGTGAATTAGTTATAACCTTGCTTAAACAATAATAATTATTTTAAACTCTTTCCAGATCACTCAATGTCAATCACAATAATGCGGAAGTAAGCAATAGACCATTCAACATCATTCACACATATGACTTACACAGAGATAGATATTTCCCGAGGAAACCCATAAAGGGTAACAACCTCTTCTTTATATGATAAGTAATCTGCACATTCTTTACATTACCATACATATGAGCACCAACTCATAATGAGGCTACAACCTCTATTTTGCAAGATGCTACTTGTAGAGAGAACCAACTCTCTAAATTCTCTAGCACCAACTAGAAGGAAGCACCAACTCGCTGGTTTCTCTAGCACCCACTAGAAGGAAGCACCAACTCCCTAAGTGTTCCAGCATCAACTGGATGGAAGCACCAAATTCCAGTTGCATAGGCACCAACCTGTATAACAGAGAACAACCGTTCTCCCTTGCACCACCCTACCACCTTGGTTTCTCTGGCTCCAACCTGATGGAAGCTACAAATCTCTGTGTTCAAGCACCCACTTGAACCTCTGAGGACAACAGTCCTCCCTAGAACCTCCCTACCACCCTGCCATATAAATATTTGCTATTATGACTTATTATAGTGATATAAAGTTCTTTAATGGATTACTGGTCTCATCACTGTTCTGCTACACTGCGCTGCTCTGTCTACATCATTGTCTTTTGTACACTGCTTTCGCTTTCTATTCTTTTGCCTTTTAAGCTCTCTGTGCCACGTCCCTTCATCACACCATTCCCCTTTTATACATTTCTACTGTTGCGCTCTGCCTCCTTCTTCACACCTCAATCACACCCAACAATAACCCCCATTTCTTCTTTGTTCAACATTCTTATAGTCTCTATGCACCTTGTGCATGCCAGGGATGATTTTAAGGATGGAAATTTATTTTAAAATGTAGAAACCTTGGTGAATATTACTAATCCTTCATATGTCAACTATAAATGTTTGGTGATATTTTTTTTTAAATATTCAAATTTCTATGTATTTTATATAGTTTTTATAAAATTTTAGCGATTTTTAAGGTAAAATAATTTTATCCTATAGAATTTGGATGAATCATTTTTAAAATAGCGAATATCATTTTTGGAAAAACCATGGAAAATTAGCCCACGAGCGAAATTTAGCCCCTAAAATCATCCCTGCATGCAATCTTCTTCTTTTTCTCTTGCATCCTCTCCACCCCCAATCTCCTCCACATTGGGGTGTTTTCTCCACTTCACTCCTCCATAGTTATCCCATCTTTTGTGTGACACATTGTCTCTCTTTGTTTTGCATCTCCTACCCATTGTGAGTGCTTTGCCTAATCATCATGGTAACTCTTCAGCTTCTCTGGTGGTTTCACTCATGCATCCATCATCACTGGGTGTTATACCGAGATTCCTCAGCTTCTCTGGAAGTTGAGACTCTTCATCTTCTCTTTCATAGACGAGCTCATCCTCTGAAAGAAACCATCATTTGTTTCTAGCAGTTACACTGTGAAGTGCAACAGTAGCCCTCCGATCTTATTCAAATTCATCTGCACCATTGAATTGACTTCATTGAATCTTGCGTTCATTTCGCCATTTCACACTTCGGCATTTGGGATCCCCATGGTAAATATTTCGTTACTCTCCACGTCCCGATCCCCAAAACTCTGAAATGGAGCTTGTCTGCACTAGCTCCTTCCTCCATCTTCCGCCGATGTGACCAATGGTTGAGCCAAAACATGTTTCACATTTTGGCATTTCGACAATCCTGTTGTATGGCATCTCAACTCTCCAAGTCGTGATCTCTGAAACTTCGAAAAAAGATCTTTCGACTTCAATCTTTTCTCTACAGCTCTTCGACCATGTGACTACGAGAGGTGACCAAGCTCTTATCCATATAGTGCTTTCACGATTTCTCTTTTCGGCACTTCGATGTTCCTGTGGTGATGAGTTCTTGATGCTCCATGTCCCGGTATCCAAAGCTCCGAAATGGAGCTTGGTTGCACTAGCTCCGATCATTTCAGCATTTCACATTTCATCCTTTCACGATTTCGCATGTCGCAAATTCCTATTGTGAGTTCAAGAGGTTAGGGAACCCCGTTCCTGTGACTTTGCAGTCGGTGAAATGACGATTTGTCGTCACATGTCCTATGGACCCAACAGTCCAGATCTTGTCATGAATTTGACACTTCACGGGCCTTCCTTGTGCTTGATTCGGGATTTCGACGTTTTGCATTTCGCTTCTTCGAGACTCTTGCGATGAAGAATATCGTCACTTGACTCTTTCAACTCCTAGTATCTGAAGCTCCAAAATGGAATCGAATCAACGGTCCACACTCTAGATGAATCGATGGTCTAGATCTCTTCGTGATTTCACACATCGCAATTTTGGCATTCTTGACGTGAGAGTTCTTGAAAACTCCACCTCCTGGTCTGCAAAACTCCGAAATGGATTCAGCTCAAATTTTCGGCTTTTCGCACTTCAAAACTTTAGGATTCCTATCGTGAAAGTCCTTGACATCTCCAACTCCCGGTATTCGAACCTCCGGTATGGACTCTTTGACATTTCATGATTTCGCATTTCGCGACTTCAGGTTTCATGACTTCGGGACTCCTGTAGTAAGAGTTCTTGACATCCCCAACTCCTGGTATCCAAAATCCTGGTATCCAAAACTCTGAAATGGAGTCGGATCAATGCTTCGATCTTTCCTTTCGATCGTTGTTGTTCTTCCTTGCCTGATTGTCTGTTGATCTTCCTTGTCTTCCTATTTGTCATAGTTGTTGTTGTTCTTACCATCATTGACAAGCGTGCTCTTCTTGTAAACATGCCAACAATACACAAGGAATCACCATAAAGAGGACAATTCAGTTAGGGGGAGTAGCCCTGGATGGAAAAATACCTTTGCCATTGATGACAAAAGGGAAGAGATTTATTAGATGCAGAGGAAAGAGCCATGGTTCCAGGGGGAGCATGAGAGATATAGCTTTAGTATTGAATTACATGATTTCAGTATTGCATTAGAGTGTTTCCATCAATTCCGAAGGGAGATATTGTTGATTGAGGTTGGTTGTAATTGACGTCAACCTTTGAAGAAAGTTGGAGAACCCAAGTTTGGGTAATGGATCCAATTTTTTTTTATGGATAACAGTACAAGTTTTGATATATTTGTAGGTAATACTATTCTATTTGGATAGCACGTGGCATGCCATTTCTAGTGGTATGTGGAATGACACATAAATCCTCACGGTTAGATATTTATGGCCATGTGAAGTTGGAGAACCCTCATGAGTCATCTAGAAGGCCCAAAATGTCAAAGTAGTCAAAGTGGTTTAAGAGATTTTTAGAAGGTAAATAATAAAGTGAAGTGATGAGCGTATTATAATTCAAAGTGAATACAAAATAAATTATTTAAATAATAAATTTAATGGAGAAATTACTAAGTTGACAAGTGGTTAGAAGTGGGTTAGCCCTAAAATAAAGAAAGTGGTTTAAGATGGTTAGAAGGTAACCCCTTGAGGTAAAGTGAAGTGATGAGTGTACTATAAGTCAAAGTGGATACAAAACAAATTATTTAAATAATAAATTTAATGGATAAATTACTAATTGGAGAAGTGGTTAGAAGTTGGTTAACCCAAAAATAAGGAAATTGGGTTAAGATGGTTAAAAGGTAACCCCTAGAGGAAGTTACATGAAAATATAAATAAGAGGAAAGACTCTCTCATTTTAATCACACTTGAGAATATTGAATATCTACAGGTGAATGAGGTAACCAAAGGATATATAAGCCAAATTTTAGAGAGAAGATGAAGTAAAGAAGGCTGGAATTCAAGGGAGGATAAATTCTTTTGATGATGCTTTCTAAGGTATGCTATTTACAGGTCATCTCACCATTTTCGCAATAAATTTTTTTATAGAATGAGTCAGAACGTAAAATTGATAGGCCATTGAGAAATCATATCCAAGTGGATGTGGTACTAATTTCAACTTGTGGGTTGTTTTATTTTTGGAGTTACACTCTATGGAAAATAAGGTTTGTGGCTAGTCGTGAAACTAGTTTAAAACATGTGTTTTAGGTAAAAACATCATAACATCTTCATAATAGATCCAAATTGAGTAAGAAAAAATGTGTTGGTTAGAGTACAATTTGTAGTATCTGTGTGAACTTTTCAGATCCATACAAAAAATATTCCATGCGGGGCACACTCTACAAGTTCGGTCTCTAGAATAAGCCAGCATTCAACAAGGTATGCCATTTTTTCTATAACTCCTTTTCTGAGAGGTTCCAAGTAGTGAAAACAAGGAGGAATTGCATAAAACACACTGAAGAACATTGCGTACTATTTTTCAGATCTTTATTCATTACAGGTACATAGTTATGATTATTTCAAGTTAGGGTTGTTGACTAATCCAAAACTAGTCATGTGAGACTAAAGAAAAGTTTGATGAAAATGCTAGTCAGTTGTTGTTAAAGTTAAGGAAGGTTTGTAGGTATGTGATCATATACACCAGGTCTATTACAGAGTTACAAATAAGATTTGGATGATAAAATGTATGAGGGATTTTGGTTGAGGTACATGTTGGGTACATGGTTGAGACAAGTAGTTGATGAGTTGGCACATACATGAGATGTATAGTTGATGATGTTGGTACATCTTGATGACTCATAGTTGATACATGATTGGTACATACTTAGTACATGGTTGGATGCAGTTTTTCATGGTATAGGTTGATTACAGGTTGTTTGGTACAGGTTGGTGCATGGTTGATGCACTTGTTTATGGTACAGGTTGATTACAGGTTGAGGTATAGGTTGATGCATGGTTGATGCATGATTCAGGTTTATTGGTATAGTTTGTTTGGTGTAGGTTTATTGGTATAGGTTTACAACAATATATCTCAAACTGATAGTGTGACATTGGTTCCATCATTCTACTTATACGTCAGGGCGGTTGGACGGGGAAAGGACAGGTGGTTGTAGCCACCTTCCAGTTGTAGCAGAAGAATATAAGGGGGTTGTAACCTCCTTCTGGTTGTAGCCAGAGAATTGGGGAGTTGGATTTTCCCTCAGGTTGTAGCCTGAGAAAATAGGGGGTTGGAGCCTCCTTCCAGTTGCAGCTGGAAAACAAAGGAAGTTGGTGCTTCCAATGAATGTAATTCTTCAAGACATATAAGAAAAAGCATTCCATGGTTTTCTCCCACTTTGGGTTTTCACATAAAACAATGGTGTACTGTGTATGTCTATAATTTTTCATTTGTTAATTTCTTATTTACTTTGTAGTTAGTAGATGATAATGGTACATTGATATAACACTTGGATTATATGGTTAAAAAGGATTAAAATTGCTCTATTATTGATTCACCCCCACCTCTCGGTAATCCAACAAAAACCCCAATAACTACCCAGTCTATGTTGTTGATCAATATTTAGGCAATTGTATATTGTCCATAGATGATGATTTTGAGGAATGTATAGAAGATGAAAATCAGAAAATAGAAATTTCAAAGAAAAATATAAATGTTAGAGAAGGGATGTGGAAAATGTTCTTTGATGGTGCTTCATCCTACGAAGGAGCAGGAACTGGATTTTTATTTGTGGCACCAGGCGATGAGTATGTTATTCCTTTCTCTTATATATTACAATGGGAGGTCGATTATACAAATAATGTCTGTGAATATGAAGCTTTAGTTTTAGGATTAGAAGCTACAAGAAGACTAAAAATTGAACATCTGATAGTTTATGGTGATGCAAACCTCATTGTAAAATAAATAAAACAACAATATCAAACTAAGCATCCAAGATTGAGATCATATAGAAATTGTTCCTGAGATCTTATAGGGAATTTCTTCTCGTCCTTTAATATTCAGTCTATTCCCAGAATGCAAAACCAATAAGTTGATTATTTGGCCAAAGTTACTGTGAATTTCATACCACCTACTGTTTTGAATCTAAAATACCATATTGAGATGAGACATAGACCCTCGATTCCAATCAATGTTCAACACTAGAAAGTGTTTGAAGATGATGAAAAAATCAAACAATTCCTGGAAATGGTTGATAAGTTGTCTGAGACCCACATAGATCAAGAAAATCAGAACGTTCCTGCTTGGATTATGCAGGAAGGATAAAATCCAGAGAAGTACCAAGATAAGATTGCAAATCACGACATGCTCTTAATTAAAAACAATCAAATTCCTAGAGGCCTGATCCCCTTAGAAAGGTTGTTTGACCAGGATGATATACCTTTGAAGTCTACTTTGTGACCTCAACCCGAAGAAGTTGAATATTGTAACGTAGGGACTAATGAAAATCCCAAAATGGTCAAAATATCAAAATATCTTCCAATAAAAGTAAAAAGTAAATAGATTGAGTTAGATAGTATAAAGATGTTTTTGCATGGTATTATTATGATCTAAAAACTTATGATACTTTTTTTATTGAACACAAGATTCCCTTAAAACATGGTATTAAACCTTTCAGGGAGAAGCTCAGACAGATAAACCGATTCTTCTGTCAGTAATAGAGAAGGAGGTTAAAAAAATCCTTGATGCAAAAAATTCATTCCTCTCAGATACTTTGAATGGGTGGCCAATTTGGTCCCTTTTAGAAATAAGAATGGAGAAATAAGACTCTACGTTGTTTTTATGAACTTAAATTGGTCTTCTCTTAAAGATATCTATCCACTCCCAAAGATGGACCATGTTTTAGAGAAGGTAGAAGGGGCTAACAAAATTTCTATGATTGATGGTTTCTTAAGATATAATTAGATCATTGTTCATGAAGATGATAGGGAGAAGACTACATTTACTACTCCATGGGGGACCTTTATGTATGATAAAATGCCTTTTGGTTTTATGAATACAGGAGAAAATTTCCAGAGAGCAATGGATATCACATTCATCAGTGAGAGAGACAAGTTTGTTGTTATTTATTTAGACTATTTGGCCATTTTTTCCAATTCTGATTTTGACCATTTGATGCACCTCAGACAAACTTTTGAAAAATGAAGAAAATTTGGTTTTTATCTTAACCCCCAAAAATCACACTTTGCTATGCAAGAAGGTAAAATTTTTGGTCATATAGTTTCAAAATATGGAATCAAGGTTGATCCTAAGAGAGTTGAGGCTATTGACCTGATTAATATTCCTAGAAATAGGAAAGAGATTCAATCATTTTTAGGAAAGATCAATTTTTTGAAGAGATTTATCCCTAACTTTGTTGAAATAATCAAATTGATTACAGATATGCTAAAAAAGGACAACAAAGTGAAATGGATTGTAGAGGCCAAAGAGTATTTCAAACATGTTAATAAATCCATAGGAGAGGCACTAGTATTGGTAAGTCCAGACTATACAAAATAATTCTTAATATTCTCTTTCACTTATGAGAATACTATTGCAGCAGTGCTCCTTCAAAAGAACAAAGAAGGATTCGAACAACCAATAGCCTTCTTCAACAAAAGCCTCAGAGATGCAGAGATAATATATGATACTCTTGAAAAACAATCTTACGCAATGGTGAAGGCTCTCAAGGATTTCATAACCTATGTATTTCACTCCAAAATAATTTCTTATGTACCAACAAATGCAATTAAAGATATATTGGTTCAACCAGATAATGATGGAAGAAAAGGTAGATGGTTGGATAAAATTCAAGAGTTTGATATAGAAGTGTAACCAACCAAGCTAGTGAAAGGCCAAGGTATGGAAAGGATGTTGGCCGAATCAAATTTCAGAGCGTTAGGAATAAATAACTTCAAATCACATGATTGTCTTCTAGATATAGAGAAAATTGATGATTAAGCACTTATAATTCAGATTGAAGATAATTTTTATTCCTCTACCTTGTACCATGATATTGTTACATACCTCCTTACTATTCAATGTCCAAATGACATGACTCCTTATAAAGCAATAACTTTAAAGATACATGTGATTAAGTATTTCATTGTTGATGGAAAGATATACTGGAAAGACCCTTCGGGTTTCTTGTTATGTTGCCTAATAGAATCTAGAACAGAAGGTGTCATTGATGAATTTCATGAAGGAATATGCAGAGGACATCATGCCTAGAGAGAAACAACTTAAAATATTTTAAGGGTAGGATATTATTGGCCAAATTTATTCACTGAAGTAAATGCTAGGGCTAGAGCTTGCAATTCATGCCAATTGTTCACTGGTAAGAAAAATATCCCTTCCTTACCTTTAATTCCAGTAAAATTTGAAGCTCTTTTCCAACAATGGGGCCTAGATTTCACTGGAGAAATTCATTCGTGATCAAGTGCTCAACATAGATGGATTCTAACTGCTATTGTTATAACCCTAAATTGCACCACACATGCTTACCTGGCATCAGGCCAACTCATATCTCTTCTTTACCAAAGCACTATTGAACAACTCCTTGAAAATCCTCTTTTATAAAGGCCCACATGCCCTACTCCATTACTGCATGCGTGTACATGCTGGCTGACCCAAAACAACCCGCGTGGACCGACAAAAGCACGAAAAAAGAAAAGTTCTCGACGAAACACAAAAGATATGGGTGAGTTAACTGAAACTCCTGGCCATGCATGGTCGAGGGTTCGTCCAAATACCTAGCTCCTTCTAGCCTATAAAAGAAGGGGTAGGGGTCCCATTTGGAAGAAGAAAAATATAGCAAAGAAGCTCTACCCATTTACATATTCCCATTGTCCCAACCCTTTAGCCTTTCCTTGTGCCAAAGGAGATTCAAAGCAAAGAAGTTGGAGGACAGAAGAAGAGGAGCCCAGGATCAGGTTCGAGGAGTGGTGGCCAGTCTCAACTTTTGTAAGTTGACTCATTTTAAGTAATAAAGAAAATTCTTTTCCCATCCCAATTCATGAAATTTTTACAGTTTGATTAGTATATGTTTGGATTTATAACCCGTTAGTATATAAGTAGTATGCATGCATAGTTGTTGCTTGTCTTGGATGCAGGTCAGCTTTGGAAGGAGTATTGCGAACAAGTAATCAAGTACAACAGAGGATCAACATCAAACGCCAGGAATGAGGTAGGTTGATATTTCCATGTGTTGTTCCTGAGTTTGTACTAAGGCTTAAAATACAGTGTCAAGGAATCCGAAAGTATGTAAAATATGAATATGAAGATAAAGTCACCTTTGGTGTAGGAAACTAATGAAGATTTCTACGTTCTCACTGTCTAGCTTCCAACTATTCCTGGGTAGTAATATCTTGTTCAATGGCTGCCCATGAACGTTCCAATTCCTCCCGGGTGTTCGCTGTTTTAAGGGTTGTGTCAAAAAGATTTAAAGAGATATGTATTTGATTAGATAGCCTGGGTTGAATATTTGGTTGAATTGCTGCGGGGACAGTCATTGAGGAATAGTACCAGTATGAGAATGATTTAATGAGAGATTTTAACGTTGTTTCAATTCAGTCAAAATGAGAGAAATTTTTGCATGAAGAAGAAAATAGGAATGCAAACCGAAGGCCCTTTCCCGTAACTGTATTACTTTTTAGTAAATATGTGGAATGAGGGAAAAACATTTGCTGTGGGTAACGTAAGATTCTTATCAGTAGAAAAATCACACATACACAGAGGAAGAAATTGACATAGTGTAAATAAACATAAAATTCTATAAATGCGAATTGGTCTTACACCTGTTGATAGCTGGTGTAGAGGAAAAACAAGATGCAATTACAGAAAAATAAAATCCCTTCACTACAGTAGTGGTCGTACTAAATTATAGTGATACACATCAATTATGTAGAGCAAAATGAAAAGAAACAAAGAACACAACGAAACAAACTTGCAACACAGTCGTGACGGAATCGGGAATCCTCAGATTTCTTGTATTAACTTCTCAAATGCGAGATCTCTATTACATTCCTTACCAAAAAGTCCAGCCCCTTGGTTCTTCTTTTGGTGATCTATTTATACAAATTTATCCTTCCCTATTCCTATTTTCAAAAAAGTGCCAGCTGCCTGATTTTACGTGACTTAGTGCATATTATACATCTGTCCATAAACTGGATACAAGTTGTGAAAGTTCTGCTTGGCAGCTATGAGGAGCGAAAAAACTCCATCTCTTCTACCTTATTTTCAAAAAGGGCCAGGTGCTTGTCTTTACATAGACTCAGTGCATATCCTACATCTTTCCATGAATTGGGATACAAGTTGTGACGGCTCTGCTTGACAAATGGCTTCGCCAAAGTAGCAATCTCGGGCTAATTGTAGAAGTCTGTTCCCCATATGTGCATTAACCATATCAAGGGCGTCGAGTTGCGAGCTCGGCTAAATCAAATGTCTATCAATTTGAGCCATGTCTACCTTGTCTATCTTAGAGATCTCTGCCAAATTTCTCTCATTTTTCTCCTTCATGTCGAGGGAGACCCACTCTATATTCATCTTCCTTAGCGTTTATGTGTCATCCCCACTTTCCATCCCCAACAGTTCACCATTTATGGCTTTGAAAGCTTCTTCTAGTGAATTTGTCACTTTTTGAGCCTGCTCCTTGCTTAAAGTAATATCATGCTCCCAATTTTTTAATAAAATATTACCCCTAGTCTGTTCAGCAATGGTGAGCCCGGGAGAACCTGCTGAAAACCTATTGCTGGTGGCTATTACTGCTTCTTGGAAGGCTATCCGAGAGGCTTCTGCGTTTCTTTCCTTGACGATCAGATTCTCAGAAATATGATGCATTAACAGGCAATCTCCTCTAAATTCCCCTACTTTGCTTAGCAGACTCTGTTGAGCAGAAGAGATCATGCTCTGAATGTCGATCGCTCGGGATTTAACAATCTCGATGTCGATCACATTGCTTCCTGCTATCTCTAACTGAGCCTGTAACTGTGTGATCGTATCCCTTTGCTGGCCCTACTGCACTTGACCCTCTCGGATCACTGATTTTGCTTGTTCCAGCTAGGTTTTGAGGACTTCGATCTCTTTCTTATCGGCCAATTGGGCCAGCTCTATTGCTCCACTTGCTTGACTCTTAGCGTCTTCTGCAGCCGAAGCTACTCGGGCTTCAAGAGTCTTGATCAATCGATTTTTTCTCTTGAGCTGATTTTTCAACATCGCAACCGAGAATTGGTTCGCTGACGCATAAGCTCCCAGCGTCCCTGTTATCTCTATTGCGAATTCATCACTCTTCTTGTTTTTTCCATCTGTCATTATTTTGAATTTTTTAACAATGGACTCTCCCTCCTGATAAGATTCCTGCTTTACTACGGCTTTTCTCTTTCTGTCAAAAAAGAACTCATTAGGTGGGAGTTCCTCTACCCTTATAGGCCTCAACTCTTCACCAAATATCCATCCCTCACTAACGTCTCCCTGTGCTGACTACAAGGGTGTGACAAAGGTGATGGGTTTTCCAATCTGCTTCGCCGCCTTTCCTGGCATGACGAATGAGTCCTGCTCTTTCGGAGGATCGGAGGCCTTCGTGCCTGTCTCGAGTTTCTGGGTCTCTGGCGGGTCTGTGTTTTTTACTTCCACCTCTGGACTATGTTCCTTGGGTGGGTCAGTAGTCCCTTCTTCTGTTTCAGGATTCTTTTCCTGCTCGGGACTCTTTTGCTGCTCAAGACTCTTGTCCTTTTTGGGACTCTTCCCCTTTTCGGGACTCTTCTCTTGTTCAGGATTCTACTCCTGCTTAGGATTCTTCTCCTGCTCCCCTTCCTGACATTTTTCGGGATTATAAGTTTTCCCCTCAGAACTTTCGGCCTCCTTTTCTTTATCCTTGGAAAGTCCTAAACCTCCCAGCACCATGGGGAGACATCTTTTCCTATGTTCCTGAAATTTTAAAACAGAGGCCCTATCTTCGGGTGCTAGAGATCTGATTCGAAATTGCACTTCCAAATAGGACCTCGCCCCTCGGAAAACATCATCTGAGGGCGAACACTCGTGCTCAAACTTCTTTAATCCACAATTCCCCAAATGGGTGCTTACAATTCTCTGCGGATCATGCTTTTTGTACTCAATAGAGACTAGGCTCAAGTCTTCTAATGTTGCAGCTTCAGCCTTAGCATGTCCGAAATCTAATAAGGAATAGGAATTAAGCCGAACAGGGAAAAACGACCATACCTTCTTTGATGATGCTTTGAGCTCTTTACTCACTCCGCCGATTACTATTTGTCATGCAATCTCATGACATTCCAGCTTGTCAGGGATAAAAAGCGGTAGCACCAGAGGAGGGACAGCTGCTCCGAAAATTCTAAAATAGGAGAATTCTTCTTCGACATACCAGTCCGTGATACTGCTTAGATTCGAAGCAATGCTATCGGAGATGCGGGGTGGCAAAAGACCAAAAATGGCGACGTGTAGGGGCACTATCACCCAGTTGAAAATCTCATAAATAAACTTATTTGCATTATTTTCCCACAGCTTTTCGTGGTATGCATGCACCATTTTTTCCTGGGTTGGACTCCAAGCCCAATTCATCAAAGTAAAAGGAATCATGGAGCATATTGCGTCCATGATATACGCGGACATAAAGAATCTGGATGGTCTCCCGACTGCTTTTTTCTCCCGGTAATTTGTAACTCTGTTGAACAAACTGTTGGAAAGCATCTTAGCCCAATTAAATGAGCAACCTTCCGCTACCCGAGAGATGAGAGGTACCCACTGAATGTAAAAATGGGCAGTATCTTCCCATCCAAAAAGCCAACAAGTCATCATCGCCACATACATATACTGTGGCTCCAATGAAGAAATTGAATACACACCCTTGTCATTCTCCCTGAATGTTGCGGAACGCGAGACCCACTCTTTAATCAAATTAGGCATGGTTTTATCATATTCCTCGCATTCCTTCTTTTTGAATTCCTCCAGGAATTCTTTGCCATATGTATATTCAAAAGTTGTTGGGAGCTTATACATAGATTGGATATGCTCTGGTCTGAAAGTCCTGACCATGACCTGTCGGTCATTTACGATAGTCCTAGCGGGCAGGTCGATGTGATCCAATTCCCATCGGATCATGTCATAGTATGGGAGCAACCGAGGTCTGGTTGCAACTAGGTGCATTCCCGACTGAACAATTGTCTTATACTTGGTGTTCAGGTCATCCTTTACAATATCATTATCATCATCATCCGACTCTGAATAGTTTACCAATTCGGATTGCAGAATGTCTGAAATAAATGACCAGGTGGGTACTGAGCCGCCAGTCCGTGGTGAAGTATCTGAGACGTTGTCTAGACCCTGCACTGCAACCTCGACATTCTCTTTCGCTGCTCTCCTTGGGGCCATGGCTGACGCTTTCTTTTTCGCTCTTCTGCAATAAACCTGTGTATACATGCGGAAATGAGTTCCCTCGGAGCAAGGTGAGCTCTGTGCGCTTATGATAAACGTTTAAAAAGAATGAAACTCTTGTATATGTTTGGAAACTCTGTACCTTTGAAATAAGTCTGTCAAATCGCAAATAAAACCAAATTTAATGTATGAATCCGATCTTATTTATTTGTAGATTTACCCTACTTTTTCATTAATGTCATCAATGTTCGGCGGCTTGACAGGAAATCAGGTTATGGGGAGCAAGTAAATTCCTCGTGAAGTGTGCCAACCTCGATACGCGGGGCGTACCTCACTTAATTTTAAAACTTCAAATTTAATAATATTAAGCATTTTCTCGCCTTTCGCTGTATCGTGAATTTTCTTTTCAGATTTTGACTCTTTAACTCGCGAGGTTGCGAGTGTCGATCCTTCCTTAATTAATAATAACTGTGATTTGGCGCATTCTTAATTATATAACTAACCTAATCGTCATATCGCGACTCAGGAATTCAAAGACAAGCTTTTGGAAGAATGATATGCCGAGTTGCGATATTACGATGTGGCGATAATTAAGACTTCAAATTATAAGAAGGAAATCTTAGATTAAACGACTAATTAATCTCGCTATAATTATGTCACAACTTCGTGAATCGGATTTTTGGACACCCTAACTCGATGAAAGAAGGTGCCGAGTGACGATGTGCCAAGAACCAATATTTAATCATGGTTAGTTTTTTACCCTTAGTCTCCAACCAAGGTTATCACAAAGTCATCGTGTTCTCGGCTATCGGGGCTGCAAGAACAAAAACCTGGGTTTGATGTATGCCGAGGCGCGAAACCCTGACAACG
>ML797118.1:155370-178697 GCA_009831015.1 Picea engelmannii
GAACAAAATTTATGACTGTCTGTTTTTGGATTTTAATATATTTACTCAAATTATTTGGTTTGAGGATTACGAAGTCAAAAATAATCCCATTATCTGCTTTTCGTATTTCAATTTGAACAATATTACCTTAGATTGCTAAAGCAACCTTTCATGACCAGAGTATTGAAAAAACTTACCTCTGTCTCTTATTTTCAATTTCTTTGTGAGCTACGAATTATCTTATGTATCACCTGTTTTATGTCATCCTATTTCCCACACCGATCTGCACCTTATTTCTTCAGCTAGTTTCATCTGCAGCTAGACTCCTGCAAAAAACAAATACGAATTTGATTTAAAATGTGTTGAGAATTTAGGAAGGAAAACAAAAAATTAAAAATAAATGCTTGAGCAAAAAACATAAATATGTGCAAAAACTCATAAATAAATTTATTTATTTACACTTATATATATATATACAATTTCTTATTTTTTTATTTTAGTTTATTTCCTTTTTCATCCGACGACTGTCAAGTCATGTAGTGCTTTAGATATCACCCGTTGACAGGGGCGCTGAGAATTTCTCCATCAATATTTTCCAGGAGAAAGGAATTTTTTCCTTCTGGAGCCGAGACCCTAAATGGTCCATACCAAAGGTGGTCAAATTTTCCATGTTTCATGGCTTCTTCCCTTCTCGCATCCCATTTTAACACTAAGTCACCTAGGAAGAACTCTTTGTCCTTTGCTTTGAGATCGAATAATGCTTTCATGTCGTCTTGGTATCTCTGCATTCTCTCGTCAATCTCCACTCTGAGCTGTTGAACCTCAATCAATTGGTTAATTCTTCTGGTTATATGATTGGGCTCTTCATTTTGATCCTGCCATAATTTCATCACTGGCAATGCTAAGTTTATAGGCAGAACCACTTCGGTCCCATATACCATCTGAAATGGCGAAATGTCGATAGACCTTTTAGTGCTGATGCGGTTTGCCCATAATGCGTGCTTCAAATGTACATGCCAAGACCTCTTGTTTTCGTTCAATACCTTTTTGATTACGTTTACCAGGCTCTTATTAGATGATTCAGCCAACCCATTGCCCTGAGGGTAATAAGCAGTGGAATGGCCGAGAACGATACTGTACTTCTGGCAGAAGTTGATCATAGCCATGGACTTGAAAGCCTGGGCGTTGTCGGTAACAATCTTTCGGGGACATCCGAATCTTGATAAGATGTTATCTTCCAAGAAGTCGATCACCACCGAGTCTGTTGCTCTTTTAGTTGGAATTTATTCCACCCACTTTGTAAAATAATCTATGGCCGTTAAGATCCACTTATGCTGAGCACTGGAATGGGGATTAATTTCCCCTATAAAGTCTAATCCCCACTGTTGAAATGGGGCTTCAGTTTTGACTGGGACGAGTGGTAGTGCAGGGAGTTTCTTCTTACCAGCGAATATTTGACATGAGTAGCAAGCGCGTACTTTGGCATTGACGTCCGAAAATAGTTTCGGCCAATAGTATTCGGCCCTCAAGATCTTGTAGGTTGTGGCTCTCCATGCATGGTGTCCTCCACAGATTCCTTCATGAAACTCGTCTATGACCTGTGGGGTTTTTTTTTCAACCAAACAGACAAGTAAAAACCCGAGTGGATCCTTCCAGTATAGTTGGTTTTCTGAGATGCAATACTTGACAGCATGGAGTTTCAAGGTTCTGTATTTGGCCGGAGTTACTCCATCTGGGCATTTCAGATTTAACAAATAAAAAACTATATCTTTATACCAGCCTGACAACATGAATTTTTCTTCAACCTTGTTTGGATATGTCTGGTCATCCGACTCTTGTAAATGTGTATCTTTGTCTTCCCCTTGTAGGCAATTGATGTCAAGAGCTCTAAGGTTTGACTCGGCTAAGAGTTTGGCAAGACCTTTTCCTTTTATCAGTTTAGTTGGCTTGATATCTAGATCAAATTCTTGTATTTTAGCGAGCCAGCGCCCTCATTTTCCATCACTATCCGGCTGTACCAATATATCCTTCACAGCACTGGTTGGTACGTACGCGATAATTTTTGAATGTAGAACGTAAGTTCTGAATGCTTTTAGCGCTTTCACCATTGCGTGCGCCTGTTTTTCTATTATATTATATTTTATTTTGGCGTCTCTAAGGCTCTTGCTAAAAAACGCGATCGTGCGTTCGAAACCTTCATCATCTTTTTGTAGTAATACCGCGGCGATAGTATGTTGAGAAGCGAATGAGAAGATGAGGAAATGTTTCAAGTAATCTGGGCTAGTTAACACAGGTGCCTCGCTAATGACTTTTTTAATACGCTCGAACGACGCTTTAGCCTCCGTCGTCCACTTTACTCTGCTATCTTTCTTCAATATTCCTGTGATCAATTTGACAATCTCAGGGAAATTTGGTATAAATATTCTTAAAAATTTTATTGTACCTAAGAAAGATTGAATTTCTTTAACATTTCTAGGAATACTGATAGTTTGTATCGCTTCAACCCTCTTAGGATCAATCTTGATCCCATCTTTAAATACGATATGTCCCAGAAGCTTACCTTCCTGCATAGCGAAATGTGATTTCTTTGGGTTCAAAGATATACCATACCTGCGGCATTTTTCAAAAGTTTGTTTCAAATGGATCAAATGTTCTTCATCGATTTTAGAAAAAACTGTCAAATCGTCAAGGTAAATTACTATGAACTTATCTCTTTCCCCAACGAAAGCGATATCCATGGCGCGCTGGAAGGTAGCCCCTGCATTCATTAAACCAAAAGGCATTTTATCATACATGAATGTACCCCATGGTGTGGTGAAAGCGGTTTTCTCTCTGTCTTGCTCGTTCATGGCGATTTGATTGTACCCAGAAAACCCATCTATCATAGACATCCGATTTGCTCCAACCACCCTTTCCAAGACGTGATCCATTTTAGGAAGTAGATAATTATCTTTAAGAGATAACCTGTTCAAGTTCCGGAAATCAACACACAGTCTGATTTCTCCGTTCTTTTTTCTGACGGGGACCAAATTTTCCACCCATTCTGAGTATCTTAGAGGTACAATTATTTTCGCATCTAAGAGCTTCTTAACTTCTTTTTCAATAACAGGTAACAAAATGGGGTTAAACTGCCTGAGCTTCTGCCTAAAAGGCTTGACTCCGGGCTTCAAAGGTATCTTGTGCTCAATTATAGAAGTGTTGTATGTTCGAAGCTCGTCATAGGACCAGGCAAAAACATCTTTATACTGTTTGAGTAAGTCTCTATATTGGTCTTTTACCTTAGGAGGGAGGAATTTAGATATCTTTACTATCCTGGAATCTTTTTCAGTTCCTATGTTGCAATCTTCCACTTCTTCTGGTTGGGGCTGCAAAGTGGAYTTCACAGGTATGTYRTTCTGATCGAAGAGTCTTTCCAAAGGAATTAAGCCTTTCGGGATTTGGTTATTTTTGAGGATCAACATGCGATGATCCGCTATTCTTTCTCGGAAGGTTTCAGGATCTTCATCTTCTTGCATAATCCACATTGGGTCATTTTGGTTTTCTTGATATGGATGAGTTTCAGAGAATTCACCTATTGCTATGAGAAATTTCTGAATTTGTTCATCATCTTCAAAGACCTGCCAATGTCGGACATTGTCTGGTATAGAGGGTTTATATCTGATTTCAATATGATATTTCAGTTTAATATTCGTGGGAGGGGAAAAGGTCGAGGCTGCCTTAGCCAATGCGTCAGCATGTAGATTCTCTGTGCGAGGAATAAAATGGACCTTTATAGATGAGAAAAAATTCTCCATTAAATCCCAGGCGCAATTTCTGTATGTTCTTAGTCTGGGATGCTTGGCTTGGTATTGTCGGTTTACTTGTTTTACTATCAATTTAGCGTCACCGTAAACCTCCAAGTTTTTTATATTCAACTTCTTTGTAGCTTCTAAACCCAATATTAATGCTTCATACTCGCATACATTGTTGGTGTAATCTATGTCCCACTGCAAGCGATATGAGAAAGGAACGGTAAACTTACCTTCAGGTGCTAACAAAAGTATGCCAACACCATCTCCTTCAGAAGACGAAGCGCCATAGAAGTACATTTTCTAGATACCATCTTTGCATAGTTCTTATGTCAAGGGGCTAAGCTCTTCCTTCTCCATATCAAGTTCTTCTGGACACCCATGTAAACCATCATCAAATGACAATATGCAATTTCCTAGATCTTGATCTGCAACGTAAATGGGAAAGTTGTTTGGATTCTGAGGATCACTAACAGTATATGCCAATCTTGTTTCTCTGTAAAACCAAGTAAACTGAACGCCGAATATAGGGATTGTGGAATATGACATGTCCAATTGTAGAGAACCCCCCAACTTGGCTCCCCATGATATAGATAACAACATACCGTATTTGGGGGGAATATCTGCAATAACCACATCCATCAGGATACTCTTGACCGGGACCTGAGCCAGGGTAACTACCAGATCTTTTATCATTCCCATACATTTAACCTTTCTTGAATCAAACGAGTATAGGTCTCCATAGGGTCTAGTGATCTAAAGTCCTAGTCTCTCCATTATAGTTTTGGGCATAACATTATGTGAAGCACCGGAGTCTAACATGCAATTATGCAGTAACTGGTCATGTATATTCAGGGTGATATAGAAAGGAGCGACATGGTCTTTAAATCCCTCAAAATGAGGACCAAAGGTGATGTTAGGTCTTTCATCTTCTAGGTTGATAACATCGGAGTGACTTTCTGGCTCATAAACGCCCATCACTTTGGCAATTTGTTTCCGATAAGTGGGGTTTTTTGCTAATTCTACCAAAGGAATCAGTATCTTAATTTTATTTAATTCGTTTTCAAAATTGTAAGATGTATTGGCCTTGTCCATTTCTTTGGTTAAAAATTCCGAGCCTTTTTCTTCCAATTTGTTTGTCTGGATCGCTTTATCACTCGTGACCTTAGTCGCATATGTAACTTTATCCATCGGCCCTATTTCCTTTGTTTGCGTTTCAACTTGTTTCACCTCAGACTCTTGAGTCTTTGTTATCTTGTCTTTATTTCGGGGTAACAATGTCTCTTCCAAAGGAGGTTCATGAGATTGATCCCTTGGCAGGATTTTCTTAGGTTGGTTAGTTGAGGTGGGATTATTTTTTGATCTGAGATTGTATCTGGGTTGAAAATCAACCGCTATCATTTCTGTTTCTGGTTGAGATACGCAGAGGTCAGTATGATCACCTTCTTCTTCTTCATTAGACGGTTGAGGAGTATTTAAGGATTTATCATAGTCTTCCCTAGTCAAAAATGGCTACGAACACTCATCACCGAAACATGCAACTTCATCTTCTGAATCTCCGAAATCTTGGAGGTCAGTTGCTCCTATAAAATTTTCATTTTTTAGTGGAGCTTGTATTTTTTTATCTTCGTTCTTTATTTGCCTCTGTTGATTTTGGGGATTTGGGTTTCTCCTGAAGTCTCTTTTGTTAGAAGGATCAGTTTTGGCATGATCCAACTCCATCCTAGAGACTTTGTTAGACATATCTTTAATTATTCGGGCCATATCATCCACTCTATCGTCAGTATATCTATTTGACCCGGAAGGACCTGCTGGTTCCCTATAGCGTCTATTATCACGGTTGACTGTTTCTACTTTAGCCTTCAACTTACCTAAAGCCATCATATTAGATTCTATTTCGATAGCATCGTCTTGCATTCTATTCAGGGTGGCTCCTCTTCTTTCTCACAAAAGTAATGCAAAATCAGGTTCGAACGCTCCTGCAAAGGTTACTTTGGCTGAGGGTTCGGAAGGTTTAACAATGACTGGAATTTTATTATATAGTTTGTTAAATCTCAAAATAAATTCCATAACTGTTTCTGAGTTCTTTTTCTTTAGAGACCCAAACTCAGTAAGGTAGTACAAGTGGTCCTTTCGCTCTCCCCATTGTCTGAGGAAAGCGTCTTCCAAGGCGTTATATGTCCGAATACACGCTGCTGGAAGACTTCGAAACCAAGTTCAGACCTGTCCTTCGAAGGTTTGGACAAGTAGTATCGAATAGACATCCTCGTGCTCAATACCGCATATGTCTGCGAACTGGTCAAAGACGTTTATATGCTCGGCTGCGGTTAAATCTCCCTCCCCAGTAAACTTAGGAAGATTTTTGATGTAGTTGTCAGGTAAATCAAGGAGGTGAGTGGGTAAAACTAGGGGAGCGTATCTCACCGCTACTTTTGCAAATACCCCGGGAGGAGGGACATTCGGTTGTCCTCCACCTCCTCCTCTGATGCCTGCCATCGAATTGGGAATGGGGAAAGAGGGCGTAATATACTCTTTTGAATCAGGTGAAACTGGGAAGTTCTGCCGAAGAAAGGTTGGTATGTCGAATGACAACGTTCTTTCTAAAGGACCTTTTCCTTTGTTTATAGATGGGAAAGTCTGATGTGACTCACTCCTAAATTCTGAGTAGTTTGTTTCCGGATCTAAGATATCAGACAGAGGGATGTAGGAAGTAGGAGGTTCTGAAGGGAATTTAGTCTTTAAAAGTGAATTCTCGAGTTTTTTGACTGAAGCGGTTGCCTCAAACGAGCCTCTCGCTCTTAAAAAAATTTCAGGATTATTAACAGGCGTAATTGGCTAGCCATCCGGGTTCTGTCTGGTATGCCTTCTTCCAGATGCCAGTTTGTGTTTCAGTGGAGTCTCCAAGTGAAAGATTTTAAACAAGCCTTAAAACGGTGTGCACTCTATGTTCACTATCAAAGAGTAACACTATCAATGAAATAGTTTGTCGTTTTCCCAGGGAAAAGATTTCGTAACTTCGTTCCCCGGCAACAGTGCCAGAAAGATGTTGTTCCTGAGTCTATACTAAGGCTTAAAATACAGTTTCAAGGCATCCGAAAGTATGTAAAAGTTGAATATGAAGATAAGGTCACCTTCGGTGTAGGAAACTAATGAAGGTTTCTATGTTCTCGTTGTCTAGCTTCCAACTGTTCCTGGGTAGTAATATCTTGTTCAATGGCTGCCCATGAACATTCCAATTCCTCCCGGGTGTTCGCTGTTTTAAGGGTTGTGTCAAAAATATTTAAAGCGATATGTATTTGATTAGATAGCCCGGGTTGAATATTTGGTTGAATTGCTGCGAGGACAGTCATTGAGGAACAATACCAGTATGAGAATGATTTAACGAGAGATTTTAACGTTGTTTCAATTCAGTCGAAATGAGAGAAATTTTTGCATGAAGAACAAAATAGGAATGCAAACCGAAGGCCCTTTCCCGTAACTGTATTACTTTTTAGTAAAGATGTGGAATGAGGGAAAAACATTTGTTGTGGGTAACGTAAGATTCTTATCAGTAGAAAACTCACACATACACAGAGGAAGAAATTGACATAGAGATAATTGACATAGTGTAAATAAACATAAAATTCTGTAAATGTGAATTGGTCTTACACCTGCTGATAGCTGGTGCAGAGGAAAAACAAGATGCAATTACAGAAAAATAAAATCCCTTCACTACAGTAGTGGTCGTACTAAATTATAGTGATACACATCAATTATGTAGAGAAAAATGAAAAGAAACAAAGAACATAACGAAAAAAACTTGCAACATAGTCGTGACGGAATCGGGAATCCTCAGATTGCTTGTATTAACTTCTCAAATGCGAGATCTCTATTACATTCCTTACCAAAAAGTCCAGCCCCTTGGTTCTTATTTTGGTGATCTATTTATACAAATTTATCCTTCCCTATTCCTATTTTCAAAAAAGTGCCATCTGCCTGATTTTACATGACTTAGTGCATATTATACATCTGTCCATAAACTGGATACAAGTTGTGAAAGTTCCGCTTGGCAGCTGTGAGGAGCGAAAACACTCCATCTCTTCTACTTTATTTTCAAAAAGGGCCAGGTGCTTGTCTTTGCATAGACTCAGTGCATATCCTACATCTGTCCATGAATTGGGATACAAGTTGTGATGGCTCTGCTTGACAAATGGCTTCAGCAAAGTAGCAATCTCGGGCTAATTATGGAAGTCTGTTCCCCATATGTGCATCAACCATATCAAGGGCGCTGAGTTGTGAGCTGGGCTGAATCAAATGTCTATCAATTTGAGCCATGTCTACCTTGTCTATCTTAGAGATCTCTGCCAAATTTCTCTCATTTTTCTCCTTCATGTCGAGGGAGACCCGCTCTATATTCATTTGCCTTAGCATTTCTGTGTCACCCCCACTTTCCATCCCCAAAAGTTCACCATTTATGGCTTTGAAAGATTCTTCTAGTGAATTTGTCACTTTTTGAGCCTGCTCTTTCCTTAAAGTAATATCATGCTCCCAATTTTTTAACAAAATATTACCCTTAGTCTGTTCAGCAATGGTGAGCCCGGGAGACCCTGCTAAAAACCTATTGTTGGTGGCTATTACTACTTCTTGGAAGGCTATCCGAGAGGCTTCTGCGTTTCTTTCCTTGACGATCAGATTCTCAGAAATATGATGCATTAACAGGCAATCTCCTCGAAATTCCCCTACTTTGCTTAGCAGACTCTGTTGAGCAGAAGAGATCCTGCTCTGAATGTCGATCGCTTGGGATTTAACAATCTCGATGTCGATCACATTGCTTCCTGCGATCTCTAACTGAGCCTGTAACTGTGTGATCGTATCCCTCTGCTAGCCCGACTGCACTCGACCCTCTCGGATCACTGAGTTTTCTTGTTCCAGCTTGGTTTTGAGGACTTCGATATCTTTCTTATCGGCCAATTGGGCCAGCTCTATTGCTCTACTTGCTTGACTCTTAGTGTCTTCCGCAGCCGAAGCTACTCGGGCTTCAAGAGTCTTGATCAATCGATTTTTTCTCTTGAGCTGATTTTTCAACATCGCAACCGAGAATTAGTTCGCTAACACATAAGCTCTAGCGTCCCTACTATCTCTGTTGCGAATTCATCACTCTTCTTGTTTTTTCCATCTGTCATTATTTTGAATTTTTTAACAGTGGACTCTCCCTCCTGATAAGATTCCCGCTTTACTACGGCTTTTCTCTTTCTGTCAAAAAAGAACTCATTAGGTGGGAGTTCCTCTGCCCTTATAGGCCTCAGCTCTTCACCAAATATCCATCCCTAGCTAACGTTTCCCTGTGCCGACTGCAAGGGTGTGACAGAGGTGATGGGTTGTCCGATCTGCTTCGTCGCCTTTCCTGGCGTGAGGAATGAGTCCTGGTCTTTCGGAGGATCAGAGGCCTTCATCCCTGTCTCCGATTTCTGGGTCTCTGGCGGGTCTATGTTTTTTACTTCCACCTCTAGACTATGTTCCTTGGGTGGGTCAATAGTCCCTTCTTCTATTTCAGGATTCTTTTCCTGCTCGGGACTCTTTTGCTGCTCAGGACTCTTGTCCTTTTCGGGACTCTTCCCCTTTTCGGGACTCTTATCTTGTTCAGGATTCTTCTCCTGCTCAGGATTCTTCTCCTGCTGACCTTCCTGATGTTTTTCGGGATTAGAAGTTTTCCCCTCGGAACTTTCGGCCTCCTTTTATTTATCCTTGGAAAGTCCTAAACCTCCCAGCACCATGGGGAGACATCTTTTCCTGTGTTCCTGAAATTTTAAAACAGAGGCCCTATCTTCGGGTGCTAGAGATCTGATTCAAAATTGCACTTCTGAATAGGACCTCGCCCCTCGGAAAACATCATCCGAGGGAGAACACTCATGCTCAAACTTCTTTAATCCGCAATTCCCCAAATGGGTGCTTACAATTCTCAGTGGATCATGCTTTTTGTACTCAATAGAGACTAGGCTCAAGTCTTCTAATGTTGCAGATTCAGCCTTAGCATGTCCGAAATCTAATAAGGAATAGGAATTAATACGAATAGGGAAAAATGGCCATACCTTCTTTGATGATGCTTTGAGCTCTTTACTCACTCCGTCGTTACTGTTTGTCACGCAATCTCACGACAGGCCAGCTTGTCGGGGATAAAAAGCGATAGCGCCATAGGAGGGACAGTTGCTCCGAAAACTCTAAAATAGGAGAATTATTCATCGACATACCAGTCCGCGATACTGCTTAGATTCGCAACAATGCTATCGGAGATGTGGGGTGGCAAAAGACCAAAAATGGCGACGTGTAGGGGCACTATCACCCAGTTGAAAATCTCATAAATAAACTTATTTGCATTATTTTCCCACATCTTGTCGTGGTATGCATGCACCGTTTTTTCCTGGGTTGGACTCCAAGCCCAATTCATCAAAGGAAAAGGCATCATGGAGCATATTGCGTCCATGATATACGCGGACATAAAGAATCCAGATGGTCTCCCGGCTGCTTTTTTCTCCTGGTAAAGCAGAATCCAGATGGAACAAACTGTCGGAAAGCATCTTAGCCCAATTAAATGAGCAACCTTCCGCTACCCGAGAGATGAGAGGTACCCACTAAATGTAAAAATGGGCAGTATCTTCCCATCCAAAAAGCCGACAAGTCATCATCGCCACATACATATACTGTGGCTCCAATGAAGAAATTGAATACACACCCTTGTAATTTTCCCTGAATGTTGCGGAACGCGAGACCCACTCTTTAATCAAACTAGGCATGGTTTTATCATATTCCTCGCATTCCTTCTTTTTGAATTCCTCCAGGAATTCTTTGCCATATGTATATTCAAAAGTTGCTGGGAGCTTATACATAGATTGGATATGCTCTGGTCCGAAAGTCCCGACCATGACCTGTCGGTCATTTACAATAGTCCTGGCGGGCAAGTCGATGTGATCCAATGCCCATCGGATCATGTCGTAGTATGGGAGAAACTGAGGTCTGGTTGCAACCAGGTGCATTCCCGACTGAATAGTTGTCTTATACTTGGTGTTCAGGTCATCCTTTACAATATCATTGTCATCATCATCCGACTCTGAATAGTTTACCAATTCGGATTGCAGAATGTCTGAAATAAACGACCAGGTGGGTACTGAGCTGCCAGTCCGTGGTGAAGTATCTGAGACGTTGTCTAGACCCTGCGCTGCAACCTCGACATTCGCTTTCGCTGCTCTCCTTGGGTCCATGGTTGACGCTTTCTTTTTCGCTCTTCTGCAATAAACCTGTGTATACATGCGGAAATGAGTTCCCTCAGAGCAAGGTGAGCTCTGTGCGCTTATGATAAACGTTTAAAAAGAATGAAACTCTCGTATATGTTTGGAAACTCTGTACCTTTGAAATAAGTCTTTCAAATCGCAAATAAAACCAAATTTAATGTATGAATCCGATCTTATTTATTCGTATATTTACCCTACTTTTTCATTAATGTCATCAATGTTCGGCGGCTTGACAGGCAATCGGGTTATGGGGAGCAAGTAAATTCCTCGTGAAGTGTGCCAACCTCGATACACGGGGCGTACCTCACTTAATTTTAAAACTTCAAATTTAATAATGTTAAGCATTTTCTCGCCTTTCGCTGTATCGTGAATTTTCTTTTCATATTTTGACTCTTTAACTCGCGAGGTTGCGAGTGTCGATCCTTCCTTAATTAATAATAACCGTGATTTGGTGCATTCTTAATTATATAACTAACCTAATCATCATATCGCGACTCAGGAATTCGAAGACAAGCTTTTGGAAGAATGATATGCCGAGTTGCGATATTACGATGTGGCGATAATTAAGACTTCAAATTATAAGAAGGAAATATTAGATTAAGCGACTAATTAATCTCGCTATAATTATTTCGCAACTTTGTGAATCAGAGTTTTGGACACCCTAACTCGATGAAAGAATGTGTCGAGTGACGATGTGCCGAGAACCAATATTTAATCATGGTTAGTTTTTTACCCTTAGTCTCCAACCAAGGTTATCACAAAGTCATCGTGTTCTCAGCTATCGGGGCTGCAAGAACAAAAACCTGGGTTTGATGTATGCCGAGGCGCGAAACCCCAACAACGCCTAATCATGGGTTAAAGGTTTCACCCTAGTTAATGCCTTAAGCGAAAATTAAAATCGAGTTTGCAGTTTCGCGACTCGGGACTTGTGAATTCAAAAATTAAAGTGTCTGAATTGCGAGACCCCGAAATAAAACAAAGAGCAAACATTTTTGCGAAAAACAGACCCTTTTTGAAAGTGACAAAGCATTGCTATTCATGGGACAAGATTTCAGAGCTTTATGATTTCGGAAGGAGAAGAAAAGCAACTTTAGATCTCAAGTATCAAAAATTGAAAATTGAGCGAGGTGAAAAACAAGGGCGGTTCCAACACCATGCATTTACTAAGAAAAGGGGATTTAAATCTAGGGATGAAAGTAGAAAAGTAGTTTCTCTTTGGTAATATCTGCATGCAAAGTCTGAACTCTATTTTCTAGTCCATAGGGATATTTTAACCCACAAAAAAATTGGAGACTGCACTGGGGAGACTCTCTAGGGTTCATGGAATTTTATTTAGTTTTTGGGTAGTTTTACAGATTAGTTTTTCTTGCCTATTTTTTCTTTTAGTTTCTGTAAGGTCTGGGCTAGTAGAGAGTCTGGTTTCCCATACCATCTTTCTCTGATTTGCTTGACTGTGTGTTTTGGGACCCACAGAGGTACACGCGGTCTACACAAGTTCTGCACGCATGTACCCATGCCCTACCCTCTTACAACCCGCATATGAACGCTAGCTATAGAAGTAGCAGTAGCGTGTAGAGTTCAGAGAACTTTAGAGGCAATCATCCTCTTCCCTGTCAGAATCACACTTTCTTAGGGGGTTTTCTGTAATTTTGTCTAATTCTTGTTTGCTAGCAGTCCTATCTCAGATTGTTTTTGTCTTATCATTTTTTCCTTACATTATTTTTTTTTCTATTAAAAAGAGTGTTCAAGCCTTCAAGGGATCCTAGTTATCAATATCATGGTCTCTTCCTGGTTTTGGGTTCTCTGTCTTCATTTTTTCTCAGAGTTTAGATATACACGCAGCCTATACAAGGTCAACCCGCGTGTACACGCACTCTGTATCTATCCAGCGCGCGTTCGCACGTGTGCTGTTAAAGTGACAGTCATGTGCTTGTACAAGATACTTGTTGTTGAGGGTAAGACATTCATCATTTCCCTTGACAAGAATTATTCTTCTTAGGTGTTTGAATCTCTGTCTAAGCAGTCAGTAGCTTAGGATTAATCTTACCCTTAGCTTGCTTTTTCTCATTTAAAAAGTTGTCAAAAAAATAAAAGAATTTTCACAGTTTTTAGACAAGTGTGAGAGTCATTTTCTTTTAAAAATTGCTAGTGTGTATTTTTTTTTAATCTGATTCTTTGTGATCTGCGATTAGGCCAGAATTGCTTTTCTTGGTTTTTGCTTGTCGGTATTTTTCCTTTCTTTCTTTACTAACTTTTAAAATAAAATAAAAAATCTCTTTTCATTTTCTTGTTCGGTTGAAGAGTGTGTTTTTACATTATTAGCTAGGGAAAAGTCGTTTATTTCATAAGTTTTTGCAGTCCACATAGATCATAAGTAGCTCATAGTCGAGTGAAATTCCTTTGAGTTTGCTGTCCAAAATCTTAGAAAAGTTAAAATTTTTTTTTTTTTTGAAAAGTTGTCGAAATTTTGCATTAAGTAAAAGTTTTGTTTCCAGTTTTTTTATTCATTCATTGCTTTTGTATTTTTCACATCATCAGTTTCACCTTCATACCCCTTGACGTAAGACAAATCCATTAAATTAACGCTAAATTTAAAATCTACTAGACTTTTATGTTTGTAAGGGTTCACCAACTAGTTCAGGATTAGGGCCTTGGGTTAGGTTGGAGAGGAAACTCTTCAAGGCCATTTTTAAAGACAAACATTGGAGTGTAAGTTAGGGAGTGTCTAATTCCAATGTCGTGAAAGTTATCCAGGACCCCCCTCTAACACAGGGGATAAACACGAGGTCGCATGCAGAAAGGTAGCAGAGATAACCCCTCTAAAGCCTGGCCAATTGTAGTGGAGAACACATATAGAGGGCTTGTTGTGGGATTCCATCGTTTTCATTTTCCATGGGGCTTTGTGGGTCTCAAATCCATTTGAGGTCCTCATTTGTCTTTTGGACCATTTTCTCTCGATACCCTTGACAAGTTTCAGGCTCGATACCCTGCTCATTGTGGTTTACTCGACTTTCGACTGTACCCGCCTGGTGACTGTTCGCGCGCTGGCAACCTAGTTGTCAATTTCTTTTAGAAACATACACAGGTGACTGTAGGGGTATAACATGGTACCTAGGATAGACATCAGGCCATCCTTTGCAAATTATACCCAGAGGGTGCTTCCGTGTTTGAGTTGCACTTGCACCGGTAAGTTGCTCTAGTGTTGGTTGTTGTAACTGTTCTTCCAATTAATTTAGTTTTTTTCTTGTCTTATCTTCTAGGGATTATTTTTTAGTGTGTGTTACTTTTGAATGTTTAGACTACCTTACGTGTCTTGGATATTCTCACACAGTGGAGGATCCCGAGCTCCTCTGGTCACGAAGGCTTCTTGGCATATCGCCGGTTACACTGGAGCCACCCCCGCCACCATTAAGGCGAAAGTTAGACCAACAAGGGTCTTTTGAAGCGATTGGGTTACAAATCATTGTGCCCGACCAACCCCCAGAGGAATCAACCATTTTGGACCTTGAAGCAATCATTCTTGGCCCAGTTGAAATCCAACCACTGATTTCTTGGCACCTTTCATTGTACCAATTCAATTTCACGAGTGCCAAACTGTGTTGCACAAAGCAATGGAAACAAATGTTATTACTCCTTCTGGGAATTCTTCAATTCCCACCATGGTTTTCACCACAGGAGAGATTTCATCTCCTAACCCACCATTGTTGGTCCAAGCCACCATGGTCTCGACTGCAACTACTTCGCACAGTGGTCTAATCCTGTCTTTGGCGGTGGCCACAACCCCTTTCACACCTAGTGTGACAGGCCCTCTGTTCTCATACGGAATTCCTAGTCTGGGTACCAGTCCTGTACTTTCCTACTCCACTTTACAGACTTTAGGTCTGGGGGTAGGGAGCTCTAGCGCTCCTCTGCAAGGTCACATGGGGGGCATTCCTACTCCTTTTAATGATTTCTCTTATGGAGGAGGTCATATCCCTCCTTCGTCCCCTTCACTCAGTGGCTCGCATCAACCATCCACCGGGCAACCTACACACCATAGTTTATTTGGAGCAGGGAGTCAAGGACCACCTTCACATAGTATGCCAGTAGGTTCGACACTATTTTCTTGGAACATAACGTTTGGTAACAACACCTTCTCATCAGTCTCTTTCCCGATTGGGGGAAACCCCATTTTTGGACAATCTACTCCTGTGCAGGGTACTATTCCTGCACAGGGGGCACACCTAGCAAGACCTTGGAATTTAGGGCAGGGATCCATTCCATCATCCGAAATGTCGATCTGGGGTACTTCTTTCCATAATCAATGGAACCCCAGAAAACTACTATGCCTATCCCCACGGGACCGACATGGGGTAATCCTTCCCAAATTCCTTCGAATATAATGCATGCCCAACCATCTATGTCTTATTTGGGAAATCAGTCGATGATGTCTCCACATATGCAAAATCCTTACACTGGCCAGGGCCATGGTTTCTACCAGAATCTGGGCCAGCAACCAAACTTTTCCTGGCAACCTGGTGCCAGTCAAACTCCAGGCCCCTTTTTCCCAGGTTATCAGCAACAACCCAAACTATTGTTCCTGGCGACATTACACTTTCCATATTTGACAAGGTTTTTGAATGATCCTATTTGTCACGATCTGCGTTGGTCTCCTATGCCGATGAAGTTGCCTTCGGGCACTCCAAAGTTTGAAACCAAGCCTAACGAAGATCCAGGAGATCATGTGACTACCTTTCATCTTTGGTGCTCATCTAACTCATTAAATTATGACTCCGTACAGTTGCGATTGTTTCAACATACTCTCATTGGGAGTGCCGTGAAATGGTACATTGATCTCGATCGCTCAAGATGCTCTTCTTTTGGTGAACTGGCGATGTCTTTCCTGAACCATTTCCAGTTACCTATGAGATACGACGTTGGCACAGATCTTCTCACCAATTTTGAACAGACAACAACGGACCATATCTCTGATCACATCCGAGAATGGAGACACCTGAAGAGTTTAATCAAGGTACCAATACCACCAGCATTCCTACTTCAGTGGTTCCTTAAGTCTTTGGTTCCGCAGCTATCCAAAGATGTCGTGACATCTAGAGTTTTCTCCAAAGAATATGCCATCATGAGGGCTCAACAGTTTGAGCTCATCTATTCTCAGTCTGGTTTATTATACAACATCTTGCCAGATGTGCCACGTTCAATACTGGATAAAACTAGACAGAGAGCTGGACCACATGCCGATGGTATTGTTGGTTCAACACAAACAAAGCCCACTGAGCAATTGATGAAGCAGTTGCAGCAGTTATCTATACAACACACAGTAGCCAACCAAACTACTGCTTTGGTTTCTCCCCCTACCAAAATGTCGAAAGTACACACTGTGCAGTCGACTAACCCAAAGGCCACCTAGCAGCTTGAAGGGAAGAAAAAATAGAAAAAGAAGGGTAAGGGGGATAAAAAACCCACTGATAATGCTGGTGGGGACAACACTAAAAAACAGAAGGTGAGGTATCCATGCAACCTGTGCGTGGAAGACCACCTGACCCATCTATGTCCTTGACTTGTAGAGGCCAAAAAATTTGTCATGCAACAACAATAGGCAGTGTTGACTAATCCATTTCAACATGGGAAAAATCTAACTCAAACCTCTACAAGCATGGAAGGGGGTAGCCAAGAAACCTGCCCGCCTCTGAACAACCTGCATCCGTGAACATATATATGGTTAGGGGTGATGCTTTCATATCAACTAGAGTGCATGAATATAGTAAACCAAGCTCTTCTGAGAAGGGTAAAGAAGATGATCTCCCATCTCTTCCTCTACAGATTGAGAAGACGTTGGGAGAAACAATGACACACATTCCAAAAGGTGCATTTAAAAAATCTTCTCACAACCCAAATGCAAGGGCCACCCAGAACTACTCTGTGGTGGAGGATTTATCACAAACCCCTTGTGCGATGTTTGCTTTGGAGGTCCTCCAAAGTTTCCCTTCTCAAAGGAAATCTTTGTTAACCTCTTTGGGCTCTACCGAGACTTGTAATCCGGCTACCATCATGTTAGATACAATTGACTTAAAACCTCGTCTGCCTTACCACATAGCGTTTTAGATAGTAGTGGCTTATCCCATGAAAACTTTTACACAGAATATCTTCTGCACGGTGGTTGATGAGGGCACCACGACATGCGTTATGTCATTGGCATGTTGGAAGGCCATTGGCCAACTTGTTTTTCCTCCATCATGTACTCTCCTCACTGCTTTTGACGGTCCTTCGTTCTGACCACATGACATCATTCCTTCTTTCCCTGTGCAATTAGGAGGGAAGACCATGTGTGTCGAAGTAGAGGTAGTCGATGCTCCCCTCAACTATAACCTCTTGTTAGGATGGAGTTGGACTTATGCTATGGAAGTTGTGGTTGCTACAGTTTTCCGGGGCTTGTTGTTTCCACATGAGGGCCAGATAGTGACCATCTATCAATTGTCTTTCTCCAGACTTGACCCAACTTTGGGGGCATCCACTGTCCTGATGATTGATAATCCTCAACCAGGTGTTGTCAACATAGGAGTTTGTTTGTTCCCATCCTTGATGGGTACCTTCGATTACCCACCTCCTCATGGCGATATCAAATTTATATCCAATCACCATAAGGTTGAGATTTTTCAAGTTTCGTCGTTCTGCATGAATTACTTCGAGGATCCATGGATACTTCCTTCCCCATCGACCACAATGGATGAGACAAGGCACCCAAGCATGTCCATTCCCTTGTCTTCCGCTGAAGTAGCATACTCTTTAGTCCAGCAAGCTTCAGCTAACACTAATCCGACTCCTACACAAGATTTACATCCACTTCTAGAGCCTATTTGGGCTCAGGGTTATCTCGCTAACATCAATTCATTAGACTTAGTCTTGCCTTCTGATGAAGTAGTAATCGAAGCAATGACTAGTCTGGACAAACCTTGCAAAGATCTTCATCACAAATCATATTTTCTCCTAGAGTTAAGACGAATCGAAGCAGGAGAATTCACCATGACCATGACAGGAGACAGTCGTGTCCTATTAATCTCTTAGCTACACATGAAATTTATGCTAAGGGAAATATTGAAAAAATCATTGAAACTATACCAATCAACATCTCCCAAAACCCTGGCAACGTCTTCGTCAGAGCGGATTGCTCCCCCTAAGAGATTCAAATATACACAGATCTTTTCAAAGAATTATGCGATGTTTTTGCCTGGTCTTATGAGGAAATGCCAGGTATTGATTCAAAAATAGTTGAACATGAAATCACAATGTATCTTGATGCCAAGCCTGTCCAACAGAAGCTTCGTCCAGTTAATCTTAAGAAAGCAACAACCATCAAGATTGAGGTAGAGAAATTGTTAAAGGCATGTTTTATCTATCCTATCCATTTGACTCAATGGGTGTCAAATCCTGTGCCAGTCAATAAAAAACAAGGCATGATCCTTGTATGTACCGACTTCCATGATTTGAATAAGGCATGTCCCAAAGATAATTTTAAAACACCATTCATCGACCAAATAATTGATGAATGTGCTGATTGCAAAGTCTTTTCTTTCATGGACAGTTTTTCAAGATATAATCAAATCCAAATCAAACCCGAAGACCAACACAAAATGACATTCATTTGTCCTTGGGGTACATTTGCATATCGTAAGATGCCCTTTGGCCTTAAAAATGTTGGAGCCACATTCCAGCAGGCCATGTATTTTTCTTTTCATGATCTTAAGCATATAGTTGAGGCCTATCTAGATGATTTAGCATCACAATCTCACAAGAGAACGAATCATCCCACACACCTTAGACTTATCTTTGAACGTTGTTGCTACTTTAGGATTCACTTGAATCCAAACAAGTGTAGTTTCTGCATAACATCAGGACGTTTGTTAGGTTTCATCGTATCAACAACAGAGATCATGGTTGATCCTCTCAAGGTGGAGGCAATAATCCTGTTGCTCCCCCCCATGCACAATCCTTCAACTTCAGAGTCTACAAGGCAAGGCGAACTTTTTACAATGCTTCATCACCAACTATGCTGAAATCACCAAGGGATTTATGCGTTTACTGAAGAAAGATGTTCCTTTTTACTGAGACAATGCCACTCAATGCTCTTTCGATGCATTAAAACACACCCTCACAACTGCCCCTTTGCTACGACAAAGATTTCTTATTATATCTAGCTACCGTAGAGTCAACTATTGTCATGGTTTTAGTTCAGGAAGATGATTTTTTCTCAGGATACATGATCTATTACCTGAGCTGAGGCCTTGTAGGACTGAAACTCAATTATTCTCATATTGAAAAATTTGTGTTGGTAGCAGTTCATGCTGCTCAATAGTTTCATCATTATGTTCTGTTTCGCAAGACCACCATCATTGTTTTCGTGAATCCATTCCAATACATGTTGACATGACGGGTAATAGGCAGAAAAATCAGTAGATGGATAGTCATCCTCTAGGATTTTGAATTAGACTTCGTTTCAAAAAAGTCCAAAAATTCATTAGTCTTCGCAGAGCTTATTTTAGAACTTCTGGTTGAGTCAGGTGATGTTGTGCCTGAAGAATCGCCTATCTGAGGAGATATGTTTTTGATCACATCTTTGAATCCCTGGTATGGAGATATACTTATCTATCTCCATAATTTGAAGTGCTCCACTTCTGCTTCTCGTGATGAGCGTCGATGTATATGCCATCAGGATAAGAATTATCTCATACTCGATGATACATTGTATCAGAGAGGTGTAGACTGCATATTACGTCGATGTCTCACACATGAGGAGGCAGTCATCGTGCTCAACTATTTCCATACTGGAGTTTGTGGCAGTCATTTGTCTGGGTTGGAAACAACCCAAAATATTCTATGAGCAGGTTTCTTATGGCCGACACTTATCAAAGATTGTATAGAATCGGTCAAGAAGTGCCATCCGTGCCAAATCTTCTCTCAAAATATGAGGGCACTTCCTTCTCCCATGTTTCTTGTCATGACAGTTGGTCCCTTCACCAAGTGGGGGATTGATTACACTACTTTCAACCCCCCTTCAGCAAGGGGGCACTGCTATATCATCGTAGTTGTAGACTACTTCACTAAGTGGGTTGAAGCTATGCCAATGTTTAAAGATGATGGAGAGACTACAACTCTCGTTTTATTCAACCATATTATAGCGAGGCTCAGCGTCCCGAGAGAAATTGTTACTGACCATGGCAGTCACTTTCAGAACCAAATGATGACCAAATTAACATCAAATCTTGGACTATGGCAAGAGCATTCATCACCCTACTACCCCCAAGCTAATGGGTAGGTGGAAGCTGTAAACAAAACTATTAAGACTATTTTACAGCGAACTATCAACTCAGCCAAGTCAAATTGGCATTTGATGTTATACTCGGCATTATGGGCTTAACAAACATCTTTTAAGACTGCAACTAGTTTCTCACATTTTCAAATCATTTATGGGCTGGAGGCAGTCTTTCCCATTGAATGTTAGATCCCATCTCTAAAATTGGCAGTACAATTATTGCCAGACGCTTCTCCACTTGAAGAATGATTAGTACACCTTGAGCAGCTCAATGAGTAGCATTGTGATGCGGCCCTGGCCAATGAGGCTCACAAACATAAGGTCAAGTGTCAGTATGATAGGTTCATTCGTCCTTGGATTTTCTCTGAAGGTGACCTTGTCTTGTTCTATGACCAAGATAAGGACCCCCTGGGGGTAGGAAAATTCAAACCCATGTGGTTCGGACCCTTCAACATAAAAGAGGTATTAAAAAAGGGCACTTATCGTCTGGTTTATTTCGAAGGGAATGCTTTGGCGGAGCCTAGAAATGGGCTCTACCTCAAGAAGTATTACTTATAGGCAGGTCATTGTGGGTAACTTTTTGTAACATATGTATAGTCTTTGTACTATTACTTTTTTAGTTTCTTTTAAAATGTTATGGGCATGTCATTGATGTTATCTTTCGTCAATATGGCAGATGTCAAGTGATTCCGAGGTGTTCATTGGGTATGCAGACGGTGCTAGTCGGCACACTCGGAGGCTTGCCTCTACAACTTGGGTAATCTTTACACCTCAGGGCTAGTTGTTATCTTCCAGAGGTATATGCTTAGGTGATACCACAAATAATGTCACCGAGTACAGTGTAGTTATTGAAGTGCTTCGTGATGCTCTGTCATTGGGTATATCTCATCTTCGGGTCTATATCGACGCTCAATTTGTTGTGTCTCAGTTAAACAGAGTATACCAGGTTCAGGATCCAACTTTACATCGATGATTCCTTAGGGTACATCTCTTAGAACGAAACTTTGATTATATTACATATTTTCATGTTCCTTGGAGATTAAACCAAATTACAGATACTCTAGCTAATCAAATTTTAGATTGGCATCTTGCACACATATGAAAGAACATTGAAATAAACATGTAAATACATTTTTGCACACATGATC
Source organism: Picea engelmannii (assembly GCA_009831015.1). Taxonomy (NCBI): domain Eukaryota; kingdom Viridiplantae; phylum Streptophyta; class Pinopsida; order Pinales; family Pinaceae; genus Picea; species Picea engelmannii. The sequence continues at coordinate 176,858 of ML797118.1, forward strand.
CATAAGACACAAAAGATAAAAAAACCATATATAATATCATAAAGTAACCAGAGTACATAGATGGAAGCAAGTGCCTCAAAAATAGGATCAATAACAAGTCACAGGGCTTATTCCCTCAAAACATATATACTAGTAGTGCTCATGGCACGTAAAAATTCTAAATAGGTTCAAGGACTATGGGCCATGTTATACTAGTCTACAGCATGGGCTAAACGCCTAAACAATCAGATCCATGTCCGAGGTGCCCCCACTACATGAGGTTGCATGGATGGCGACAGGTCCTCTATCTCTGCCATCGAGACTGTGCGAGTGAGTGCAATAAAGTTCCACTGAACTCGTCTAAGTACCCTCTCAGCCTCCCCAGTTGGGAGGTTCCCTGCTATTGTTGGTCCCCCGGTAGTGACAACTGCGGCTTCTGGCCAAGGATGACGCCTGTTCTGTGCATAATCGGCAGGTCGCACTGGTCCCACATATGCATACAAAAAACGTACATCCATCAAATACTCTGGCATATTAAAAAAAAAAAAAATGATATATATAACAAAAAAAACATAAAAATTACATATACAACAAAAAAACTACAAAAGTGGAGACTTACCCATCTCTCCTCGCTCCTCACCAGGAGGCACGGGTATTTCGGGATCTCTAGAAAAGTCTATCCCTGCATATGGGTAATCCTCAATCACAGGGATCTATCGTGATAGCCATGCAAAAAAGTCATCATTGAAGGACTCACTGGTCCTTCCACCACCCTCTCGCAGCAGTAATACTTCCCATCTACATACTGCAGGAAATGAGGCATGATGTCCTCGTACCACTTCTTGAGGACTAAATCTCAGAACTCTCTCAAAAAATAACGAACACAAAATCATCTCGAACTCGAAGTTCCTCTGTGTCCATTGCCGACAATCTATCAATTGCCTCTTCATACACTCAAGTAGTGTGGTACTCTAGTAAAAAATTTGTGCATTCAAGCACTGGATAGCACAATTAATTTGTGCACGGGACGCCTGATGCAAGGTTGTTGAACCGGTAATCCGCCCAATGAGCAATAATATCGCTTGCAGTGATAGGTTAGTAATCTTACTTATGGGCACCTGGGAGATCAAACGGTTTGTCCCAGCCTCATAGTGCAGGGCTACCAGTTCTACTATGTTATGCGGACCCAATAGAAATGTCCTGAAATTGACTGGTTCCCCTCTCCTTGAGAGGCCAGTCAAAAAGTAGATATCCTCGGTGGTGGGTACCAATGATTGCCCCTCTATCATAAAGGCCTCTGCATCAGGGTGCCAATAGTCAACCAAGGCATTTAGTAGCCTCGGTTGTGATCTGGATTTATGTAGGAACACAATGAAATATAGAAATACACATAAACACAGATATGCAGCAGAAATAAGACTTCATTTCATTAATAACAAATGACTGAAATATGCTTACAGACAGAATGGAAATAAACTAGCTAGGGCACTGGTAGCTTATCTCTGAGAAGAGATGTGTCTGCTACTCTCATCCATGAGAAGATGATTACAATGAGGCTCTAGAGGAATTTTTACAATAGAAGAGAATGCCAAAAGCCATAGAAATCCAAAAGCTTAACCCTAGGAGATGAAGCGCCAAAAGTCATGTGGGCCCCGTTTGGGTAAGTTAGTACATCAACTTCCCGGGGTTGTAACTTTTCCATACGATCTCCGTTTTAGGCGTGTGATAGCTCGTTGGAAAGGTATCATCGAGGAGATTCATTTTGGGGGCTCAATAATTCCTTCAACTATCGTTCATAACCTCGATTGAAAAAAACCTTCATTTAGGCCCTCAAAATGGCTCCGGAAGTTAAAACCTGCTA
>ML797118.1:187410-201684 GCA_009831015.1 Picea engelmannii
CAGGTCCTTCCTTTATTATTATCCAGCAAATGAAGGGATACAACCTACAGCAAAACCCGCTGTAACTTCCTCTTCTTTCTCTCACAGTCTCCTCTCTCAGAATACAATATTCACCATCATCCATAGCCGTAATACATTTCCCTTATAAAAGAGGGTTGCCTTCTAGGGAAAAAAACCCTAACATAATCTCTACCGTTAGATATGCGACCTTATAATGAATGGTCTAGATTTACAATGAAATTACAATATACTTTTACAAGGCAATTTTTGCTTCGGGGGCTTTGCCCCCGAACCCCCACTGGGGGCCCGCTTGCCCCCAGCCAGGGGGATAGGCCCCCCGGACCCCGCAGAGGGGGTACCCCCCCTCTGCACTCCCCCACGTGGAAGAGTGTACATGCTTCTGGGGTGTAAATACTTCATGGGGTATAAACACGGCTGAAAACAAGTACCTCTGAATCAGGAAGATAATCAGGCTCCACAACCAACAGTTCCTCCTTCTGGATCTTCGTGGTGGTAGCAGTGGCGTTGGGATCCACATCGATAATCTTCTTCCCCCTGTCATTCCCCTTGTTAGGTTCTGATTCAGAGTCGGAGAATGCATCCGATTCATAAGCCTTCAACTCGGCTACCAGTGACTGCTTGGCCCAACACTCACTTGTGTTGTGAGTGGAGCTCTTATGGAACTCACACCACTTCCCCATGTCCTTTTTTGGCTTCGTGGTGTTGTTCTTTGCTTGTGGCTTTGGCGGTTATCCTGGGTTTCCCCACCTTGGCTTGGTCCTTTGTTTTTCGGTTTGGGAGTACCTTTCCCGTGCTTCTGATTTGCAGACCCAAAGTCTCGCTTCTTCTGTTTGAACTTCTACTCAATCTTGGCAGCATATCGGTATGCTACACCAAGTGAGGAGATGTCGAGGAACTCCATTTCCTCCTGAATGTATATGTGCAGAAAACTATGGTACTTTAACACCAAATGTTTCTCTGAATCTTTGATACCCAACTTTGTGTGTAGGGTATGAAACAGATTCATCATCTCATGCACATCTTGGTCCCTTTGCTACCGCAATGTAGTCCATTGTATGTATTTTTCCTCATAGCTCCCCACGGGATAATATTGTTCCTTGATGGTGTCTTGGAAAGAATTCCAAGTGCGTGTGGCCGAGAACAAAGAGGGTTCTCCCTCACCCTCTTGCTCCAAGTAGGTTTCCCACCAGTTCTTGACATGGGGGGCGGCTTTGAGGAGTGCGAAAATAATCTTTTCTTGATCGAAAAAGTCATGAACTGAGAAATATCCTTCTAATAGATTCAACCATCTATCTACGACATCTGCATCTATTTGGCCATCAAATATGATAATGTCAAAGTTTACTTGTACCTTAAAAGGAGTGGCACCTCCAAAGTGGCTTCTGGATGTCGATGCACCGCCAGTCGGAATCCGTTGAAGAATCTGGGCAAAGTTGTCCATCATCGGGTTCCTTTGTTTCTCGAGGGCCTCCTCGAGCAACATTTTGATAGGATATCCTGCTCCCTCATATTTCTTTTCTTCTCCCATGGGCCTTCATTGGGGTTTGCGAGGTTGATCTTGCAAAGATTCAACCATATCGAGCCCCAACTCCTTATACCCCGATCTCGTTGGGGACATGCAAAGAAGGATCGAGAATGAGCAGACCGCTCTGATACCACTGATCCAGATTTATGTAGGAACACAATGAAATATAGAAATACACATAAACGCATATATGCAGCGGAAACAAGACTTCATTTCATTAATAACAAATGACTGAAATATGCTTACAGACAGAATGGAAAAAAACTAGCTAGGGCGTTGGTAGCTTATCTCTGAGAAGAGATGTGGCTGCTACTCGCATCCATGAGAATATGATTACAATGAGGCTCTAGAGGCCTTTTTACAATAGAAGAGAATTCCAAAAGTCATAGAAATCCAAAAACCTAACCCTAGGAGATGAAGCGCCAAAAGTCATGTGGGCCCCGTTTGGGTAAGTTAGTACATCAACTTCCCGGGGTCGTAACTTTTGCATACGATCTCCGTTTTAGGTGTGTGATAGCTCGTTGGAAAGGTATCATTGAGTAGATTCATTTTGGGGGATCAATCATGCCTTTGGCTATCATTGAGAACCTCTATTTCAAAAAACCTTCATTTAGGCCCTCAAAATGGCTCCGGAAGTTAAAACCTGCTAAAAATAGTAAATTGCCAAAATTGCCAGAAAACTATTTTGAGCCAGTCGAAAAAGGTGGGTGGCCACCGATATCCACCTGGATCAGGTGTTGCTCACATAAATGGACACAAGAAGAACTTAATCAAAACACATTGCATCAACGCGGCCATGACATTTGGATCTCCTGCAACCAACTCACTAATTGCTTCATGCTCCCTTTCCCTCCAATGGACATACATCCTGCCAACACAACAAAGCTCAAGAGGGTGAGTGAGTGCTCTTTAGTCCTTTTTGTCTATAAAAGGGGGTCCATGCATGCTTCTTAGGTGACAGTCGTGTGTACATGCGGGCAGGATTTACTCTACCCGAGGGTACACATGGCCTGTCCAGAGACAACCCGCGTGGACCTAGGGTCGACCTTTTAAAGGTCAACGCCCACCCAAAAAATGAAATCAAAAGCGAAAAGAAAGAATTGAATAGTTAGATAGGGGAGTTTTTACTTACTTGGTTCAAGCGAAAGTTCATTTCGTTCACTGTAGCTCCCAGAATCACTGTTTTTATCAAAGGGGGTCTTTTGGCTCTAGAATCAATTTCCAAATCAGCAATGGTGATAATGAGCTGCCAACTTCTATTTATAGACTTTTTGGCCTCTTTTTGTCACTTTTTTGGCCTCCCTTATCAGTTTCTTTATACCAAAAACCATTTAGAGTGATTCATGAGTTATATGGGAAGGATTTGATCAGGTATTGGGACACTTTTTTTTATTTTTGAGGAAATTTTGACAGTCCATGAAATTTTTTCCAAGAATCAACTTGAGCATATAGGTTAGGTTATTACCCCTACTTTTGTGTCTCGTTGTCTTTTTCCTTTGCCATAGGATCGATCCCATCAGGTTGTGACATGAAACCATCATATCTTCTTTAGAAGTGTCGCAACTTGGCGGTAGAGCTTACCAAAACATGGATGCTCTAGGTAGGTCCTGGTTGCATTATGGTGTCCATGTTGTCTCTAAAACACTGTAGGCTCGAGAGTCCTTATAGTCTTTCCTGAATATGAGTTTGAGCCTCATTTGCATGATTCTTCTTCACTCTTGATCTCACCCTTAGGACTCCCAAAAAACAATGGGTCTCCTTTTAAGCCCTTTTCAAACCCTCTAAACATGAAACGATTGTCGAGCGATCTTGTGACCTTTCATGCTCGTTAAACTGAGATTTGAAGTCATGTCTGTACGATGGTAGTTTACCCATTTTTTGGTCCAGACGGTCAACTATACGAATAAAGGTATACTCTATGGAACTTCATCTCTATAGAAGAGTACTCTCATGTATAATTTTATCCCTTTTTCGGACCTGAGGAACTAAACTTACGAAGAAGGAACCCCCACAGAGTCCATAGTTAAGCTCTTTTCAGACTCCCTAAAATTAAAAAGATTGTCGATTGACCTTATTCTTTCACACTTGTTAAATTGGTCCAGAAGAATATTCCTAACAGAGTCCATAGTTAAGCTTTTTTCAGACTCCTTAAAAATGAAAAAATGGCCGAGTGACCTTGTCTTTATCACACTCGTTAAAATGGTTTTGAATAGACGTCTTGTCGGTGCTAGTTTGCCCCTTTTTCGAACCGACTAGACTATTTTCGAAAAAGGTACCCCAATGGAGTCTCCTTTTATGTTTTTTTAGACTCTCTAAATATGAAAAACCACCGAGCTTACCTTCTCTAGGCTCGTTAAACTCACATAGAAGGACATTACCATTGTGTGTTTTGTTAACCGTGTTTCCCTACCTTATACGCCAGCCTTGTAACAATTTTCTTCAGCGTCTTAACACCTTTGGCCCCCAGAGGATTTTTCCCGAGTATCATTCTACTAAAACATCAGTCTTGTCCTTGTGCCTTGAGCTTGTATGTTTGCAACACTCGTTCCTCCTTTCTAACGTAATATTCCTTTATTCTTTTTCCACAATTATTGAAAAGAACAAAAAAATCAAATATACCCCAAAAAGAGGCCCCTACTCTTATCCTATGGTCATGCTCCTGAAGGAAGAAGGTTCTTGGTGCACGTGTCCTAACTTTCACGCCCTCAACAAACTCACCATTAAAGACGAATTTCCCATTCCTGTCATTGATGACCTATTGGATGAATTGAGTGGCACCAAGTTCTTTATGAAACTTGATCTTCGTTCTGGCTATCACCATATCCATATGAAAGAAGGAGACATTCCTAAGACTTCCTTTAGAACTCATGAGGGCCACTATGAGTTTTTGGTCATGCCCTTTTTTTTGTGTAATTCCCCCTCCACCTTCCAAAGCCTCATGAATCATGTCTTTCACCCCTTTCTCTGTCATTTTGTCTTAGTTTTCTTTGTTGATATCCTCATCTATAGAAAAACTTGGACATACCACCTTGCTCATGTGGACTGATTTCTCCATCTATTCTCTCAGCACCAACTTTTCCTAAAACAATCTAAATGTGATTTTGGTGCCTTAGAAGTCGAGTACTTGGGTCATCTGGTTGGCAAGAACGATGTCAGGGTGGATCCTAAAATTATTGAAGTTATGCAAAATTGGCCTCACCCAAAGACTCTCAAAATGTTGCGAGGATTTATGGGTTTAACAGGTTATTATCGCAAGTTTTTTAAGAATTATGGAAAGATTGCGACACCTCTCATGAAACTCCTTAAAAATAATTCTTTCACTTGGACCCCAACAACTTCTCAGGCTTTTCAAACCTTGAAGATGGCCATGTGCACCACTCCAGTCCTGGCCCTTCTTGATTTCACAAAGACCTTTGTCCTAGAATGTGATGCTTCAGGGAAAGGTATTGGGGTTGTCCTTATGCAAGAGGTCCGGCCTTTGGCCTTTACCAACAAACAACTATCTGAACGAAATTTGGGCAAATCAATCTATTAAAAGGAAATGTTGGCTATTATGCATGCCATTGATTTATGGTGCCCTTATCTATTGGGGAAAACCTTCCAAATTAAGAAGGATCATCAAAGCCTCAATTATTTTCTAGAACAACATATTTACTCCCCATAGCAACAAAAATGGGTGACTAAGCTATTCGTATATGATTACGAGATCATTTACAAGAAAGGAAAAGACAATGTGGTTGTCGATGCACTTTCCTGAAAATATGAAGATGAAAGCTCCCTTTTTTCTCTCTCCTTCATTGTACCAAATTGGCTCCAAGTTGTTCTCCATGAATGGCTACATGATCCCAAAAGTTTTCATCTAATACAAAAATTGTAGTCCAATTCTCCAATTTCCCCAAGGTACTCATGGCTCCATGATGAGCTTCTATACAAAGGTCATTTGTATTTAAGTAAACAGTCAAAACTTAAATCCACAGTTCTTTCTGAGCTTCATGATACACCCACAGCTAGGCACTCTGGGTTTACGAAAACCTATGACCGGGTCAAACATTATTTTTTCTGGTATGGTATGAAACAAGACGTTCGTAATTTTATGGCAGAATGCGATGTGTGTCAACGCAACAAGGGTTAAAAAGTTAAATCTCCTAGCACATTGCAACCTCTTTCGATTCCACCTGCTATTTAGAGTGATATATCTATGGATTTTATTACAGGCTTACCTAAATCAGGAAATAAATCAGTCATCATGGTGGTAGTTGATCGCCTTTCTAGGTATTCTCATTTATGTGCTCTTCAACACCCATTTACATCATCCACATTGGCTCAACTTTTCATGGATCAAGTCTTCAATCTTCATGGCATGTCAAATTCTATTGTTTCTGATCGTGACCCAACTTTCACCAGCAATTTTTGGCAAGAACTATTCAAGCTACAAGGCACTCAATTGCATCTCAACATAGCTTATCATCGTCGCATGGATGGTCAAACTCAAACTTTCAATAATTGTTTGGAAACATATTTGAGGTGTTTTGCATCGAAAAAGAAAAATCAATGGGCTTAATGGTTACCCCTAGCTGAATGGTGGTACAACACTTCATACCATACATCTACCCGCATGACCCCTTTTGAAGTAGTATATGGACAAAATCCACTTCCATTTCTCTCATATTTACCAGGTGTCTTGAAGGTCCAGGTGGTTGACCAAACCCTTATAGTTTGAGAGGATATTCTCCATACCGTCAAAGAGAATTTGGTCATGGACAAGAATCGCATGAAGCAACAAGTAAATCAAGGTCTCTTTGAACGTCAATTTTCAGAAGGAGATCATGTGTTTCTTTGACTGCAACCTTACAAGAAAAATTCCCTCAAGGCCGACCATTGTCAGAAGATGGCGCCCAAATTTTATGGTCCTTATATAGTTCTCAAGTGTGTGGGACAGGTGGCCTATCATTTAGATCTTCCTATTCATTCTAAGCTACATCTTGTTTTTCATGTTTCATGCTTGAAGAAGGTGATCGAAACTAAGTGCCAAACTCAAACCAACCTTCCCAAGTTGGACGAAGAAGGATCCATTTGGCTACAACCAAAAGCATTTTTGGACCAACATGAGTGTCTCTTGCATCAATGAACCATCAAGGAAGTGTTAGGTCAATGGAAATATACAACTCTAGCAGATGCCACTTGGGAACCATCTACCATTCTGCATCAATTTCCACATCTCAAGCCTTGAGGACAAGGTTGTTTTTAATGGGGAGGACATGTTAGGGACCTAACCCCTTAAGTAGGTAGAACAATTTATTTCGATGTAATAAAGGTCAATATTAATAAGGCCTTGCAATAAGGTAGAATAAGTCAAATGTAAGAATACCTAATAGAAGCTTCTGCTTCTAGAAGGATCTTCCTCTAGATGGTTGTCTTGATATACATATTTAGTATAAATAGGAGTCGATGGTATGAGAACCCTAGCTTGGATATTATTGTAATAGAGATCTACTCTACTAGAGGTTGTCCCCTCGAAGAGGCCAGTGAACATTGCTCTCAGTAATCGAAGTGCTCTTTCTGGTGTTATTATGTTATCATTTTGTGCATGTTGGCATAGGGGCAGACCCAGGGTTCAATGATACAACATCACACCAAAAAAACCCTAACTACCGGCCCTTTAGGCAACACCTCTGAATTAGATGAAGTCTCACCCAAGGTAGAGGTAGAGGTGGTTGCAGGACTCAGGTGTCTGCAACCTTAGCTGGGACACAGATCTGTGAATGTAATACTTAATAGAGCACTTAGCACCGACAGTTCATCAATATTTAACCCCTATATACTCCACAGATAAAACAGAGCATTGCATCATTCATTCAGATCCGATGTATCTAAGCATTGATCATAGAGAGGTAGGTTAGATATATCATATTCAAGCACTAATCACATTCACATAAGTCAGATCTAACATCCATATACATCATTAGCACAAAGCATAAAAAAATCTATCTATCTATATATAATCACTTAGCAAGTAAATACATAACCACATCAAGACATCACACAAAGCAGAGAAACACAACATATATGTGGTTCATCCCCACCCTAGGGCTATGTCCACCAACTCTTCTTCTTTATTATCTTCTATCAAGCTTCTTACAAGCACATAACATCAAAATCTTGCTCCGTAGAAGACAGGAGATTTGTGCGCACTCCGTCAGATCCTCCTTCGATCTAGGGTACAACACCAAGCCTTCTTACAATTACTTTCACGTAACTATGCAAGTCTCACACAGTAGAAAAAAAGCATCTACAATCCATACTTAGAACTTATCCCAATATCACATAGATATGCATCTCTTCTTTTCTCTTACATAGCCTAGACATCTATTTATACATTACAAAATAGGCCTAAACATGGGTAAACCCATGGGCCATCGTTCCCATACCTGTTACATAATCCCAAATCCCAAAAAGGACCCAAAAAGGGGCCAAGATCCCACGATATCTGCTTCATCTTGCGATCTTCCTTCGACAGGCTGTTGAAGTCCCAAAATAGGTCAAACTTGACCAAGGATCTCCCAAAACTTGGTCAAGGGCCAACAAACCCCTAACACTCACCTGTGACTCATCCCAAGTCACTCTGATATAGGTAGTTCTACTTCAAAAGCCTCGATCTTGTCTCAAGCTGCTTTGACTTGTTGTTGTACTACGACCTCCTATTCAATGAAATCTTGGATGACTATGTCATTGATAGGTCCCTCCAGGCACTGTTCAACTATAGTGACAACCTGCTCCAGTTCTACTCCTCGGCCTTCGACCTCTATGAACAATTGGTAGGCATTATCTTGTACAAGTTGGAGCCTCTGATTTACTTCCATAACTCTGTACTGTATAGTGTGGATATGTTGTTGGGTGGTCTGTGTCTCTTGGGATCGCTTCATTCTTTCCAAAACTGATAGGGGCTTCAGTTGCACCTGTATTGTTTCAGCTTGATACTTTGCCTCTTGGAGCTGTGACTCCAGTGCCTTCATTTTTGGATTCTCAGTGAGTTTTTCATAGGTCTAGTCATTGTGATCAGTAAGTTTCTTACATTCCATAGCAAGGGATTTTATTCTCTCAACTGCACTTCGAGCAGTTGCTTCTCTTTGATCCCTTACATTCTATGGAGTCTCGGGCACTGCGCGGAGCTCTAATTATGCTATGTGTTGTTGTAGTTGCTGGATAGATTCTACGAGTTGATCTAATTTTTTCATGACTCGATCCTCTGCCTTTATTTCTATGAATTTCACAGAGTGAAGTGCTCTGCTGACCGCATATTTCACTTCGAGTTTATCTGGGAGAAACTTTTCTTTTTCTTGATGCATCTGTTCTTTTTCTTCGTTGAACTTTGCTTGGAGAGCAATATTTTCCTATTGGCTTGGCATTGTTCTACAAGTACTCCTTGTACTTGCATCAAATCCTAGGTGGCTTGTTTTGTTTCCTCTTGTGCTCTTCGAAGGTGAGCTTCGACTGTCCCAACTATTCAATGGAGTTGGGTTGGCTCATCTCCCAACTCTAGTTCTCCTGATGGAAGAGGTGCAGTGGAGACTGTGTGGCTAGACTAAAGGGTTTGTTGTACCCCTTATAGTTCGGGTTCAATCCTATCATACATTTCTTCCTTCTTGGCTTCTTGTTTCTCTACTATTTCTATTGAAGCATCGTTTAGGGCTGCGATGATGAAGTCAAAATCATCAAAGGCGAGGACAGTCTGCATCTTGGTCATGGTGACTTTTGATTTCCTCTGGGAAGAAGGTTTTTGGGGGAGGGGAATATTGGGTTATAAAGTTGTCCTAAAAACAACATTAGTTTAAAATTAATTTATCAACCCGAGGATTCGTCTTTTATCTCAAGAATATTAGCAAAGACTATGCAGATAGCTCGTAGAGGCTAAAATCACGTAGTTAAAGAAAATCTGAGTTTATCACAATTAAGTTCCTCAAATGTTCATTAAATATTTTGAGACTAATATCTTAATTAACAAAATTGAAATCTAATTAATAACATGCTACGAATGAAAAGGAATTAACTAATCTGTTAGATTCATTCAACTAAGATGCATTAATTGAATCTGAGTAAAGACTTGCAGAATTAACTATCAACTATGAATTAAATTGTTGGAAACAAAATAGCGAATTACTCTATCTATGGAAAGAAACAACGATTATAGTCTAATTGAAAGGGACAACAATTGTAACTTAACTAAAAGGAACAACAAATGTAACTTAATTAAAAGGAACAACAAATGTAACTTAATGAAAAGGAACAACAAATGTGAATCTAAGTAAAAGAAACAATGTGTATGAAAATGTGAGGAACTGTCAAGCAGTAAACTATAGTAATAGAAGTTGGAACAACGATCATTAATACTTTGAAGGAAACATCTATCTTTTGTACACAAAGAACATAAAATCATTAACACACTTATGCATTCATCTTAACTATTGTGAAGGATATTTGAATCATAAAACATAAATCAAACTGATACAATTATAGATTGAGACAGAAACTCCTTCAGACTGGGCCCTTGATCCTCAGAAGCACTGCTAATAGAAACTCACTATGTAGAAATGGTGAAAACATTTAAATCTTTTATTGATTCCATAGTTGATACAACATTTACAAAAACTTCTTGCGCATATCACTTCTGAGTTGTGGATACTTGGATGCAATTCTTAGATTATTCTTTTCAGCTTCTATTACCCTCTATATATTACAGTAATCTGGGTAAATTAAGCCATCCTAAGGATCAAGAGATCCCGAGGATTGATTTACTATTATAAGGTTACAATATAGAAAATCAATCATCTTCAAAACTGCTTTGTGCCAAAAGTCTTCAATCCTTCAATAACTTACGCATATTCAAGATCTCCTTTGCTATCTCGACTTTGACAATATTTATCCATTCCTATAACAAAATCAAACAATTCCAATTGTATTTTAGAATCTATTTAATATAACTTCAATGATATCGCTAAAAGACATATTAATCATTTTCTATCCTTTTTATCCCCAATTAACAGAAAATTCAATCAAGATCACATCATGCAATGTGGGAATAAGTAGGATATTTGTACCTTTTTCATAACCCAACATACCCCCCAGCTTAAATTCTTGCATGTCCTCATGCAAGATTAGATCTTACATGTAAAGAAGTGATGTTGTAAGGAGGAAAGGTTGGTTCACCAGGTCTCCTGAACCCATTATTTCTTTTGATCTCTCTAAAAGCAGCATCCTCCCTCTTCTTATTAATTTGATACTCTTTCTGGTAACTTTCTGGAGGAAACCAAATGATAGGGGGATTATATCTACACCCAATCCAAGCAATTCCTTCCTCTTGAAGCATTCTGAAATACCTTTCCACTCTGTAGGTAACTGCAAATAAATTTATGAAACCAAAGGGTTCTCTACTTTTGACCTCATTGGAGGATGCATCCCATCTCAACTTGGAAGTAGCAAGAGATTCTTCTTTGAGTTCTCTAAAATATATGATGCCTGAGTGTATAACATGTCGATGGATAGGGGCTAAAGAGTTCACAACCCCCTCCCTTTTCATGAATGTTCTATGTCGCATAATGGCTAGAAACGACTTTGGAGGCTCCCCTCTGACCCATAGATCTAACCCAATTTCCCTCTTTATGAAAGTTTTGTGAGCTTTACCCCAGCTGATTTGGTTTTTAGTAAAGGACAAGAATGCCTGAAACTGTATGTCCCCAATAAAGGGACCAGGGTTATATTCTCTGTCATTTTCCAAGATGAAGTTGTGGAAGTATAATTTGCACAGAAAGTATTGTACCTTCTCTTCCTGCTCTGTGAAACATGAAACGAAATCAGGGACAGTGGTAAATGTAATTGGTTTACCTAATCTGATGGCTTTCACCCTCAACAACAGGTAACTTTCTAGTAAGAATAAAGTATAATTGGTGGTAGGAGCTCTGCAGTTGATTGCATCAGTGTAGACATCACAAATGTATTTGATTTGATCCAATGTTTTTTCCAATTGGTTTTGTACCTTCTTTACCTTCCCTTGGGTTATGATGAGCTCAGCATAAGTCTCACTTTCTTTTGCTGATATGTCCTTCAGTTGCTTAACAACCTTTTTATGTTAAGCCATAGTTGTTTCCTCTGAGATTAGGGTATCTGTCTGCACCTCAACATCAATTATTTTTTTAGGGGGCATTTCTTCTGCTGTTATTTCTTCAGGGTCTGTCTGTGTCCCCACATAGTTTGTAGTGACTTCTCTTTTAGGAAGAGGGTTTCTTCCTTGCACTATGGGCCTTTTGTTTTTCTTTCTTTCATGGGATTTGTCATCTTGTTCTAGCTACTTTATTAATTCGTTAATAATTCCCCTGAGTTTGCCAACTTTTTTCTTTAATACTTCAACCTTTTTAGCCCTTTTCTTCAATAGCTTGTTTTCCTTTTTTAGCTTTCTGATTCTCCTATGGTTATGGTCGATAGGTAGTTGTTCCCCTGTTCCTTCCAAGTGATTTTTCTGTTCAAGGGGGCTATTTACCTCAGGATGAGGTTCTTCTTGTTCTACATCCTCTGGAAATGACATTTCAATCTCAGGAAAGTCTTCAGCATGTTTTGAAGGAGAGGCTCATTCTTGGCATCCTTCTGGTCTATCAGTGTCTCTATCAATTGAGGTCCCTAAGCTCCATAAAAAATGAGCTATTTCTACCTCGTATATTTTAAAAAATTATTCTGTCATGTGTCCCAATGTTGGTTGGGTCTCTTCCTAACGGTTCCCTTGTGAGGTTTGTTCTTGCTGCTCAATTTCTGGAACATTTTCCTGTAAGGGCTGCTCTGTAATGTCCTGAATTTCTTCAGGTTGTTTTGTTGTGTCCTAAATTTCCTCAGTTGTTTGTTGAATTTGTTCTATCATTTCCTGAATTTCTCTAGACTGTCTTGTCCATCTGCTTCTTCTTTTCCTCTCAATGGGGTCTTTAGGAGTAGTCATTTATTTTTTTCTCTTTATCATTGATGCCTCTTCTTATGAGGTTTGAGTCTCTATAATTTGGATGGGGTCTGCCTCGAATGCAGGTTGAGAAGTTGGAACTTCTATCTGGGCAGTGGCCTCCCCTTCCTGTATCTCTTCAATTTCCTGTAATGGGTCTTCATGATGTAATTAATGTTGTTCTAGTTGTAGAGGTCTATTGGCCTCGATAAGATCACCTTAGGTTAATTGAGTTTGAACCAAGGCCTTATTTACTATCATTTTAACTAATCCATGGTGATTGATGATAGTAACAGGATCCTTGGCCTTCTGTTTTCTTATGGAAAACTCATGTAACATGGCATTTATAAAAAAAAGGTATATTTATTACTAACCATTATTTGAGTGTGGCTAGCAGTTTGAGGTGGCTTGGTCAAATCACATTGTATCATCCATCACAGGTGATGTATCTCTAAATTACCCCTGCCATTTATTTCCATGGTTCACTGAGAGTGTTGGGGTTAACTCCCTTTCCCTTTTTATCCAATTCTTATCCAGGGTCCACAAAATATTCTACAACTTCTTTGATCATTGTATATCTTCCTATCCATTGAATGTCTGTATTAGCGAGACCTGTAACCTTTTCTATGATTTCCAGAGTAACTGGAATTCATATGTCTCGAACCATGGATATTTATCCTTGCAAGTTCTAAAAGAATTCAAATGTGATGTTTGTATCATATCCTTGCAACTAGTTGAAGTACTCCATCCACCCTGGACAGTGTAGGATTTCTCTTGCCTTCTCTGTTACCTGTAGTAATGTTGGTTCCCTGTGCACACTTCGACCACCCATATTTTTGTGAGAAAATGAGAATGACTATCGTTCCTAGTTGCAGACTTGGTTAGACCATCTTGGAGGAAATATTACCAGAAATAGAAAATGTCAGAGAACAACAAGTGTATAAAAATGTGGTTTTCCATTTATTACAATCATTACGATATTATCGGAAAATGTGTCGAGCATCCACTCCCCTCATTAATGTAAAGGTCGACCTCGACCGTCAGCGTAGGCGAATGTAATGAGTGTAGGAATTTCCAGTGAGAGGTAATAATTACGCTTCCGCCACCGATGGGGACCAATCATGTATAATTTTCAAAAATCATATTTAACAGTAATCATAAACGATAGTCCTATTTCATTGGAAATTCAAATTTTTTTTTGTACCTATTCTCAAAATGTTTTAAGAAAAACTAAGCCGAATAAACTAAATCTATTCATTTAAGAATATGCCACATATCATAATGTTGTTACTTTTCCCAAGTTATTGAATATAGATGAAATGATAGCCTCATTATTGAGTAAAGTAAATCTAGAGACACACAAAAACTTGGTGTTTTTAAGGTAAACTCTCATACCATAGGCAGAGCCACTGCTGCCAACAGGCGTCCATAGCCTCGACAGGGTTTCCTTTTATCCCATAGATGATCCTGTATCTATAATAAATATTTGAATCATCTTTTCCAAAAAAAACCACTATCCTGGTTTGGTAGCCAGATGATGATAGTGCCACTCACTATATTGTAACTTAAGTGAACAAGCCAGCTCGTGATGAGACCCCTTTTCCTTTGACAAAAAAATGTTTTTGTCAAAGGCCATTTCCCTGGTGTGGTAGCCATAGTGGGAATTTCACTTATGTTATTACCTTATGATCATGCTAGGTTGGCTCATGATGAGACCCCCTATTCTTTGTGGAAAATTTTTACTACTTATATT
>ML797118.1:221408-246307 GCA_009831015.1 Picea engelmannii
TCTTAAGAAGACGAGGTTTTTTCCCGGGTTGGGTTTCCTCTTGAAAAATCTGTGTCTCATACTTGTGAATGAATGCTGTCTGTGTGATTGTTGTTCTTTATGATATATGCTTTATGTTTATAACACTGGTTTTCACAGTAAAGTCTTACTGCCACTAAGATTAATGATTCGAAGTTAAAAATGAGAGAAATGGTTAATAATTTACAATAACTGATTCACCCCCCCCCTCTCAGTTATTTCATACCTGTAACAAAAAGTAACAACTTAATTAGATCTACAAAAAAAAACTATATACAATATGTACAGTGTCAACAAAATTCATCATTTATGGGGTTGGAGTTGTTGGGTTACCTTCCCAGCCAGCCAAAATCTAAACGGTAGGGTCTTTACTTACTTCATGGTAGAAAGATTCTTTTGAAGGTGGTTGATGGTAGAGTCGTAGCTGGTGCCCATTGGCCAGAAATGGAGATCCAGACCCTTCGATGGCACTTAAAGTGACTGTGCCATTATTATGGACTTCATTAATTTCATATGGTCCCAACCACCGTATCTGTAATTTTCCAGGAAAATCCTAAAATCTGGAATCATAGAGAATCACCCAATCACCTTTCTTGAATGATTTCTTCTTGATATGTTTATCATTCCAAGTCTCTCTCTATTGCTAAATAACAATTGTGTTCTCCAAATAAGTCAGGCGTGCTTCATCCAACTTGTTGAGTTGTTGAAGGTGTTATTTATGCTCTTCTGTAAGGTCTAGTCCAATTTCCCGGGCCATCCTTAGGGTCTTGAGCTCAAATTCGATTGGGAATACGGTTTCTTTACCATAGACTAGGTGATAATGAGAGTAGCCATTTGTGTTACGCCATGTTGTGCGATAAGAACATAAGGCATTTGGGATCTTAGTAGCCCAATTTTGTCAGTTTATTGAGACAATCTTTGTCAGGATTGCCTCCAGGACCTTATTGGTGCTTTCTACTTGCCTGTTTGCATGTGGGTGGTATGGAGAAGTAACTCTATGCTTAATATGATAATTTTTCAAGGTGGTGGTGATTCTATGAGTTGTAAATTGTGACCCTCAATCAATGATTACTTCCCTGGGTAGTCCATAACGTACAAATAATTTGAAAAGAAATTTGATGGCTAATTATTCTGTT
Organism: Picea engelmannii; assembly: GCA_009831015.1. Classification (NCBI taxonomy): domain Eukaryota; kingdom Viridiplantae; phylum Streptophyta; class Pinopsida; order Pinales; family Pinaceae; genus Picea; species Picea engelmannii. The sequence goes on from ML797118.1 coordinate 222,563, forward strand.
GCATTTGGTAAGGCTTCTGCCTCAACCCATTTGGTTATGTAGTCTGTTGCAACTAGAATATAGACCTTCTAATTTGACTTTGGATTGAAGGGGCCAATGCAGTCTAGTGCCCATCTCTCAAATGGTTCTGTGACTACTTATGCTTTCAAGATAATTTCATCAGCCTGACCTGGTTTTCGCATCCGTTGAAAACTATCGCAGGTCTGGATATATTTCCTCGCATCTCTGAATATTGAGGGCCAATAATAGCCCATCAATAAAAAAAATTATCCAGTCCTACGGTTTGAAAAATGCCCACCACAGGGCTCGTCATGTCCTGCCTTCAATATGTCGTATATTTCATCATCTCATATACATCTGCGGATCTGGAGATCAGCTCCTCTCTGGAAGAGATATCCACCGATCCAAGTGAATCATGCACTACGTTGGAAGATCAATTTTCTTTTCCTTGATGATAAATGTGATGGTAATTTCCCCGTTACCAGATAATTTGCCACATCAGTGTACCAAGGTGGCTTTGTAACAATGGAAAATAGATTCTCATATGGAAATTGATCTTCAACTATCAGGGAGTCATCTGTTTTGGGTATGCGGGACAGGAAGTCTACAAAAAGATTTTCTCTCTTGGGTCAATCTTTGATGGTGATGTCAAATTCCTGCAATAGTAATAACCAACGAGTGACCCATCCATTAGTAATTGGTTTATTAGTTAGATATTTAATAACAGAATGATCAGTATACAGAATAACTGGATAGCATGTTATATAATGAAATTTTTTATTGATGGCATGTATAACAACTAAAAAATATTTTTCTATGATTGTATAATTAAATTCAGCTGGAGAAAGATTCTTGCTAATAAAATAAATAGTGTAGGGTTTCTTGTCTTCTTCTTGTTTAAGGATAATGCCTATGGCAATATCTGATGCATCGGTGGAGATGTGAAATGGTATTTTTCAATTTGGTCCCCTCAATACTGGTGTTGTCGAGATCAGCTTCTTGAGTCCTTCAAATGCCACATCACACTTGTCAGACCACTGAAACTCCACATTACCAGTCAAAGCATGTAAAGGTGTAGTGGTTCTTGCAAAAGTTTCCATAAATATGCGATAATATCTTGAAGCACCAAGGAAAATGCGTACCTCAATTTGTGTGCGTGGTGTAGGTAGACTAAGGATTACCTCTATTTTTGCTAGATATACTCTAATTCCATCTATAGAAATACAATTCCCTAGTACCACACCTTCTTTCATCATCATGTGACATTTTTTCGTGGCTTAAACATAACCTAGTAGCAATGCACCATTCTAGTACCTTCTCCAGATTATTCAGCGCTTGATCGAAATCATCGCCATAAGGAGTGAAATCATCCATGTAAACTTCAAGCCCTTCATTGATCAGATTGTTGAATATGCTCAGGATGGCCCTTTGGAATGTGGTTGGGGTGTTACATAGGCCAAAGGGAAATACTCTATATGCAAAGGTACCTGAGGGGCATGTGAATGTATTTTTATCTTGATCTTCTGGGGCAGTCTAGATCTGATTGTAGCCACTAAGGCCGTCTAGGAAAGAAAAGAATTTCTTCCATACCAAAGTATCCAGGACCTGATCAATGAAAGGTAAGGGGAAGTAGTCCTTTTGATTGGCTTTGTTAAGTTCCCTATAGTCAACATAGATTCGCCATTTCCCATTTTTATTGGGGATGATAACTAATGGGGAAACCCATCGACTATATGAGATAAGATATATAAAATCTACATCCAACAGCTTTAGTAATTCTTCTTTGACAATATCCCTGAGGTGGGGATTAAATATTCTCTGTGACTGTTGGATAGGTCGGGCATATTTCTCAATATAAATATGGTGTGTGCGGAGTTGCAGATCAATATCTTTCATGTCAGAATACTCCCAGACAAAAGCTTGCTGGTATTTAGAAAGGACTTCAATAGGTTTTTGTTGTTGTTGCTCATCTAAATTGGCATTAATGTTCAGAGACTTCCCTGGTGCAATCTCAACATATTTTATATTATGAATGGCGGTAGTCAAGATTTGTTGTTCCATTAAATATTCCAGTGAGTCTCCCTGTGCTTCATAGTCTAGAACAACTTGGAGCATATGGTACGTTGGGTTACCCACGATGGTTGGGATATTAATAAACCCACTGATTACATCATCCTCTAATTGGTTCTTGAGTCTGAGATATTCTTCTAACGTGAGAGGGGCTCGTAGATCCTTTTCTAGATATCGTGGTGGTGGCAATTGTGGATATATGAAAGTCGGGCTTGGCTTGGCTGGAGGATATAAGATGAGATTTTTTGTCATGCCTCCTCTAGAAATTGTCATATTACCCATTCAACATTCTATATACACATATGTTGTTGTGATCCATGGTCTACCTAGTATTAATGGATGCCCTTCGAGTCCACTTCTTGGGTTGATGATGAGGAAATCCACTGGATATTCCCAAGAGTCGACTGATATTGCTATATCATGTAGTGTGTCGAATGGTCTAACCACTAATCAATCAACCAATTGTAACATAATTGGGGTGGTTTCGAAGGAGTCAAAACCCAGGTTGTTGTAGGTTTCCATAGTCAAGATATTGGCCGCCCCCAAATCAACTAGTGTATTTGGAAAAGAATAGCCCTGGACCTGAACTGTTACTATGGGGTTCCCTGGATATACATATTTGACTGGTTCTTGTCTCCCTAGAATTAGATCAGACAAGGCTCCTACTATGCGAATGGTTGATGATGAATTTTTACTTTTCCTAACAGGCTTCCTCCCACATAGTTCCTTGATTGTCTTTGCATAAATTGGAATGTCTTGCAGAGCCTGCAGGAGTGGAATCTTGAGATATAAATTCTTGAGTTCCCCTACAATGTCAAAGTTAGGATACACGACAGGTTTTGCTATCATCAATATTTCATGGAACGGAGGGGAAGGAGTTGCATCCTTATCAATATCCTATGACTTGATTATGTTTCCCCCCAGCTCCATTTCTTTCGTTATTACCACAATCAAGGGTGTTATTGTTGGTTGTTTGTTATTTTCATTCTCCTTCTCTTGGAAAACGTTATTTTCTTCAGGAGAGATTATATTCCCCAATCTTAACCGAAGTTCATTGCACCCTACCGAGTTGGTTTCCCCTTCCCCATTCTCCATAGTATGGACAAGCTGAGCTGGTCTATTATTAGGATTTGTGTGGGGTTGGGATGGTAATTGAGGGCACAATTGTGATTGAGGTTTTTGGAGTAGTTGGAGTGGAGCTTGCAATGTGGGTTGGGTTTGAGAGGCCATCCCCATGGGTTGATTGTTTATCCCCATGGGGCGTTGCCAATTCTAGTTCCAATTTGGATTTTGGGGAGTCATGTTGGGCCACTGCGAAGGGTAGGGGTTGTTATTTGAGTTTTTCTAGGATGAGGTGGGGTATTATGAGTTAGGCCAGGTGGAACTAGTTGGTTGATTCTGCCAGATGGGATTTGTAGTGGGTTGGTTCAGCCAAGTGGGATTTGCAGGTGGATATTGATGGGGCTTCCAGTTCTTATTAGTAAACAAGTGGCCTTGCCATGCATTACCAAAATTTTGTTGCTGATTATACTGTCTAGAAAATAAAGAGGAGGGGTTCTGGAGTGTATTTGGAGGTCGGGCCTACAAATTGACGACGTTGAGCCATCAGATATAATGGTTTTGTTTCCTCTTTCTCTTCTTTAAAAACAAATTTCAGTCTAGGTAGCGATGGGCATTTCTTCATTGCATGATCTTTGGCACAAATAGCACAAACCCAAACCACATCCAAAGGACATTCCCTTGGACAATGTTTTTTTCTGCATCTGTGGAAAAACATGGCCAAAGTATGTTCTTCTTCTGCTTGTTTCTGTTTGGATTGAAATACATCCAATTGTGTAGTTAGAGTGATTAGAATATCTGTTTTGAAATTTTCTAAGAGATTACCAACTTCACCTCGCATAACACCCCCTCTAGTGATATTTCTATTTTTGGTGAGGGATGTCCACATTCCTGATATGGTCTATGTACTGCCTCGTGAGCACCTGTTACAGAATAGAACGATGTTGTCATAAGTTTCTTGATAAATGTCACCCTTCCCCATTAAATTCAATGTTTCTACCCATTCATCTTTCATTCGTTTTATCAATGTGGCTTTGAGGACCTCACTTGGTAATGTTACATAAGGAGACCTTTGTAAATTATATTGGAATCTTTCAACATATTCTTCTAGTGTCTCATTTTATTTTTCATTCATTTGAAAGATTTCATCTTTTGGGTCCCTGGTTCTACAATAATCCTGGTATTTTGTCAAGAAGGCGTGTTTCATCTCATCCCATGATTTTATAGTTTAGCCTCCCAATACCATAAACCAGTGTAGAGTTTCTCCTTTCAAAGTGGAGGGGAATAGTTTTAATTTTTGGGGTTCAGAGGTGTAATCATACCCTCTACATAGGACATCAAATTTGAATAAAAATGTGTCTGGGTCCTCTGAGATCAATCCATGGAAGGTTGGCAGCTTCTATAGGGTGATTTATTTCATTGGGGCATTGGCGATTGGATCAACTATCAGATATTCCAACATGGAGGTCTGGGGTGCTTTTTAATTTGGTTGAGCCATTTGGTCGAAGATCTGCCAATAATATTCAGGAATTTATTGGCTTGGGTATTATTTTGATTGATTACTTGATCCCCTAGGGGATTTGATTACACTCCATCTATCTAGTATTTCGGGTATTCCTTCTCCTTTTACAGGAGATTTAGGATCAAGGGGTGGTCATGGGTCTGCCTTGAAAACCCCACTGGTTTCTCCTTCTCCTTCCTCCAGATTATGAGAATTTCAGCTTTGATGGCTCTCTTTAGCTGGAGGTAATATGTATGAAAGACAACATTCGACTGCCATTGTTTGTTCATATCACTTGAATACCAAAAGGTAGAAAACTTTGTAGCAAGCGGTTCGAACGGCTCTATGTCTGGGAAGGTCACACCTTCCAGCATCTCCCAGGCAACAAATGCAATGAGGGTTAGGAGCCAGCTGAAATGACATTCATAATCCTTATCCTGTGCTTCTTGGAAGTCTAGTTCCAACTGGTTACCTAGGTACTTCACCCAGTTCATCTGTAGGCCTTTCGCGCACTTCCCAGCGAGGTCAATGACAAAGACAGTGATCTGCGTAGGTCGGTTCTTCCTTACTGACCTTCCAGCTATCAATTGACATTCTAGGTGCACTGTGCCACTCTGGATGGAATCTACCTTGTAGCCTATTGTTCCCTTCTCAACATCACCATATGTATCCATGATCTTCTATTCCAACATGTGATCTATGGCTTTTGATAGATAAAAATCTTGTGGGTTGGGTCCTTGCATACTTAGGATTGTGATCTTGTGGATCAACATTGAGTCAACTGTAATGTGGTGGTCTATACATAAGTAGCCGCCATGGTAACATGATAGTAGCAGCTTGACACGAGCATTGACTTCCTGGTGTCTTCTGAAGTGTGGGATCTTCATGACATTTAGTAGGGTGGACTGCACGAGGTTCATTGTCCATGACTGAGGGATGATATTCGGGTTCTTCCCTTTTGTTCTAGTTAGGTACTTGTATGGGGTGAGCATACCATAGATCTTGCGATCTCCGGGGTTGAAGTAGCTGAACTTTAGTGCTACGATCTTGTCTTGGTCTTCTCAAACTATGCATATCCCCTTTGTGAGGTACGCAACAACTATGGTGTATTCAAAATCTCTTGGTACACTATCACAATTTTCCGCACCATCCAGAGACAGTATGTAATCGGGCAATATGGTTGGAATCAGTTTTGCATTTGCAAGGTCATCTTTATGCTTGGTTCTCTTTTCTACTAATGGTCGAGATGGTCTGGCTCTGCGAGCAGTCGACGGAGAGGCTTGCACCATTCTCATCGATGAATCCTATACACCTGCAGACATCAAAATGACTCTTTTAGTCATGAGGTCGATCAGAACTTCTTCGACAACTTTCTTTTTAGCGCTAAACTCGTCTGATATACACGCTTGGGGTTGGAAATCTCGGGTTTGAGGAGAAACTTAGACACTGCAATGGGATAGAGGGAAATAGCGCAATGATCACTGTGTAAAATCAAAAAATCTACGGGCTCATATTCACGGTTAGAAAAAGTGTTCTCGGTTCATGGTGCGATGGGATAAATAGATAAATTGGCAACAAATCTCTTGGAACGGGCGAGAAGCCTTCATTAACTTTGTTCTGTCTGTTATGGCGTGGTCTAATGGTCTGGTGGTGAACCATAAATATATTTATACCCATTCATAGGGCCAGCTGAATGGTTATATTATTCCCAATGGCTATATTTATTTGCCATGGTGAAGTCCCATGTGACTTTGTTCTGTTATCCCGACAAAGCTCCGATTTTGCAAATTTTTCTTCTGCAAAGTTCCCTCCAGAACCTTCTGTAATTTTTTTATCTTAGCTCTCTTCTTACTTAGTTTTCTATCTTTCTTTCCAGTGAGCTTTATCTCGGTATGCCTTTTTCCATTCTGATTCTTATCTTCTTTTGGCATAGTTACTTCGTGCTGTTGAGATTCTTTCCTAGGATTCGAGGGTGATACTTCTTCTTTATCTAGAATAGGTACTTCAATCTTTTGTGGGTCATCTAGTGTTCTTGCAACTTCAACATTCGGGTCTCTGGTGTTAAATATATTCCATCTATTCTTTTGTTTTTCAATCAAGTGTGCAATCCTTCTATTCATGAAATATTTTAACTCTTGCTTCTTCTTCTCTAAAACTTTTTCTTCTTCTTTCCTTTTGGCCTGATCTTTTTCAATCCAAGGTTTTCCTAGTAACATGGTAAATGGGGCATTGTTCTCAATAAATTTAACAATCTCGAAATCCTCCTCTGTCGAAGTCCCATTGAAATTCATAGGTATCTGGGTGAGCTTTCCACATAGGTTTATTAGCTTTCCTCTAAATATCCCTAATCCTCCCAATGAAGGAATCATAGCAGGCTTCCCTAAAAGTTCCCAAGTTATTTCTGTCATGATATTCACCTTTGTTTCCTTATATAGAACACAGTCAATGTCGAAGTCTCCTATTCTTGCTTCAAGGCATTCTTTTTCTTTGAAGATATTTGATAAGTTGATATGTCGGTGGTCATTTAGGGTTTATTTTATATGTAGCAATACTTTCTCTGATTCTTTCTGGGGTTCTACCATTTCTGGATCTTCCTTAGGGCTTTCTTGTCTTATTTTCATTCCTTCAAGTTTAGCAATCATTCTAGGGCAATCCAATACTTCATGGTCCATAGCTTTGCAACAAATACAACTAGGTCTTATCCCAGGGAATTCCTTAGCAAGATGTCCTGGTTTTATGCAACTGTAACAGAGGGTTAATGCTATCGGACTAATCGGTAGGTGTAGACACTAATTGATCTGCCTAGATCCACCTAGATCTAGAACAAAACGGGACAGGACATGACTCTTTCCCTAAGTTTTGACCATTGAATCAACTAGTAGGAAGGAATAAGTAACATACCTTTATATCACTTCCTAGGGACTTTGTTTCTCCCACTTCACTCCGGTGCTCTCGTGAAGTCAAAACCAAGACAACACAAACCAACCAAAGTGAATATAGCAGAATATATTCAACAATCAACCTATGTGTATGATCAAGGAATTACACAATAAAGTGGAAATAGCTTTATGGGAAAGGGACATGCCACTGTATCATATTAATGGAAAGTAAAGATTACAACCTGAGCCTTGATGTCGCAAACTTCCTTTCGATGGATCTTGACTTCAACACACACACTTGCCCAATCCTTGCATGAAGAAGATCAAATCCTCTTGATAGATTTGCTAGAGTCTCCAAGATGTTGTTCAATGTTGAGTCCTTCACACAATTCTTTCACCAATTCTCCAATGAATATTGCTTAACCTTTTCTATGAGAATTCCCTCAATATATAGGAGAGAATGAATTAGTTACTTGGATAAGAATGATCCCAAAATATCAAGGAATCCATTACTAGGATAACCATTCGAATGCCAATTCATCCTTCTAGGAGATTCCCTTCTAGAAACGTCGAGAATTCATCTTTTTCCATGCTTTAGGAAGAGTTCGCACCCTAGCAGTTCAACATAGTGCGAGAATTTCACACCCAGGCTTAAGGAAGCCTGTGAGAATCAGGCATTCTCGCACCCAAATATACTAGCAGCCTGTGAACCTTCTTCAAAAATGAGATTTCTGGAAAGAGAAGAAAGTAACTTTTCTCGGGAGAAAGTTATTATGAAGAGCCTGAGTACACCATCATCAATACATCATCATGATGATCAAAATCATGGGTAACAGAATGCCCCCCAAAGTATGAGGTTGTAACCAGTGACAGCCGAAAGACTTTGTAAGCTGCATGCGTGTGTCAGAAACCAGGATCACATCTAATCGGAAACTTGCGAACAACCAAGCATCTGTAGAATATCATATATACCAATTCTGAGGTAGGAATTCCCATACTCAGATCACAGACTGATGACATTGTAGACATGGGTCATGGCCACCAATCATACACTGTGGATCCATGCCTTCAAAATATAGCATAGCCACTAGGAATACACTATGGATCTATGCGAAAAATTCAAATTGAGACGACATAGCCACGAAACATACACAGTGGATCTATGTGTCATAGATTATACATACTCCATCGAAACCTGGACAAAAGAGATTATGTCTAGGGTCTTCAATCTTGTCGCCCAAAGTACGAATCTAACCATGTGATTACATGTGTTGAAGTCGAACATGACAGAAACCACTTGATTACCGGTCATTGATGAAACCATTAACAAGTGCGAGGGAAATCACCATTGATGTCAATGACTCCCAAGGTACCCTAGTACAATCCATCGAGTGTGAATGAATGAGTTGAAGTCGAACATCTGATGGAATCTTTCGATCAGGGGTCAATGATGTAAGCCCACTGTCGAAAGCGAGGAAACCTGCCATTGAGGCATGCAAGTTCCAAGGTACCAAAGAATTTCTAAGTCTTGATTTTGGATAATGAGCTAAAGTCGACGGAACAAAACTCGTCATAGGAGGGCCTTGATGTATCCCCCATCAATGACATGAAATGAGTAATAGATTTTGAAAGTGAAACAGATTATTATGCAAATTGAACTGGACACAAGGAAGGCCGACACGGAGAGAATGGACAACTGCAAATGGTCGACTCAATATAGGTTTCAAATGGACTTCTCTTGAACATATGAACGACACGACCAGTGATTTGGTAGCATTGACTCAAAGATGACATAGGGAATGACCTTGTAGTAGATCGAATGAGAGACAAATGGATTTCCCAAACCGGCTTCAAATGATGAATAGGGGGTGTCATGTTAAGGAGCGACACTTACTGCCAATCAAATACGAAGATGAAAACATATCCCTTTCGCAAATTTTCTCCCACCGTTTTTGGCGAGTACCTCTTTATTTTTACGCAAGCTTGAGGAGAATAACATATGCTTGTTGATGTAAGCTCATCCTTCGGATGAGTCCCTTGGAGTATGTTTAATGAACCCTAAGAAGGAGTGGTTCAGTCCCATTACGGGTCTGTCAATGTTTATTTAATGAGTCCAAAGATAGAAAACTCGAAGGTTTTTCAAGATTATAGAGTTCGGAAAAACACTTAAAAGAGAACTCTCTCAGTTCCTTTTTCGTAAAATAGTCTGGATGAGACTGAAAAAGAGATAAATTATCGCTCACCAGATGCTTACTTCAAATACTTTATCGAGCGTGAAAATAACAAGGTTTCTCGGATATCTTTTCATGTTTAGAGAGTCTGAAAAGAGCTTAAAAAGGACTCCATGGGGGTTCCTTTTTCGTATAACCCTGTTGAGCCCGAAAAAGTGATAAAAGTATGCTCGATCTCGTTCTCATGTATTTTCGAGTGCAAGAATGGAAAAAGACCATGCTCGAGGTTTTTATATAAAAACCATAAAAAAAAATCAAAACACGCGATGACAAAGAAAAATATATGTCTGTATCCCTATATTTGACAATCAAAATCATCACGCTTGCAAAAGTTACACTCAACATGACATTAGGGATTAGGGTTTAATAGATAAAAAATCATAAAAAACCAAATGACATAGTAAAAGTACATAAAAAGGAGTAAATACTCTTTTTACCATATCATTTTTACCTTTCCACTATTTGAGCTCAAAAAACCCCTCTTTTACCCTCAGAGTTCGACGTCAGATTGTGGGAGCTATGATCATCCATTCAACGAGTCGTCAGCAACAGTAAGGTAGGCTCTTAGTCCTTAACACTTTCATGGTTTAATTTTTCAATTTCATTGGTTAAATTTTCATTTTTAAGTTGATTTGTGGAGCCCTACTTGCGCACTGCCATTCTCGCAAGCAGGCCATACAGGACCTGCGATAATGGGTGATTCTCGCAGGTGACCCATGAGAAGCCTATGAGGTTCTCGCACTATGCACATAGGGCACCTGAGAGAACTGCAAAGCTCAAAATATTTTTTAAATTTTTACCCAATGAAAAAGAACCAAAGCATGAAAAAGGTTGCTAACCTTCCTTTTGTGTTCCTTATGCAAATAATTGGCCATCAAAATGGTTCTTGAATGGTGTGAAAGGGAAAATGAATAAGACAATGCAATGGCCAAAAATCATCCACCTACTATTGCTGCTTTGAGAGATTGTGGACTCCTGAAGTACTTTTGCATCCCGGGCATGAGGGCCCAAGTCAGACTATTAGAGTACCTGGTGCATATGTGGGACCCTGATCAGTAGGTATTTCATGTGGGGGTCCACACACTATCCTTAGATATTGAGGAAATTTACTTTTTGACTGGATTGTCCCGGCGGGGGTACTATGTGAGCCTAACCGGTAGCAGAGGTGGTGGGCTGCAGATGAGTGAGTATTGTCGTTTACACTGTGTTCCCGAGGCTGAGAGAAAGAAAGGAAAAGTAGCTATTTGGGGGGTACGAGATTTGACCCTCCGTACTATCCTATTCACCATAGCTCGGATGGTTGGGATTTATTCTCCTCACATGGCGTTACAGAGTTACTTCCAGTATGCTATTGAGTGTACTAAGCCTTGAGTGTTCAACTGGGCAGATGTTGTGCTTCGCAGTGTAAAAAAGTAGTTGACCAAATGTAGGCGAGGTGACCTGAAGCAATTTGGGTACGGATCTTTGCCGGTATCCTTCTTCCTTGAGAGGGTCCCATTACTGAGGCTACAGGTGGAGTGGAACTTACCGACTCTCAGGGATCCAAGGATGCTAATATGGTGTCGGCTCATGGCTCAGCACGTAGCTAGACCGATCATCAAATATGATGATACTTTTTTTGAATGGCTTCAACCACAGATTTTGATGGTTGATGACTACGCTTATGCCGAGTTGGATTTTCAAGGAGATCCGAATTTGGTATTGCCAGAGGATGCTCAGTGGGGGGACCTTGGTAAGAAGTACACACATTTTTCTTTTTAAATGTTTTGTGAATTTTTATCATATTCAAATGTTTTTGTTTTATATGTTCGTCCAAACACTAATACAAAATCATTCGTTGATGTCACAGATGTTGGACCTTACAGACCTCCTGGTACTTCTCCCATTTAGCGGTGAGGAGAGGTAGCGGTAGCACCACAATATGCTGAGGACTATAAAGTGGTGGAACAAAATCTAGAGGGCTTCACCGCAGATATTCCAGACATGACTCTGGAAGAGGTTCCACGACGCGATCAACGTCATACTGTAGGAGTGTTAGGGTCCATGAGTCGACTTCTCCATAGGGTTTCTCGGGCAGTCGTGTGTTACTATGAACGTCATCCATGATGTCACTTTGTAGAAGCTATGAGCTTCATATTTTGACATTTTGGTCTTCGGACAAACTTTTTGTAAAAAACTCTTTTGATCGCTATATATATAGATGGATTCTACCGGTTTACCTTATATTGTGTGAATATTGATGTGATTGAGTTATAAATGATTCAAATGCCTGTCCAATACATAATTAGCCAATGCATCTGTTAATGTATTTAGACATATAGGAATATGTTGATATTCAATGTGATCAAAATAACGTTCCAAGAGGCGAATTCGCAAATACACTCATAACAAAGTAGGACTTTGAATAGAGTAGACATTACTTAACTGTAGTACTACAAGCTACGAATAAAGTTGTACAACCAAATGACGAATTCCAAGCGAGATAGCATCAACCAATAATTCAATAACGATGTTATACTCTGCAATGTTGTTGGTTGCACGACCGAGGCACACACCTCGTAAGGAAACAAGTTCGTTTGTAGGGGCGTAAATTGCCCACGCAGCGGAAGAAAGGTTCTAAGTACTATGGCTAGTGCCATCAACGAAGCCAATATAGGGTAGCAAAGACTTCGACATCTGGAAATCAAACACAACGTCACATAAGGGCAGAGTCCAGATAACGAAAAAAGCAAACTATAGTAACACACAAAACGTATGATACAATAAAAATACAAGTACTTGTGCACAGATGATTTTATGCATAGTACTTCTTCAAGTACAACCCATTCCTGGGTTCACTTAAAGGGATACCATCGTAATCTACCAACTCATAAGCTCTTTTTTCCAAAACTCATTGAACGATATAAGGACCTCACCACATGGGTTTGAATTTCCCAGCTCCTCACATATCTTGATCTTGTTCATAGAGAAGAATAAGATCACCTTCAGAGAAAATGCGAGGCTTGACATGCTTGTCATATTTTGCCTTGACACGCTTTTTCTGAGCTTCTATGACTAGGGTGGCGTTGCACCGAGTTTTGTCCAATTGCATAAGATACAATAGACGTTCTTCTTCAGTAGAAGTGTTGGGTAGGAGTTCAGCAGCTAGTTTTAAAGAGGGTATCTCGCATTCGATAGAGAGAATGGCTTCCACACCATAGACTAACAGATGTCTGGTACACCCACAATGCTGAAAACAACATTGTGTGCCAACTTGTTTTATGAATCCCTATCATTCGTCGAAGCATAGTTATGAGAACTTTGTTAATCGCTTCAACTTGGCCATTAGCTTGTGGATAATAGGGCGTTGAGTTATCATGGCGAAGACCCAACTTTTCAGTAAGTTCAGACATCATAAAATTCCTAAAGTGGCTACCATGATCGGTGACAATAGCTTGGGGAACACCAAAACGATCTATGATGTGATTAAAAAGAAACAATGATGCGGTCTTTCTAGTGTTGTCAAATGTTAGCATCACCTCGGCCCATTTCGTAAAGTAATCAATGACTACAATAATGTAACCATGCCCCTCGGCCGAGTGAGGGTGACATGTCATGAAATTGATGCCCCGTTTCACAAAGGGACCAACCAAGACCACAGGGTGAAGAGGAGCAGGATGTGATCGAATTTGTTGATTATAGATATGGCAGGCATGACATTTCTGAACGGTGATGATGCAGTCGTTAAATAACGAAGGCCAAAAATACCCTGCACGTAAGATTTTCTGGGCAGTAGCATACCCAGACATATGACCACCACATGCTCCAGAATGTTAGTCATTCAAATCTTTCTCGGCTTCATCGAACGTCAGACAACCTCGAAAAACAGAGTCAATTCCCCGACGATAAAGATTATCTCCGAGAATAATGTATTGACGAGCTTGATAGCGTATACGACGTCGGTCGGTACTGGACAAAGTTGGCTGGAAAGTCTGGGTTTGGAGATATATAATGATATCCCCATACCAAAGATCATCAGTGCTAATAAGGAAAAGAGATTCATCGGGTAATGAATCAACTGCTACATTTTCCGTTGCAGAATGGGGAAAATCGCATATCAACTCAGCAAAAACTAAGGACTTCTTGGACTTGGCGCAATCGAATTCCAAATCAAACTCCTCGAGTATCACAATCCATTTGGAGTATTTTCCCCCTAGCAGTTGATGTGTCAAAATGTGTTGCATAGGGTTGCAATGAGAAATCACTGTAGTCTTGCGTGAGAGGATGTAGTGCCAGAAGCGTTGTATGGCTTGAACAGCAGCCAAGGCCATTTTTTCGACATGTTGATACTTGATTTTAGTCGGCATGAGACTTCGACTCAAGTAGTAAATAACATGTTCGGCGTGAGCATCATCCTCCTGGATGAGAACCATGCCAATGGTGTAATCCGAGGCAACAAGGTAAAGGAAATAATCACGACTATAATCGGGGGGGGGAAAGAAGCAGAGCTCATGTTAGGGACAACTTCAAAGCTTCAAAAGCATTGTTGGCAATGGTATCCTAGACGAACTCGGAATCCTTCTTTAAAAGCCACGTAAATCCACGAGTGATCTCGACGTAATTGGGGATAAAATGATGAAGAAAGTTTTCTTTCCCCTACAAACTTTGCAACTGGCGAAGTGTAGAAGGAGGAGGGAGATTAAGGATGGCCTCAACCTTCAAAGGATCCACCTGGATCCCCTAACGTGAAATGATAAAACCTAGAATATGGTCAGATTCCACACAGAAAATGCACTTATGCGGATTCAAACGTATACGGTAGAATCGACAACGAACGAAAATGGCTCAGAGGCGGTTTGGGTGATCAACTCGATGAATAGAATGAGCGGGTGAATCATCCAAATATGGTTGAACGATGTGTTTGATATCATGAAAAGAATAAGACATAGCACGTTGAAAAGTTGCGCCAATGTTCTTAAGACCAAAAGGAAGTTTCCTATAGGAAAAAGTACCCCAAGGACAAACAAAAGCAGTCTTATGTTGATCCTCGGGAATGATATTAATTTGATTATAGACAGAGAAACCATCCATGAGAGAGAAGATTTCACTTCCGGCGCAGTCATCGACAATCTGATCGACGAACGAGGTAGGAAAGTTGTCTTTTGGACAATCTTTATTGATATCCATATAATCAACACAAACATGAATCGTACCTTGTTTCTTGTCAATCAGGACAAGATTGGAAACCCAGTCTGTAAGAGCCACTGGATAAATAAAGCCGGCTTTCAGAAGTTTCTCGACTTCGAGCTTTATAGTAGCCGCTTTATGTGGGTGAACTGGACGAAGGCATTTTCGGATGGGTTTAGCATCAAGATATGTCTTTATCTCATGAATTACAATCTCAGGGTCGATACTCGACATTTCTTCGTAGCTCCAGGCGAATATGTCACGAAACTCTTTGAACAGGGACGTATAGGTGACTATTTCGTCAGGGGAACACGAAGCTCCAATATGGACATTTTTTATGATTCCAGGCTTAATGGATATATCAATGGGAATCGTGAGAGAGATATTCCTTAAGTTTCCTTTGGCAAACACATCATGTGCAAACTCGGGAATGGTCGATATGACGACAATTTTCGATGGGGTCGAAATCCATTGGTAGTTCTCAAGAGTGTGTTTCTCTAGAAAGAGGATGGAATGATGATGCCCATCATCCCAAGGGGTGTCCTCCATGATGGACATGATCATCTTATCAGTGGGAAAAATAACACGAAAAGGATCGGGAGACAACTCATCAAGAGAAGGGGTAAAAGGTGTTGCCGATTGAATGGCCTGATAGGCAGATTCAATGGGACTTAACAACATTTCATCGCTGTAATGAAGATGATCTCCAGAGTCAGGGACTATCTAAGGGTCGTGAGATGTAGGAAGTCCATGAAGCAAAGTGGATATCATGTTGATAGAAGCAACAGACGGGCGTGGAACATCGGACGGTTGAATGGGAAAAGTACCCATTAACGATGAGTCCTTTAAAAGGCCTACACCGACGTTCTCATAACTTGGTGGGGTTTTAGAAATAAACGGTACGTTGCCAGTACGGGTATTAGAATTAAGGAAGGCAAGTTGGTCGACGGTAATAACCTTTCCTTGATGAGGAAAACATACTACACGGAAAATTGTCGACACGACTTCACACATGGAATCGATCCAGTTGCGGCCAAGCAAAAGATTATAATCAAGGGGAGCGTCAAAGACTTCCACTTCAACTTGGACTATCTTACCTTCTAATGTGATGGGAAACAAAGGAAGAACACCGTAGGGCTTAAAACCAAAGCCATTGAAGGCTTTAAGAGTGTTTTGTGATTCATTCAAAGAAGGAGAGCCAATGGCTTTCCAGCAAGCAAAATACATGACACACGTCGAGGCACCCTCATCGATAACAGTTCAGAAAATATTCTTGTCAAAGACAACAACTTGTATCTAGAATGCAAGTTGAGGGGGTAACCTTGGAATGTGATATTCCAAGTCAAAGATTATTAAATTTGTGTTCGTCGGGTCAATTCCACCGATAGCTTTCAACAACACCTTCCGTTGTGCTGGACAAGTTTGAAGGACTTCAATGGATGACATTGCAGAAGGTGCTTGGGCCAGATCTTCAACAATGCTATAGTTCTGGGCCGCATGAGCATGAGGATTGAAAGTCGATTTCTGAATGACGCCCTTAGGGGGGGGTCACGGAACTGTGTCGAGGCTCGGTTGTTCGAGATCAAGAGGACCGTTGGTAGGTGGAGTCATGGGAGAGGGTTGTACCAAGGAAGGGGGTAAATCGTCAACCTTCTCCTTAGAGGGAGAAATTTTTTTGGCTCGAATAGTGAGCGCAACGTTGTTCTTCTTAGAATCACCAGTACACATCAAAACATAAGAAGTGGTAGAAGATGAGGGTTGGTCATGGATGACCAACTGAGCCTGTTGTTTAGATGGGAAGGGTTGGGACAAAAAAGTTGGTGCAGGTGGTTTCGGGGATCCTTGAAGGAACTTAGTAACCTTGGCACATCGTGGAAAATCCTTCATGTAGTGATCATCACCACAGATAAGGCAAGGGTATCGTGGTTTGCGCTTATCCCAATCGTCAACAGGGGTATTTTTAGTTTGCTCTGGTTGAGGATTATTTTTTCCCTCCTTATTCTTGCCTCTCCCCTTTTTAGATTTATTTTTACCGGCTGGGGTAGATTGAATGAAATTTACCTCAGAAGTCTTGCCGGTGGAAGCGGCAGGAGATGGAGCATTTTGAACATTAGAAGAAGCATATTTAGGGTTTGTGCTTGAAGAAGAATGTGATTGGGCTTGGGCAATACCAATCACACCTTCAGCTCCATGTGAGGAAGCTGGAGTAGTTGAAGTGCTAGAAGTATTAGGACGAGGTAATTCAGGTAGTAAATCATAAGGGGTTCCCGTTTGTGAATAAACAAGGTCAAGATATTGAGCATGACTTATAGCCTACTCTTCCGTGACGACACCACCCATGGAAATGTACTTACCAATTTCGTTCACAAATGATTTTGTAAACCATTCTGCCAGTAACTGATTGGGGAGCTCAAGTTTAATGAGACATCGTCTCCTTCGCCACTCATGGATGTGATCAGATATATGAGTGACTTTAGTCTGTTTGAAGGAAGTAAAAATCTCGGTCCTTGTGTCATAACGGATCGGTAACTGGTAATGTGTAAGGAAAGCCATAGCTAGGGTATTGAAGTCTGAGAAGAAACCTCGTGGCAATTCGATATACCACTTCGCAGCATAACCGGTAAGGGTTTGTTGAAAAAGACGTAAATGAATAGAGTCATCCATCAATGAGTTGGATGAACACCATAGGTGAAAAGTCATAACGTGATTGTTTAGGTCCTCTCCCACTTTGCCGTCGAATTTAGGAATGTCCAATGGAAGCTTGGCTGGTATAACAGGCCATTGGGGAGAGTGATGAATAGGATCATTTAAAATCCTTGACAAATCCGGAAGATCCAAAGTGTCGAGAAAGGGTAACTGTCGATTCACCTGTGGGTACTGGTGGATTTGGGGAGGAAGCCCTGTCGACAAACCAGTAGGACCATAAGCAGTCTGCATATGATGTGAAGATCCAGGCATATTCGGTGGTGGTTGGCAGGATAATATCTCATCGAATTATACCCTATAACAAAGGCTTGTGTTTGAGAATTTTCCCCCCAAATGGGATTAAACGAACTGGGATATGGTTGGCCCATGCTAGGGGGTGTTACGGACGTAGTTGGAAATTGTTGCCCCCCAGTCGATTGAGAAGAATTTTGGATCAACTGATTCCAATATTGGGCCAAGGACGGAGGTATGTTTTTCTCATAAGGTGGAATGGATCCTCCCATTGAAGGTGGTGTACCAATTGAGGGCAATGTTCTAATTGGCATTTTCCAACTGAGAGGGGGTTGAGTTATACTACCTGGATAAGATTGTCCACCAACTGGAAACTGATAAGTTGGAGTGAATGACGGAATCGCACCACTAGGATTAGGATTGCCAGTAGAAGACAAAGAAGGTCCTCCAAAATGAAATTGAGGGAGTGTTGGGATAAAACTGGGAAGAAAGTGCCCAGAAGAAGAAGGACTACTAGGAGATTCGGATGGAGTTTGCGCAGGAGTAGTAATGGAAGCATTCAACGCACAGTATCCAGGTGGTAGTGTTGGATTGACATTGGGCGTTCGCGGTGTATTGATGGGAGCAAGACTAACCGCAGGAAACCCAGTTGGAACACTCGTAGTAGTTGTGAGATGGGCCATTTTGGCAGGGACGGTAAAGTGATAAGCGGTATTCAACGATACTATCTCTAGGTTAGAGATTTCGGAAATCACAGGTGGATTGATTTCAAAAAACACAGGGGAACCTGGACCAAAAATCTCTCATCAGAAAACACCTGTAGACCAAAAAAGATCTTAGCCTTCTATACCAGGAAAGGGTCCAACTGGTGATCCAGAAGAGGTAACAACTAATTCTCCAGAAGAATTCAGTTGCATAAATGGTCACTCGGAATCAAGGTGATGTCGAAAGTCCTCTCGAGTATTAGTAATTCAAAAAATTTCTAGAGAGTCAGTGCGTTCCACTTGTGGTGTGGTGACGACTGGGACTTCACTCTGCCGAGGAGAACCTCCAGGTGTGCTTGTGGGCAAGGGTTGAGAACCTTCCAGATGCTCTAGAGATAAACCCTGCATTCTACGTGAATGACGTGGAGGAGCTATTGTAGACGAGTGACAAACTATGCGAAGAAAATCCTATGGTCAACTTCGAGAAACAGACAACATGCGCTAGTAAACAAAATCTAGGAAGCAACACCAAACAAACAGGACCTTCTAATTTCAAAGCCACTAGTTGGTGATGAAATCCAATGTCTCAACAATGAGATGAGAAGGGGCTGGGCTAGGGTGGAAAATTTACGCTGATGACCTGCTTAATGGACTTACACCCTGGTGCAAGCTCCCACACATAATCATGGGTATACCCTCCAAGGAGCCCAAGTGAGTTTGGTCAACGTCAATTCCAGGTACCGTGAAGACTTTCCCCTCCATAGTCACCTCGGGTAAGAACCTAGAAAGATAGGCCACTAAGGTCACCACCAACAACAATAAATCCTGGGGGAACAGTCGACAGTCCGATCCACACGCAAGGGCAGGGTATCTAGCCCACAATCAACTCAAAAGGATTCCACTCAAAATTGTGGGTATACCTCCAAGTGATCCCTGTAATACATGCAATCTCTACACTGATATCAACAAAGCAGGGTGAGTAACTCTACCAATATCAATGCAACCTCGTGCTTGACCCTTGTGTGAGAATGGCTTCCCAGGACAAGATGTTGCAAATGGAATTTAACACTCCCTAACACAAGATGTTATTGTGTGTTTTGTTCTTTTGGAGAGTGTATCTCTCTTCCTACTCCAAAGTGCTAGCCTAGCCAAATGTTGGTGTAATAGAGCCCTAGAAAAGAGTTACTAGATAAATTTTATGATTACGCAGTGTTATTAATAGGTGTTGTTTACTCAAAGGAAATGGAGGTGAAACTGATGTTGTATGACTCTGACCCAACAATGCAAGGATGAGAATGAAATGTATCACTTTTCATACAATGAATCTTATGTATGGGAGAGAGAGAAAGTTTTCCAGATCAACTTTGAACTACAATGCAAAATTTCCTTTAAAATGCAAATGCAAACAATCACATAGAAACAACAATTCTCTATTGTGTCTTTTTCAATAACTTCAACAATCTTAATAATTTGATTTTCAATGTTTCCGAAAATGAAAATGATTTTTTTGAAAGAAAAACTTTTGTTCACTTTTCAAAAAGGACTCACACTATGATAGTCAAAGTACTGAAAATCAAAAAACCAATGAACAAGCAATGACAAACCCAATCAATTCTTTCAATGAAAAAAAAAATAAAGAGAAAACCAATATAGTCTTTTCAAGTGCATAAGAAAAAATGATCTTTCAAACAATAGGCAAATGATAAAGACCAAGAGACCTCAAATTTCAACCAATCACCGGTTCTTAACTAATCAAACACACTCAGATCCCGAAATCAGAGAGTATGGTTATGCCAAGAAAAGTCAAGAAACTAAAGTCAAGACAAAAGTGACAAGAAGAGCCTTGAAATCCTAAGACTGTTCATGCACGCAAATGAAGACAAGAAAGACATCAATCAGTGGTCCAAGAAACTCTTATGAAGCAATCAAACTGATCTGGGCAGTTGAAAATACCAAAATTCAAATCCAAACTTTTGAAAAATTGAGTTTGCAGGCAAGCAATATTACATAGTGCGAGAATCACTGATTCTCGTAGGTGACCCTTGACCAGGGTGCGAGAACCTCTCACTGAAACCTAAAGGTAGAGTGCGAACTCTACCAATTCTCACAGGCTGCAATGAAGTGCAGTGCGAGAATGTTTGAACATAATCAAAATTTTGGAAAATGAAGAAAAAATTGAAAAGGCCTTTGGACCCAGAGGGTCTTTCAGGATATCCTGAAGACTCAGAGATTGATAGGACAAGAGAAAAGTAAAACCGGAGAAAATGGCCACAGAAAAACACCAAAAGCCACAAATAAAATGGGATTGTTCCCCAGTGGAGTCGCCAATTTTTCTATCGGACTAATCAGTAGGTGCAGACATTAATTGATCTCCCTATATCCACCTGGATCTAGAACAAAACATGACAGGACATGACTCTTTCCCTAAGTTTTGACCATTGAATCAACTAGTAGGAAGGAATAAGTAACATACCTTTATATCGCTTCCTAGGGTCTATGTTGCTCCCGCTTCGCTCTGGTGCTCTTGTGAAGTCAAGACCAAGACAACACAAACCAATCAAAGTGAAGATAGCACAATATATTCAACAATCAACCTATGTGTATGATCAAGGAATTACACAATAAAGTGTAAATAGCTTTATGGGAAAGGGACATGCCACTATATCATATTAATGGAAAGTAAAGATTACAACCTGAGTGATGGCTCTTGGCTCCGACACACACACACTTTCCCAATCCTTGCATGAAGAAGATCAAATCCTCTTGATAGACTTGCTAGAGTCTACAAGCTGTTGTTCAATGCTGAGTCCTTCACACAATGCTTTCACCAATTCTCCAATGAATCTTGCTTAACCTTTTCCATGAGAATTCCCTCAATATATAGGAGAGAATGAATTAGTTACTTGGATAAGAATGATCCCAAAATATCAGGGAATCCAGTACTAGGATAACCATTCAAATGCCAATTCATCCTTCTAGAATATTCCCTTCTAGAAACGTCAAGAATTCATCTTTTTCCATGCTTTAGGAAGAGTTCGCACCCTATCAATTCAACATAGTGCGAGAAGTTTGCACCCTGTCTTAAGGCAGCTTGCGAGAATCAGGCATTCTCGCACCCAAATATACTAGCAGCCTGTGAACCTTCTTCAAAAATGAGATTTCTAGAAAGAGAAGAAAGTAACTTTTCTCAAGAGAAAGTTCTTATGAAGGGCCTAAGTACACCATCATCAATACATCATCATGACGACCAAAATCATGGGTAATAGTTAATCCTCTCTTTCTTTTAAATTATTCCCATCTCTTCCTATACTGTGCTCTAGGATCATAGTAGCTAACCTGCAAACATTTCTTTCTAGGATCCTGTATCTACTGGTTAGTCCAAACATTCTTTATGTGCGTAGGTATAACATATCTTTCACTATTCTTATCAGATCTACGCATATCAAACCTTCTTTCATCTATTAGTGCCCTAGTTTTCAAGCTAGGACAAAATCTATCAAACATACCTAGATCCATACTTTTGAAACAAAAATTTCCACTTATCTTACTTCTACAGAGCACAAAGATTTCAGATTTATAACTTTTCACTATTATTACCTTTATCAGAGAACATAGCTTGCAGATCTTACCTCTTTTCTTAAAATATGACTCATTTTTCTTGGCACAGAGCTTCATAGGTCTAGTAGGATGTTGCACACTAGGGAAACAGATATATGTATGAAGCTTTCACATTTTTAGGACAGATATTTTCCCAAAGATTCTTCTTCCTTAATTCCTAGCAATCACAGTTTCAGGTCCCAGAAGCGAAACCATTTGTTTGCACATAGGTAGACCCAGGGTTCAACGCTACAATAATGCACCAACAAAACCCTAAATATCATCCCTTTAAGAAACACCTGCAAAGAAGATGAAGTCTCACCCAAGGTAGAGGCAGGGGTGGTTGCAGGACTTAGGTGTCTGCAACCTTAGCTGGGACACAGATCTATGATTGTAATACTTAACATAGCGCTTAGCACTAAAAGTTCATCAATATTTAACCTCTATCTACTATGCAGATAAAATAGAAAATTACATCATTCATTCATATCTGGTGTTTCCAAGAACTTATCATAGAGAGGTAGGTTAGATCTATCATATTTGAGCACTAAGCACATTCACATAAGTTAGATGTAACATCCATATACATCATTAGCACAAATCATAAACAACTCTATCTATCTATATCAAAAAACTTAGCAAGTAAAGACATAACCACATCAAGACATCACACAAAGAAGAGAAACACAACATATACGTGGTTCACCCCCACCCTGGTGTTGGAAGATTGGTTGTTCTCATTGATGTCAACCCTAGTCATGGGTTTTGGACGGCAAGATTGATGAAGGTATTTGGACATGAAGGAAAATGCTCATGCAGATAAAACACCCATGGATGGATAGTATACATCATGTTGTTTCCGTTGGTATGTGGCACGTCACGTGGATCCTCGTGGTTGAGGAGAAATGAATTTTTGAAGATGACAAAGTGAATTGTACATGTAGGCCCCGAAGATAATTAAAGAAAAGAATTACAAAATAAGAAAGTGTCAGGTCGGCCCTAATGTTAAAGGGAAGTGACATAAATGGTATAAATAAATATCATTATACATTCATTTTATACAAGTCGAATTTCATAAGGAATAATAAGAAAAAGAAGGCCGGATTTCAAGGGAGGATGAAGTCTTTTGGTGATGTGTTCTAAGGTATGTTATTTTTAGGTCATCTTATTGTTTTTTCTATAACGTTTTTTATAGAACGATTCAGATGGTGAAATATCTATGGTATTGAAAAGACATATCAAGGTACCTCTGGTAAAAAATTTAGCTCTGCATTCACTATAATTATGGAGATACACTCTGTGGAAGGTAGGGTTTATGACTAGTCCTGAAGCTAGTCAATAAACAGGTGTTTCGGGTAAAACAATCATAACTTCTTCATAACGAATCCAAATGAAGTGGGACCCCTTCCATTGGAAATCATATGGAATTTAGTTTCTTGTATGCAAGTTTTACAATCAGATGTTAAATATTGAGCGTGGGGCATGTTGTACAAGTTGGGTCTTCTGAATAGACCAGAATTGAATAAAGTCTACCATTCTTTATATAACCTCTTTTTGGGGAGGATTCAAGGAGTGAAAATTGGAGGAGTTTCAGAGAATAC
>ML797118.1:254679-279977 GCA_009831015.1 Picea engelmannii
CACGTAAATCTGTGTCTCTCTTGTATTGTGTGTCTTCTGTGTTTTGTTTCTGCATTTGTTTTATTTTATTGCTCCACGGTCCTGTTTTTCTAACAATATCAAGGTACCTCTAGTAAAATGTTCAGATCTTGATTCGCTATAATTATGGAGATACACTCTATGGAAGATAGGGTTTGTGACCAGTCCTGAAGCTAGCCAATAAATAGGTGTTCTGGGTAAAACAATCATAACTTCTTCATACAGAATCTAAATGAAGTGGGACCACTTCCATTGGAAATCATACAGACTTTAGTTTCTTTTGTATGAGTTTTAGAATTGGATGTTAAATATTGAGCGTGGGACATGCTGTACAAGTTGGGTCTTCTGAATAGACCAGAATTGAATAAAGTCTACCATTCTTTCTATAACCTCTTTTTGGGGAGGATTCAAGGAGTGAAAATTGGAGGAGTTTCAGAGAATACATTGAGTAATATTATCTACAGGATCAAAGTACTCCAAGAATTGAATAATTTCAAAAATTGAAGAAGTCTCAGGAAGCATTATCAGGTTCTATGTGATGATTGGTTGATGGTGATGATTTCATGTAAAGTTTTATTATATCTCATATATTCTTGGGTGGAAGGAAGGGGCAAGGATGGAGAGTTCAAATCTCTCTTGATATTGGAGGATTGTATCTTCCTCTTGGAGGTTTATCCATCCCTTTGCATTTGGAAGCTGTAGCTACCTTTGGAAGTCATTACTTCCCTTGAACAATAACTATTGATTATTTCTCATATATTGTGCATGGTGTATTGTGGTGTATTTGTGTAACTCTTATACTATTATTCATTGTTCACTATATATAGTTGAATGGTTTAAGTATAAGTTGAAAAATGTTTTAAATTGTACTTGATACTGAGTCACCCCCCTCTCAGTATCAACACATGGGGCTATGTCCACCAACTCTTCTTCTTTATTATCTTTGGTCAAGCTTCTTACAGGCACATAGAATCAAAATCCTACTCCGCAGAAGATAGGAGATCTGCGTGCACTCTGCCAGATCATCCTTCTTTGAGATAGGGTACAAAACCAAGCCTTCTTACAATTACTTGCACGTAACTTTGCAAGTCTCACACAGTAGGCACAAAGCATCTACAATCCGTACTTAGCACTTAGACCAATATCACACAGATATGCATCTCTCATTTTCTCTTACATATCCTAGACATTTATTTATACATTACAACATAGGCCTAAACATGGGTAAACACATGGGATGACATTCCCATACCTGTTACATAATCCCAAATCCCAAAAAGGACCTAAAAAGGGGCTGAGATGCCGCAATCTCTTATTTTTCTTGTGCTCCTCCTTCGACATTTTGTCGAAGTCCCAAAATAGGTCAAACTTGACCAAGGATCTCCCAAAACTTGGTCAAGGACCAACAAGCCCTGCGTTTCCCACCAAAGTCCAGCTTGTAGAAATTTATGCACAGTGGCCTTCCCTCCTACGTGACCTCCCGAAAATCCATTGTGGCATTCCTAGAGTATATGTTGTCTTTTGTGATCCAGGACACATCTTCCGAGGATACAATCTAGTCCCAATTTATACAATTGTCCTACGATGAACTGGTAATTCGTTGCTCTAACAACCATATGGCATCTTTTGGTTAAAGAATATGTTTCTGGGCAGGCCCCTATACTTAAGAAGACTGTTATGTTCTCCAGGTATTTTGGTATGGTCTCAACTTGGAACAAGTCTGCATCTGGGAGCTTATTGTCAAATGCTCCACCACTTTCCCCTGACTCTAATCTAGACAGGTGATCAGGTACTACGTTGCATATTCTAGGATTAAAAATTACTTTAAAAGAAAATACCTGAAATAATAGCAACAATCTACAAATTCTCCCTTCCAACATAGGTTGTTTTAACTAGATAGTTCAATGAGGAATGATCAGTAAATAATTTGAAATGAGAGTCTAACAAACAATGTCTAAATTTATGCAGAGCATAAATCATAGCTAAACCCTCCCTTTTTTTTGTTGTCTAGTTTTGCTCTGCTTGAAACATCTTTTGAATCGCAAAATAGATAGGATGATCCATGGCTCCATCTCTAGGTTGCACTAAGATAGCTCCTAAGGCCATTCCTGAAGCATCTACATGGACGTGAAATTAATTTTCATAGTTTGGGAATATCAGAATCGGCATTGTGATGAGATTCTCCTTTAGTGTCTCAAATGCTTTATCACATTCTGGATTCCATTGGAACGTTTCAGCCTTTTTTAGTAGGTTTTCCAAAGGTGCAATAATGTTGGCATATCTTCTGATGAACCTGCAATAGTTCCCTATGTGTCCCAGTGTGGAGCACAACTACTTGGCACTCGTATGCAGTGGCATATTCACAATAATAGCAACTTTGGTTTGGTCTACCAATATTCCTTCTCGACAGACTATGTGGCCCAACAAATTCCCATGTGGTACACAGAAGATACGCTTTCGGAGATTCAATGAGATCTGCAATTCTTTGCACCTGTCAAACATTAGCTATAGCAGTGCTACATGTTCCTTGAGAAAAATATATATCATCCAATCATCAATGTAGACTTCTATAAAATTTTGAATAAACTCTCTAAAAGCTACTATTACAATCCTGGAAAAATTTGCAAGAGCATTCTTTAAGCCAAATGGCATCACATTGTATGCGAAATATCCCCATTCTTCTATGAATGTGGTCTTCTTTTTGTCCTCTTCGGCAATCCTGACTTGGTGGTACACTGAAAATCCATCTGTGAATGAGTATGCTTCCTTCCCCGCAACCTGTTCTAGCACCTCATCAGTAAAAGGTGTTGGGAAAGGGTCATGCACACATGCATAGTTGAGGCTTCTATAATCTACACATACCCTAATATCCTCTGTTCCTTTCTTGCTTTGAATAACTATTGGGTTGACCCATTCTGCTTCTTCTACTACAAAAATGAGTCCATCTTCCAACATCTTTTCTATCTCTTTATTAACATTCTCTTTTACTCTAGGGTTAAGATGGTATGGTCTATGTCTCATAGGATTTGATATTGGTTTCAATTTGATTTTCATTTCTCCCATAACTCCTTTGATCCCCTTCAACTCTGAAAAAATCTTTGGGAAAAATCCTCATATTCCCGCAACAGACTCTGTATCTCTTGACTAATTTTCTCATTCCAGTAATCTCCCACCATAACTATCTTAGGTTGTTTTGTGGTCCCTATATTGAATTTGTGCAATTTTAATGGGTGATTGTAGGAACTATCAGTCTAACTAGGTATGGTGTTATGGATCTCTCTGTCCCCTTCTATCTCTTTGATGGGTAGGTTTCTCAATTCCTCTAATTCATCTGGGCTTTCTGAATCCCTGCTAATCTTATATCATTCTATGGGATTTTTTGTTGAGGGTAGGTGAAGGTTAGTCTGAAGTTCTCAGATATGCTTGGCACACACCACTAAGTTTGATTTATGATTACCATTATCTGTAAAAATAAATTATTTAATATTTTGCAGGACTATTTCTAGCTCAAGGTACTTACTTGTAAATGAGAATTCCTTGCAGAAATGAGTTGCTCGCATCTGCCAGTCATTGGTCTATATTTTGGTTTCCTCATGTATGAACCAAGACTTTGGGATTGGACTTAGAGAGTGGGGAAATACCTGAACCCAGAATCAAGAAGGTATTTCTGCAACTTTCCATTATGTCACGCATTGTTCGATATGTTCTTTAGGATCAGATTCTCTACTGAATAGTCACGCAACTTGGAAATCCATCTGCATCTCTTCTTCCAGTTTCTCCTTGTTTTGAAACCTATACTTTCTATCTTTCTTCACATCCTCCCAATCTCTGAGTAAGGCTTTATGATTTTCCCACCATCTGGCAGGGGTTTCCTGGAGAGCTACATCTAGTATTGAGATTATTTTATCCTCTACTACCTTTTATTCCATGCTGAGAAGAAAACCATTGAGTCCTGAGGTACCATCATATACTGGATGTTATCTAACTTCGATCCCAACCCATATGGTTTCTCTGAAAGTTGCACATCTTCTTGAGAATATTTTGTACAAACCTTGTTTCCAACTGTCAAAATCCAATTCTAAATCTTCGTCTGTTGACTGTATGCTTCTCCAACTCACTGATCCATCAATAGTAGGATTTACATAATCATTTCTTGTTCCTATTGTTACAGTGTACAACGGATCCAAGTATTCTCCCTCCATATTATTTTCTGTTGGCTCTGTATATTTGGGTCCTATATATGGATCCAAGGGTTGAACTACCTTGATTCCATCAGCCTCAAAGGTCATGGTATCTTTCTTTAAGTTAATTATTGAATAGTTGTCATAAGCCCAATCAATTCCAAGTAGTGCAGGGTAAGGGTCCTTATCTCCCATGATCTCAATCACTTCAAAGTCAACTACTATTTTTACTCTTGCAACATTTATTTCCACATTCTCAAGTCTTCCTATGGGGAAGATACAATATTGATTGTCCATTCTTAACTGAATTGGGGAATATGGTAGCCTAGGTTTTCCTAAGGCTTCTCGGGTCTTCTTAGGAAGAATGTTCACATCAGATCCTAGATCCAACATCACATCCTTAATCTCAAATTCATCTAAATGGGTTACTAGTTATGAATTCTTTTCTCGTTCGTGCTTTTCTTATATGCACTCTCTGAGTACTTTTCTCAGGAATATTAGCCCTTATTCCAACTTCTATGGGTTATTAATTCCCTAGGACTAGGTATAGTGCATTGTGCAAATTCCCTGTTAATTGGTCATTCCCAAGAATGTCAGAAAATAATTGAAACCAAAGTTCGACTACATTTTGAGGTTTCTCAGGTTTTCTTAGTATGACTACATGGTTTCTAGGTGCAGGGGGTGAAGCAAGGACTTGCGCAATATTAGGATAAACAATAGGTTGAGGGATTTTCTCTTGCATCTCAGGGCTAGGAATATCTTGAAATACTTCTATGGAATCTTTAAAGAACAACTTATGTTTTAGAGGGTCATACCTATCTTCTTTAGGTGAGGCTTTCTGGATCTGGGGTAGAGTATCAGAATCAACTCCTATCTTTGCTCCTCCTCGAGTAACAATATTGAGGTTGGGAAATTATCCCTTAATAACTCTCTTAATTTATGAACTGATGAGGTTATCTCCTCGTTGGTGTACCCTATCTTCCCATTTTGAAATTAATTATGGGAAGTCTTTAGTTGCATGCACATTTGTTCTATGGTGAGAGCACCATGGATGCCTTGGATGAGGACAGTCTCTAGCCATGTGACCTTTCTTGTCAAAGTTATAACATCTTCTTGGCCCTCTTCCCCTAGTTCCTCCTCCTCTGAAATCTCCTTCGACTCCACCTCCTCAACCTCTTCCTAGTCCCTGAGGGTTTCCATTCACCCTGAATGTTATTCGGTCCAACCTATTTGCAAGTGCATCCAATGCTCTGCATTGGTTGGTAGTATGTGTGGTAGATGCGTAGAACTCATTGTGTACTGTATTTGGTACTATCAAATATTTATGCATGATGGGGCACTATCTTGGTCCATTCCCATGGATTCGACAAATTTCACAATAGTCAGTTGTTGGTGCTGCTTGGATCCCTAGAAAAGCATGATATGGAGTGGGGTTATGGAATGGTAAGTTCATAGACACTTGCACAACTCCTCCCATGGGTCCTACTGGAGGTCCCATCAGATTCTGAGGAGGTCCTATTCCCCTCATTCGTGGACATTCATTCACTAGATGTCCTTCTATATAACATCTAGTGCACCAGACCTCTGTTCGTCCAGGTCTAGGTATCGTCGACTCTTGAATATTTTCTATCAGCAATGATATTTTCCCTTGTAGTTGAGCCAAGTTTGCATCTGCTGGGGGTCTAGTCACTCTCAGGCTCCCATGGTATCTCGCCATGGATTCAATCTTCATCGATTGTTCCAAGGCATCTGTCAAGGTGGATATCCATTGTTGCATTAACAGAATCTGAGTCAAAGGTAGCAATCCCTGAATGTACCACTCCCTTTGATGTTCCTCATGGATTATATGTTCTAACCTCCCTATATAATCTTTAAACTTCTGGTTGTATCCCTAGGTTGATTCACCTTCCCTTTGTTGAATCTCGTGCAACTTAGACATAGCCTATTGTTATGAGTGAGGTAGTTTGAACTCTACTATGAACCTTGTCCATACCTGGCCAAGTGTGAACTCCTTACCTTGCATTCTTGGCACTCCTGGCTCAATGATATTCATGTACCACTTGAGAGCACGACCTCTCAAGGTAGTATGGAACTTGACGAACTTATTTGCATATGAAGTCACTCTGGATCTCCAAATTACTTCACACAAGAACCAATGTTTCTCAACATCTTCATCTCCCTTACCAAAAAAATTTGGGTATTGGGAAATTAAACCTCTCGCATGACCAACCATTGTTGATATTGTTTCTCTTATCAAAATGAAACCTAACGGTCCTTCTTTTGATCTACCAGGGAATCCCAATATCCTCCATATACTCGCACTTCCTGGTTTTGACTGACTAAATAATTGTATTGGAACAAAACTAGCATGAGAAGATAGTATCGAACTTACCCTTTGTATAAAATACACTTGGGATATGGGTGATTCGGGGATAGCACCACTGGATTTGGGGTGATTTTCTTTGATCTGGGGGGTCTCATTTTCTTCCACTGGAATGGTCTCTTCAGCCAGATTCCCAATATCTTCTATCATCGGGGTTGAATATGATCTTTCTTCTTCAAGATTCATTTCGACTTCCTCTTCTCTTACGTTTGTTAGCATCAGAAGTCACTCCTGGATTGCTTGCAGGAGTAGAGCCCGACACCCATCAGTTTAATGTCATGATTTGTTTATGAAGGGGTGATCAAATGGAAGTAAACTCAGAACAATATTGTCTCAACTCTGAAACTAGACCAGGCATGCATGGGCGAGTGAGGTCTTAGATAAACTTCAAACAACAAGTTGTAATAAGGGTGAGTAGGGGGAAGAATTATTTGAGAAGAGTGCAGCGGACTGTCATAAACAACAGGTTTCTAACAGACTATGAGAGAAATCATCAAAGGCAAGATCTTCTTACACCCAAATGCAGGAAACCGGAGAAAACAGTAATGCAACAACAAATCATTTATCATAACATAACTGTGCTAATTCATGTGAAGCATTCGATCACGAACTCTATGGCATGAGATGAAACATAGATGAAAAGGAAAATTGTTTGTCATAAAACAAGAAATCTCAAACACAGATGCATATCCATAGAACTAGAATGATCATTAAAACTTTACAGTCGGGAGCTTCGCTCTACCATCGATAGATACAAAAATGGTGAAAACGCCTTCATATACTCAGAACAACAACAACAACAAAATCGAGACGCTGCATTAAACACATTGCATCTGCATGGCTTCTGACAATCTGTACCTGCAGCTTCTGAATGATCGTGCACCTGATGGTTTCATGGGCGAATCGACGTGCCTTTAATTCATCATCAGACTTTCCCATTATGGCAGAGGCGATGTCTAACCACCACCAATTGCTTCAATAACTGCTTCATTGGGATTGAGGATGGGCTGACCAACTTGGAACTTCTGTGACGTGGAAGACTCTTCGCGCTGCCACCTGGGTTAGCTGAACAGCCTGATGAATAGGCGTGGAGGCCAACACAAAGGATAGGGCGCATAATGGGAGTGGTGGCACCAAGACCATGACAGGGCAATAAGAGGGATGAGGTAGGAGAGGGATGACAGAGGAAGACACATGGCAGAAGATGATAGGCAGAGGGGGCAGGAATTGAGATATAATGGGCATGCTTTTAGTGGAAGACTGATGTGGAAAAGAGTGGGACACCTGGCACGCGGTAAGTGGAAGATGAGAAGGGAAAGGGACCACATAGACCAGAAGAGGGGGAGATGGATGGATATCGGAGGATGAGGAAAGGGTTGAAGGGCGCGAGCCTCATTGCATGGCCAGGAAAAGAACATATGGCACAGAAGATTACATGACGGGGAAGGGGGCCCACGTTGGTTAAGAACAGAGTAGCCGAGGAGGATGGGATCTTCTGAGCATCGTTGATCTGGGCACGTTGATATCAGCCGTCGGGAATATGCGTGCCCAATTCCGGACCCCCCCCCTCCTCTTAAAGGTAGAAAGGCGGGGGGGGTCTGGAATCCCATGTACGTCGTTGATCTGGATGCACAGATGCCTGCCGTCTAGATCCGTTTGCTTCTTACCACGGGCACATTTTGCGTTCGGAACTTAGGACAAGTGGGTTTTTAACCCATTCTTTGCATTCTGACCCCCTTACAAGAAATATCGCTAACATTTGGCTCCATGGGTGATAGAGTCGTCCCTGTGATGCTCTAAGAACACCTTCTGCAGGTTCAGTGCCTTGCTATTGGGCTATGGAGTTATTTATTATGCTGAAAACAAAAACAAAAAACAATATTTACAAAAACAAAAGAGCCGACTACGGCTCACAACAAACATCTTTTCAAGAAATGCCCATTTACTGGACCACTAAAAACTTCTTTGCCTTCCATATTCTGCAACCTGTAAGTGTTGTTTGAAAATACTTCAAGGATCTTGAAAGGCCCCAACCAGAGGGCATCAAACTTACTGTGCTTGCCCCTGTCCTTCCTGGGTGCGTCCCATTTGAGTACCAGATCACCCTGCTCGAATTCTTTCTTACTGCTCTTCCTGTCAAAATCCTGCTTGATCTTCTGCTGATGGTCGTAGGCCCTGTCCAAGACCTATTCTCTGATCTACTGCACTTCCACCATCTGATGAATCCTTCTGACCACATGGTTAGGTTCTCCTTCAAAGTCTTGAAGGAAATTCACCACAGATAAGGCGAGCTGAGTGGGGAAAACGACCTCTATTCCATAAACAAGTTG
Source organism: Picea engelmannii (assembly GCA_009831015.1). Lineage (NCBI taxonomy): Eukaryota > Viridiplantae > Streptophyta > Pinopsida > Pinales > Pinaceae > Picea > Picea engelmannii. Next base: position 263,592 of record ML797118.1, read on the forward strand.
GAAAGGTGAGATGCCTAGGGATTTCTTTGTTGTTACCCGATCAGCCCAAAGAGAAAATTTGAGCTTTGAATCCCATGCCCTTTTATTATCTTCCAATAATTTCTTAATGAGCTTGACCAGGATTTTATTGGAAGACTCTGCCAATCCATTCCCCTGAGGATAATATGGAGTAGAGTGAACCAGTGAAATCTCAAACTGTTCACAGAAATTGATCAAAGGCTCAGACCTGAAGGGGGCAGCATTGTCAGTGACAATCCTGCTAGGGAAGCCAAATATGGCTATGATGTCTTCCAGGAGGCTGATGATTACCTTGTGAGAAGTGCTCCTGGTGGGGACAACTTCTATCCACTTGGTGAAATAGTCTGTCGCAGTGAGGATCCATCTGTGCTGGCCACTTGAGGGAGGATGAATTTCTCCAATGAAGTCCAATCCCCACTGCTGAAAGGGTGTTGAAACTACCACAGGCTTCAATGGCAGATATTTAAGCTGTTGCTTTCCTGAAAACTTCTGGCATTTGATGCAAGCTCTGATCTCTCTGCAGACATCAGGAAATAAGGTGGGCCAGTAATACCCAACTTGAAGGATCTTGTGGGCTGTGGTCTTCCAAAAATGATGACCTCTGCAGAGACCGCTATGGAAATCGAACGTCACCTTCTGGGCTTGCTGCGGGTCCAGACACCTTATTAATACCCCCAGAGGGTCTTTCCAATACAAGGATTGGTCGATGAGGCAATATATGACTGCTTTGAGCTTTAAAGCTCTAGCCTTACTTTTTCCAAATCCATAAGGGGGATTTAATTCTTGCAGAAAATACAAGATATCTTTGTACCAGGGGCATGATGCTAGTGATAGGGTGCTTTGGAAATGCTTGTTGGACGGCTCATCTTGCTCATTGATGAAGTTAATTCCCAAGGCCTTGCAATTGGATTCAGCCAACAGCTTGGCCAAACCCTGCCCCTTTATCAACTTGGTGGGATTAATCTCTAGATTGAACTCTAGGATCTTTGCAATCCATTTACCTCTCCTCCCGTCTATGTCAGGCTGTATAAGAATGTCCTTCACAGAGGTTGAAGGGACATATGCAGTGATCTTTGAATGCAAGACATAGACTCTGAAATCTTTGAGGGCTTTCACCAAGGCATAAGCCTGCTTTTCCATGATCTCGTATTGGAGTTCTGCATCTCTCAATGCCTTGCTAAAGAAAGAAATAGGTTTCTCTCACCCTTTATCGTTTTTCTGTAATAAGACTGCTACTACTGTATCACAAGAAGCAAAAGAAAATATCAGGAAACCTTTGGAAATACGGGGCTGATTAGCATAGGTGCCTCGGTCAACGCCTTCTTTATTTGGAAAAAAGATTCCCTGGGTTCAACAATCCATTTCACTTCATTCCCTTTCCTGAGCATGGTTTTGATGTGTTTCACCAGCTCAGCAAAATTTGAGACAAATCTCCTCAAAAAATTTATCTTCCCCAAAAAGGCCTGAACTTCCTTCTTAGATCTGGGAAGTGACAGGGTCTGAAGTGCTTCTACCTTGCTAGGGTCAATCCTTACTCCCTCTGTTGACACTATATGTCCTAATAGCTTCCCTTCATTTATGGCGAACAGAGATTTCTTGGGATTCAGGGAAAGGCCAAACCTACGACACTTCGAAAAAAATCTTCTCAGGTGGCAACAATGTTCTTTATCAGACGCAGAGAAAACTGTTATGTCATCTAGGTAGATCACCACAAACTTATCTTTTTCCCCAATGAAGGCTATGTCCATGGCTCACTGAAATGTTGCTCCTGCATTCATGAGTCTGAAAGGCATTTTGGCATACATGAATGTGCCCCAAGGAGTAGTGAAGGTCGTTTTTTCCCTGTCCTCTGGCATGACTAATATTTGATTGTAACCAGAAAATCCATCAATCATGGATATTCTAGATGCACCAGTGACCCTCTACAATATGTGTTCTATGCTGGGCAGGGGATAATTGTCTTTCCTGGAGCTTCTATTCAGGTTCCTGAAATCAACACAGAGTCTGATTTCCCCACTTTTCTTTCTCACTGGAACCAAATTGGTTACCCAATCGGAATATCTCAAGGGGACAATGATCTAGGCATCCAACAACTTCTTTACCTCTTTCTCCATGACAGGTAGCAATATGGGATTTATCTGCCTCAACTTCTGCTTGAATGGCTTAGCCTCCTCTTTCAGTGGGATCTTGTGCTCAATGACAGATGTGTCATACATCTTGAGGTCTTCGTAGTCCCATGAAAACACATCAGTGAATTCCCTCAGCAACTTAGTAAATTCGTCCCTCTGCTCCTCGGAAAAACTCTTTGACAGCTTGACAAACTTGGGCTCCTCTGCTGTGCCAATTTTGCACTCAGTCGTGTCAGCATCATCACCTAAAACTCTCCCCTTTATTGCCACATCATTCCCATCAAACAATCTTTCTAGCGGGATTAGTCCTCTTGGAATGTAATTTCTTGGTAACTGAATAATCTGGTGATCAGAAATTTTATTTAGAAATTCCCCAGGGTGATGGTCTCCTTCCACGTCAGGGTCCTCATCTATGTGCAACGCAGAAAAGTCATCAATGGATTGGAGAAATTTCTCGATTTCCTGATCATCTTCAAATACCTTCCAATGTTTGACATTGTCCGGCACAGAGGGTCTATATCTTATTTCAACATTATTTTTGACCATAGGCGGCAGAGGAACTTCAAGTGAGCTAGCTGAGAAAGCTAAGGAATCGACTGAAGTATTTTATTCTCTCAGAATGAAAGAAATGTTGAAATCCAAGAGGAAATTATCAACTAGGTCCCATACCTCATTTCTGTAATTCTTGAGCCGGGGATTCTTAGCACGATAGGCGTTTCTGACCTGCTGAATAATCAACTCAGCATCTATGAAAATTGCTATCTCTTTAATTCCCATTTTCTTTGCAGCTCTTAATCCCAGAACAAGAGCTTCATACTCTGCCACGTTGTTGGTGATTTCGAATTCCAGCTTAAATGACAAGGATATGGTCTCTTGACAGGGCGACATGAAAACCACTCCAGCACCTGCACCTACACTGGAGGAAGCTCCATCAAAGAACATCTTCCAAATAGAGGTGGTTGGAGGAGGTACCTCCTGATTCAGAATGGGCTACTTTCTGATCTGTAAAGGGGCCTCAGGGGCATGAGTAAGTTGCAGTAGACTGGAACCTAAATTAGTGTACAAGGCAAAAATGGGATGGTTGGTGGGATTAGCCTCATCACTGATAATATAGGCTAGCTGGGCTTCTCTGTACAACCTTCTATGTTCCCCTCCAAATACTGGAATGGTGGCATATGTGAGATCCATCTGTAACGTTCCTCCAAGTCTCTTAATCCAAGACCTTGACAACAGCATGCCGAACTTGGGGGGAACATCAGCTACCACAATATCCATGACCATACTCTTCATGGGCAGCTGAAACAAAGAAACTACCAGGTCCTTGATGACTCCCAAACATTGCACCCTCCTAGAGTCAAAAGAGTAGAGGTCATGATAGGCTCTGGTGACTTCTAACCCTAGCTCTTCCATGATGGTTTTGGGCATGAGATTGTGAGAGGCCCCTGAATCCATAAGGCAATTATGCAGCACTTTATCATGTATGTTCAGGGAAGTGTAGAAGGGAGGGGATGAGTCATCTCTATCTTCTACCATGGGGCCTAGGACAACTGCTAGCCTTTCATATTGAAGGTTTATGGAGTCTATGGGAGGGTATGAGGCTTCAGACTGTAAAATCTCAGAGAAGCATTTTTTAAATTCCCCATGTTTAATTAGCTCGGTGAGGGACACATGGATTCTGATCCTTTGAATTTCATGCTCGAAATTGAAAGAAGATATAAGCTTTGGGATTTCTCTTATTTTAGGAACATGATTATGGACAATGGGAGAGAGGGGTTGAGTCTTCTTACCTCTGTGAGCATCTTCTACTTGATTAGCGGGTTTCTCTGTTCTAGTGGACCACTCAGGAACATCAGGTGTTGTTGTCTTCTTGTCGAATCTCAGGTTATACTTGCCTCGGCCACTGCTAACCTTGTCTTCTTTGCTTAACTCATTTAGTTGATTGTCCATGAGAGACTCCTCATATGCTGATTGAGTCAGATGAGGAAAAGGGGGAGTGTCTTCCAAGCAGTGGATTTCAGGATCAAGCTCATATGTTCCTCCTTCTTCCTCACCAGCCACCAAATTGTTCTGAAAAGGGGCCTGAATTTTCTGGTCTTCTCTGTCTCTTCCCCTTTCTTTGTGCATAGTTGGAGGATCAATATTATTGGGTCTTCTGAAACCCCCTTTGATCTTGGCACTCTGTGGGCCCTTATACATTTTCTTCCTCTCTACCTTCAGTCTTTCCATCTCTTCAGATAGAAACTTCATCATCTTGGTCATTTCATCTATTTGAGGATGGGGCAACGATAGGCCAGATGTAGAGGCTTCAGATTTTCCCTTTCTTCTGTCTGTGTCAGCCTTGTTCCTTAGTCTGTTAGTTGCTAATATGTTGGATTCCACTTCTACGGCCGCATCTTGCATTTGAGCCAAGGAGGTAGCTCTTCTTTCTCTCAATAGCAGGTATAAATCAGGATCAAATGCACCAGCATATGAAATTTGGGCAGAGGCTTTTGAGGGATTTATCTCTACAGAAATCTTATTATACATTTTATTGAATCTTTTGGAGAAGTCAAAGGTAGACTCTCCTCCCATTTTCCTCAGAGACCCAAACTCTATCATGTAATACATGAAATCCTTCCTATCTCCCCACTGCCTCAGGAAAACACTATCCAGGGCTTCAATTCCAGCAATAGATCCCGGGGCCAATCCTCTAAACCATTTTCTCACCTTGCCATCCAGGCTCTGGATGAAGACTCTCATCCAGACATCTTCATTTTCAATATTTAGGTTATCTGCATAACTGTAGAAAGCAGCCAAGTTCTCTTCTGCAGTTATGTCCCCTTCTCCAGTGAACTTGGGCATGTATTTCAAATAATCTCCAGTAGGGAGGGGATTCATAGGATGGGGTAGGATTAAAGGAGCATATCTAGTGGTGACTATGGAGTCCATTCTATTCAGAGGGGGATTAGCACCAGCCATAGGAACAACAGGTGTGGGAGGATTGGAGGGTGGTGAGACTTGAAATAGAGAGACAAGAGTCGAGCTTACAGAGTGGAAGGGGGAATGTGGTGAATTCAGAGAATGGGTTGTTATACTCGGAGGCGAATAAAGCTCTCTTCCTCCAGTAATAGTAACAACAGGAGGAGGTGTGGTGAAACCCTGAGAAGGAGAAAATTCAGAGGTACTAGGTTTGAAACAGGGTACCACCTTTGGTGAGAAAGGAGTGACAAGGACTTCTCCTACTAATCCCAGGCCAGAAGGAGAAAAACTAGTAGGAACACTCCCTAAATTTAGACTGCGGGAAACCACAACAGGAGGTAATGTAACAGGACGAAACGAGGGGGGAGGGGTTTCTACTGAAACATGCAAATCATCAAAAATACCTGTTTTAGCAGTAGAAGCAACGCTTTCCGAGGATTTACCCTTTCTGATAACCTTCTATGGGTCTGCTTCAGATGGTGCTAACGGCAGCTGTGGATTAGACCTCGTGTGTCTGCCTCTCGAAGCCACGGCTGAAAAGAGTAGGTTCTCCCCAGTGGAGTCATCACAATGGAGTCTCCAGGTGCACAGTAGCAATCTTCAAGTTCTGATATCTGATGCACCTTCAGAATAAGCTAATCGTTTTCGTTCAATCCCGGGGAAAATATTCAACTTCATCCCCGGCAGCGGCGCCATAAATGTTAGCGTCGGAGGTCACTCCTGGATTGCTTGCAGGAGCAAAGCCCGACACCCATCAGTTTAATGTCACGATTTGTTTATGAAGGGGTGATCAAATGGAAGTAAACTCGGAACAATATCGTCTCAACTCTGAAAATAGACTAGGCATGCATGGGCGAGTGAGGTCTTAGATAAACTTCAAACAACGAGTTGTAATAAGGGTGAGTAGGGGGAAGAGTTATTTGAGAAGAGTGCAGGGGACTGTCATAAACAATAGGTTTCTAACAGACTGTGAGAGAAAGCATCAAAGGCAAGATCTTCTTACACCCAAATGAAGGAAACTGGAGAAAACAGTAATGCAACAACAAATCATTTATCATAACATAACTGTGCTAATTCATGCGAAGCATTCGATCATGAACTCTCTAGCATGAGATGAAACATAGATGAAAAGGAAAACTGTTTGTCATAAAACAAGAAATCTCAAACATAGATGCATAGCCATAGAACTAGAATGATCATTAAAACTTTACAGTCGGGAGCTTCGCTCTACCATCGATAGATACAAAAATGGCGAAAATGCCTTCATATACTCATAACAACAATAGCAACAAAATCGAGACGCTGCATTAAACACATTGCGTCTGCATGGCTTCTGACAATCTGCACCTGCAACTTTTGAATGATCGTGCACCTGACGGTTTCATGGGCGAATCGACGCACCTTTAATTCATCGTCGGAATTTCCCATTATGGTGGAGGCGATGTCTAACCACCACCAACTGCTTCAATAACTGCTTCATTAGGATTGAGGATGGCCCAACCAACTTGGCACTTCTGTGATGTGGAAGAATCTTCGCGCTGCCACCTGGGTTAGCTGAATGGCCTGATGAATAGGCATGGAGGCCAGCGTGAAGGATAGGGTGCATAACGGGAGTGGTGGCACCAAGACCATGAGAGGGCGATAAGAGGGATGAGGCAGGAGAGGGACGACAGAGGAAGACACATGGCAGAAGATGATAAGCGGAGGGGGTAGGAACTGAGATATAATGGGCATGCTTTTAGTGGAAGACTGATGTGGAAAAGAGCGGGACACCTGGCAGGCGGTAAGTGGAAGATGAGAAGGGAAAGGGACCACATAGACCAGAAGAGGGGGAGATGGATGGATATCGAAGGATGAGGAAGGGGCTGAAGGGTGCGAGCCTCATCACATAGCCAGGAAAAGAACATATGGCATAGAATATTACATGACGGGGAAGGAGGCCCACGGTGGTTAAGAACAGAGCAGCCGAGGAGGATGGGATCTTCTGAGCGCCGTTGATCCAGGCGCGTTAATCTCAGTCGTCGGGAAGATGCATGCTCGATTCTGGACCCCCCCCCTCTGCTTAAAGGTAGAAAGGCAGGGGGGTCCGGAATCGCTTCGCACATCATTGATCCAGGTGCTTTGATCTTGACCATTGCAGAGTTACACCCCAGATTCCGGACCCCCCCCCCTCCGCTTAAAGGTAGAAAGGCGGGAGGGCTCCAGAATCCTATGTACGTCATTGATCTGGGCACGCGGATGCCTGCCGTCTAGATCTGTTTGTTGCTTACCACGGGCAAATTTTGCATCCGGAACTTAGGACAAGTGGGTTTTTAACCCATTCTTTGCATTCTGACCCCCTTACAAGAAATATCGCTAACAACGTTTACACCTTCTCCTTCTTGTCCAACCTCCTGGGTACTTCTTTCTCTCTGCACTTCTCTCTCACTTAATCTTTGACTGGCCAGTATTTCTTGTCTTCTCATCTTCCACAAATCTTCCATCTATCTTTCCTCTACTTCTCCTAGTTCGACTTCTTTCTTCAACTTCTTAGACTGTCTTGTTGCTTTCTTGATCTTGTCGCACGATCACTTCTCAACTATGGAAGCTCTCTTCAAGGCTCGCTCATCTCTTGAGTCCATTTATTATTTTTTTCCCCCATTTTTCAAAGAGTTTATCCCCTCTCTAAGGCCATGAATCTACCCCAGCCTTTCCCTAGCCCAAGAGAGGTTGTTTACACTGCCATATTATCTAGGGACATAGTCAACATCCCCTCTTCTATCAAGAAAACTTTAATCCACAAGGGGATTTCTCTTTGTTATCACTATAACAATTTGCAGATGGACTTTGAGTTTCAGAATTATGGCGAAGTATTGTATAGCCTCCAAGGTGTGAAAACATTAGAGGAGTCGGCTATATATGGCAACGTATGGAAAAAGTAGCGGAAATGCGAAAAGGAGAACTCAGCAGACCGTCGATCCCGAAGAAGCCCGGATCAATGGTTGAAGCACGTATCGAAGATTCAACTAGCATGAAAGTTAAGAAATTGAGGGCGAGCCAGGGAAAATCGTCATGGTTTCATCAGGGAACGCGTGGCACTCATAAGAGCACATTGGGGGAAAAAGCAGTCTGACCGAAACCACTTTCTCCAATCTCCAATGCCAAAGTCACTGGGAAAATGTGGACCGTAGATCTTAAAGTAGCTCGGATCAACGGCTAAGAAACATATTGGCAATCGAAATAACACGAGGATTAACCGACAGAGGGAGTGCCGGGGAAAACTACCCTGGTTTAAAACATGGGAATGTGGCACCAGTAGAGACACATTGAGGCAAAAAGCGGTCCACCCAAAACCATTTTCTCCAACCTCCAAGGTCAATAGGTACCTATAAAAGGGGGAACCCCGACATTATTCTATGAAACTTTGAAGCATTTGAATGTTCATAAAGTTGGTGCAAAGCTTCCTTTCAAATTTCAAAGCTTAGAACCGAACCAGACCCATGTCTCACGCTACTTAACATGTATTTTTCACCATGGCTTCCCTTCCTATTGTTTTAACTATGTGTGAGAAAGAGATCTCCTCCAGGGAAGAATCCCTAATTGACAAAGATTTTGACATCTTCGACACTGAGATGACAGTCTCGCCCATTTCTGTATCTAAATCATATTTTTTGAAAAATGCTAGAACCCATATACCTTTTCTTGAAATGGCTCGAGCCTCCATCATCCCTTATGTCATAGAAACAGTCTTTTCGTTCCTGGAATTTGTGAGATGGTGTCCAGAAAGATATTCTCAAGAAGAAAGAGTCGTCCTAAACAAATTAGGGTCAAAAATTCTATGTAAATTAGATGTTCCATCACTCTGACACACTCTCAATGCACCAGACTCCTCCCCCACAGTGTCAGAGCCCTTCGAGGAACATAATATGATCATGATTTATAGAGAATGCCCACCTGAAGTTAAAACCTTATTTCTGCAAACCATAGTCAAGCCTAAAAATAATTCAGAAATCTATCATTGCTTGCTAGCGTGAGCATCATGGTTGTCTAAATCCAGTGGGTTTGTTCTCTTCTGAGTCAAATCTTAGGGTTAGACAACGACAAGTTTGTGGTAGAGGTCATGTTAGGGTTCCTCTTGGATTGTTTTTTATCTAGCCAATTAGTCTGTGTCAGTTTTGATGAGTTCATTACAGAGAACATATATCAACAACTGGTCAACTTCAACTCGTTGAGACATTTAAGATACTATTCTGATGCAGGAGCATCGTGCATCGCCAAAGCATGCGACTAAGCCAAAGAAATAGTTGGACATGCGGAGAAAGAAAAAGAACATGTTTTCATAAGAACCGTTTTAGATTTTAAACTTAAAAGGCATTAATGTAATAGTTAGGGAGATGGCGTACTTTGCATTTACATCTTGGAGGTTGTAAGTAGATATTGAGTGATTTCTCTCATCTATAGAACATTAAAGCATTTAAGTCTATTAAATGTAAGAGTAGGTAGATATGAATGTTAGATTAGACAATTTAGAGAGCAAGAGGGAAAACGAATATAGACACCCTCATTCTTGTATTATTGTATCATTATCATTAGCACATAATAGAAGAGAAGAGAGTTGTAGCAGAGAGCTGTGGAGAAGAATCCATGTACAGAAGTAATCTAAGTTAATATATGAAGCTTTGATTTAGATTTCATGGTGTTATAATGTTTGTTGTTTACATACGCTGAATGGTATGCTTACAGTTGTTTTATTCTCTCTGTTATGCCTTTGTTGTTATTATGTGTTGAATGTACAATTTCATGCTAAGTATATGAAGTCTGAGAGAGAGAGAGAATGAGTTTCAATTGTTTCTCTTCCTGAGTGAGAGAAGTTCCTGCAAGGAGTGTAGTGAAACGTCTACAAGGTGTGCGTTGACAAAGGGTCTGAGTTTTACCTCAGAAATATCAGGAGGGATACCGTTGTTCTCATTCCAACAGAAGTGCAGGAGGAGCACAGAGGTCGTGCAAGGAGTGTGCAGGTTGTTGGAAGTCTTAGGACTTATCAACTAAAGGAAGGATTGAAGGACTATTGTTGCGCAAGTGTACAGAGTCGAAGAGATCAAATACCCAGAAGTATTTGATAGATTGCCGCAAGGAGTGCGTGCAGGAGTTCTTTCGAGGCTTGAAGTTGCTAGAGAAAATTCAGGAGGGTTAACACCTTTGAAGTGTTCAAAGGAAGACGGGGTCAAAGTCACCTCAGCAGAAGCCAAGTTCTAGTGGAACCACTTTGGTTCATTTCGTAGAAGATATCAAGAAAGGAACAAGTGGTCAGAATTCTCCATGGAGAGCTCACAAAGTTGCGAGGACCATGGGATTTAGTGAAGCTGTGAAGAGGATAAGCATTGGATGAATCCACCCTTCAAGAGGTGAGACTCAATGTGGACCATTGATTGCAATCTGCTAGGAGCCGTCAAATCATTTCAGGGATTGTGGTGACAAGTGTTTTGGGGTCGAGAGTTTTGAACTCCTGGTACATGAAAGCCCGAAATAGCGAGGACTATCGGATCCAAAAGAAGAGGCACCATTTCAAAATTCAGGATTTCGAAGTGCTAGGGCAACAGTAGTCGAAGGCTTGTTCAAGTCCCGAAAGCCAGGAAGAGGGACAAGTGGTGAGAGTCCATGTCATAGGTAGAAAGAATTTGAGTGGACAAGTGGCATGTCTTCGTCAAATAGGCAGAGTCAAACCTTGTTGACCATTTTGGGGTTTTGGAGGTCGAAGGACTGGGAGCCTTGCATCTGGATTCGCAAAACCACAAAGTCCAAAATCCCAATGAAGTGAGAAGTCCATTTGGAATCCAACCTTTGATGAATGCATCAGAATTTGGCATTTCGGGTTTCAAAAGTTGTAGAGACAGGAACTCTCAACAACAGGGATCACGAAATCATGAAACCCGAAGTCCCAGATCGGCATCAGGGCATGATCTTACTGGGATCAGAAGACTTGTGTGGTGCTTTGTGTTTTGGTCACATGGAGCATACTCAAAAGGACCTGTGGACACACCGTCGAGTGTGTGTGCGATTCCCTATGAAGGAATCGAAGAGTAAATCAAACTCAAAGGGTAGATTTAGAATGATCCTAAGAAGACTTCAGCCTGAGGGTTGGAGGTATGCTTCAAGTTTGGTATCAGAGCTGCAGAGAAAGTCTTTTCTTTCTGTAGTTTTTAAAAGAGAAACATTCTTAGCCATGCCGCTAAGGAGAAGAGACAGACCAATGCCTGATCCAGCAGTGTAAAGGGAAATGCGCAAACTACGTGCCAGGCTTGATGACATGGAGACAACATAGAGGTGAAAAGTTGATGCTGGGGATATCAGCGAGGCTGACAGTGAAAATGAAGATGGACAAAAAGAAGAGGTTGCAGTCAAAGATGCTGCAGATGAATGCCTATTCAGGGCTATTGCAAGGATAGGTGCTAGAGAAAAAATGGGCATTCCAGTATATGAAGGAAACCTAGATGTTGAAGAACTTCTAGACTGTATTAGATCTCTGGATAAATACTTAGACTATGAGTATGTCAAGGAAGATAATAAATTCAAACACGTTGTCACCAGACTTAAAGGGCATGCAACACTATGGTGGGATGAACTGCAGGCTGACAGATGCTGCAAAGGCAAGAAGAAAATCAAAAGCTGGGATAGAATGGTTGCGAAGATGAAATCCAAATTCATACCTAAGGATTATCAAATTACTTTGTTTCAGAAGATGCAGAATTTGAGGCAAAAGTTGATGTCAGTGAAGGAGTACATTGAAGAGTTTTACAAGATAAACATCAGAGCAGGTCATTGGGAAAGCGATGATAAAAAAGTTGTCAGGTACATGAATGGTCTAAGATATGACATCCAAGATGAGATGAGCATGATGATCATTCAAACTGTAGAAGATGCTTATCAGATGGCTCTGAAAGTTGAAGAGAAGTTGAGCCGAAAGCAAGGTCAAAGAGGTCGAGGCAGAAGTCAAACTAGAGGCAAAACAATTGCCCAAGATAGAAATAAAAAACCTAAAGAAGAGGGGAAGAAACCTCAAACTCAAACTGAGAGAGGAGGAATCTCACAGAGAGGGCATTATGCCAATAGAAATACTTTTCCTCGAGCTAGAGGAAGAGGAAGAGGCAGAGGAGGTGAAGTGAAATGTTTTGTCTATGGGAAAAATGGACATAAATCTTATGAGTGTCCAGACAGAAAGAAAGAAGGTGGTGAGACTCACATTGCCGAAGCTCAGGGATGGAATGTTGAGATAGAATATGTTGAGGGTGGAAGATCCTTAATGATGAGGAAAGTTCTCTTAACACCAGAAAAGGAGGCAGAGAACCTAGCCCAAAGGAACAGTCTATTTCAGACTGCTTGCAAAGAAAAATACAGAGTATGCAAAGTCATTGTGGACAGTGGTAGCACAGAAAATTTTTTTTCTACAGAGATGATAGAAAATCTGGAGCTGGAGACTATTGTACATCCAAGCCCATATAGAGTTTCATGGCTACAAAAAGGACATCAGGTAAATGTCACTAAACAATGTTTAGTTGAATTTAAATAGGAGGATATAAGGATGAAATATTATGTGATTTCATTCCCATGGATGTTTGTCATCTATTGCTGGGTAGACCATGGCAATATGATAAGAATGTGGTTCATGATGGGAGAAAGAACACATACACCTTGGAGAAAAATGGTAGGATGCACATGTTGCTGCTGATCAAGGACAAAGAAGTGAAACCAGAGGTGAGAAACACTATACTTCTCATGAGTGGGAAGGAACTTCTTAATGAGGTTAAGAATAAGGAAGACACACAATTTATTATGGTTCGGAAGCCTAGAATTGTTTTGACCAGTACAAGAGTGAATGATTTACCAGAGGAAATCTAGAAGTTGTTGGGAGAGTTCATTGATATAGTAGTGGACGAACTACCTCGTTCATTGCCACCGATCAGGAGTATAATCCATCACATTGATCTTATACCTAGAGCCAGTTTACCAAACAAAGCAGCATATAGATTGACGCCATAGGAAAATGAAGAAGTCAAGAGGTAGGTCCAGGATTTAATGGACAAAGGATTGATTTGAGAGAGCTTGAGTCCATCCACTGTTCCAACAGTGCTCAGCCCAAAGAAATATGGAGGCTGGAGGATGTGTACAGACTCAAGAGCGATCAATAAGATTACCATCAGATACAGATTTCCATTACCAAGGATGGATGACTTGATGGATTGTTTGGGTGGAGCAACATTGTTTTCAAAGATTTATTTGAAAAGCGGATATTATCAGATTCACATGAGAGAAGGCGACGAATGGAAGACAACATTCAAGACAAATGAAGGGTTGTATGAATGGCTTGTTATGTCATTTGGTTTAACAAATTCACCTAGTACTTTCATGAGGTTGATGAATGAAGTCCTGAAGGATTTCATAGGGAAATTCGTCATTGTATTTCTTGACGATATATTAATTTTCAACAAGACAGAAGTAGAACACTTAAAGCATTTAGTTGCAGTGGTGAGGAGATTATAGCAAGAGAAATTGTTGATTAATATGAAGAAATCATCATTCATGAGGACATAACTCATTTATTTGGGTTTTGTTATCTCTATAAATGAGTTGAAGATGGATCCGGAAAAGGTGAATGCAATCAAGAATTGGCCATCACCTAAAAAATGTGTTTGAAGTTTGAAGCTTCCATGGTTTGGCAAGTTTCTACAGGAAATTCATATGAAATTTCAGTGGAATTAGCACACCAATGATGGATACGGTGAAGAAAATACATAAATCTTTTCATTGGATAGTGGAAGCAAAGAAGAGTTTCAACCTGCTGAAGAAGAAGATCACTGAGCAACCAATTTTGGTTTTTCCAGATTTCAGTAAGACATTCCAGGTCAAGTGTGACGCAAGTGGATTTGCAATAGGAGCGGTCTTAAGCCAAGATGATAGACCGATCGCATACTTCAGTGAAAAACTGAATGAAGCGAAGGTTAAGTACTCCACATATGACAAGGAATTCTATGCAGTCATACAAGCACTAAAGAAATGGAGACACTATTTGGTTCCCAAGGAGTTTGTTTTGTACAACGATAATCACGCTTTGCAATTCGTGGCTCAATAGGAGAAGTTGAACCAAAAACATGTTAAATGGGTTGAATTCATGAAGAATTTTACTTTTGTAATTAAGCATATTTCTGGAACTGCTAACAAAGTTGTTGATGCTTTGAGCAGGAAATGTTTTCTTATACAAAAATTCAGAGTCAAAACTTTGGGTTTTGATAACCTCAAAGTAATGTACAGGAACGATCCAGATTTTAAGGAAGCATATGAAGCATCTGAGAATCTAGTTCTTAGGGACTGATCAGAATCTGGACCAGGGGTCTAAAATTTGCTCAATTTTCAAAGTGCTCGGAATGCGACGAAAATGGTGCCATTACGTCCGTCTTGTTCTCCTGATTCCGGTGGTATATTTATTTTCGCAAACGGAGTCTGTATGGAGAAGTTATCGCGATCTGTTCGTCGGGCCAAACAGGTAAAAAAATTTGATGTTGACTGGGTAGGCCCTACAGCTGACGTGGCATGCCGTACAGCTGATGTGTGCTGACCGTACAGTGCTGACGTGGCACACGTGGCAGGTGACTTGGCAGTTTGATGACGTGGTGAGTTTTGATTGGTTGACAACTGGATGAGTCATTTGTTGACACGTGGCAATTCATTGTCGAATAGTTGGGTGCCACGTGGCCCAATCCAGGGCTGCCACGTGGCACCCTGGGTTTTGACTATTTGGTTCGTTTTATAAAAATTTGTGGAGGTCACGGGGTTCGACCCCTGGACCTCCTCACCATACAAGCGCCTTAACATAGTTCCGCTAACCACTAGCCTACTCATTAGTACTTGAAAGGTATACAGATTTGTTTATATTTGAATTAAACAATTTGTATTGGTGGTGGGGGGGTCGGGCTAGGGCTAAGCCCCGGCCCGAGGTTTTATGAGTTATACATATGACCAATCCTCTTAATATTTGGCGCATGCGCAGGAAAAATTGTTGTGGTTTAAACTTGTGGTTGCATTGGAGTTATATGTGTTTTAATATAACCATGTAATATGATATGGCGCGCGGAGTGTGGGTTCAACCCACGGTTCTATACCATGACCATATAACCCTGTTATAATACACGCGTGTGGGGATTTCAATGTGTGACCCACAGTTATATTATATGTATGGCATGTGACCGCCGGTGTATGCACGAGCGCAGGATTTGTAACAACATTTTCAAACCACGCCTGGACACTTGTCAATTCCAGGTTCAGTCTGGCAAGGTAGCCCTTTTGGTGCGCGGGGAACTTGGCCACATGGCCTCATGCGCCCATCACCTCCGGGATTCGAGGGCTTAGTTCCCTAACCGTTAGACATTTTGACACCAATTGCGGGACGCGCGTGGTGTGCTGAGTTTTGTGACGGAAAACGCCTGGAGCTAGGTTCACTTTCACACGGGTGCAGAATGGCGAACAGATTACAGCAGGCTTGAAGGAGAAAAATGGAAGAATGCATAACTTCTTCAGTTTTTTGCCAAATCAGGTGCTGTAAAAGCCCATCTAGGGGTTTTTGGACATTCTGAGTCCATTGGAACCATTTTCACAGGCATTTGAAGAGACCATTTGCAGGTTTTTCACATTTGAATTTTGAGGAAGCTTCAGGAGCCTTAAAGCCCTCATTGTTTGAGGCATTGATCAAATGAGCACATATCCATTTTCTGAGACTGAATAGTCATTTCTGACTGTTTATTATGCTCTGAACACATTGGTATAGGTTTAAGATCCATTGGAGGACTTCTACAGGTATTTTTTCCTCATTCAAGCTCAGGGAAGCTTGGAGGTCACATGTAGAAGAGGTCATTGTTGGATGAGCCATTGTCCATTTGCAGAGTTTTAACAGTCATTTTTGGGGTTTTTATGTATTCTGAACCCAATGGTACAGTCTATAAATCCATTGGAGTTGAGAAGCAGCTTGTAAATAGAATTTCACAAACTAATCCCAAAGATCCAAGTCCATTGAAGGAGGCTCAAGGAGATGTAGCCCAGAGAGGGGTGAACTCCTTTATCATCTTGGTATTGTAATGAGTTGTTGTGTTATTTGCTGCACTTTATATTGTTGTGTATTGATTTATAACACATGTTTAACCTGTTAAAGATCATTTCCTCACACATATACATTGACAAGAAGAAACCAAGAAATTAACACATAAACTATCTTGCATATTTTAACACATGAAGCAAGGTCCTGTTAAGATTCATT
>ML797118.1:280366-330399 GCA_009831015.1 Picea engelmannii
AAAGAAATGTTTAATGCATTGCTAACCATGAAGGATATGGTACATGTGTTGTGGAAAGATAGGGAAGAGAGCATTGTCCTTCAAGAGCAGTTGATGGCCATGAAGGAGGAGAATGGACAACTTCTTGAAAGGTTGCAGGAGATAGAGAATCAACTCCAAGAAGCAAAAGAAACCCTTACCAAGTACATGCATGCACATGAGGTATGTAATGTTAGTTTGTCTTCAAATTCCTTTCAAGAAGAATGCTTTGGTGTTTTTGAGAATCACACAAAAGGAATAGGGTCCAAGTTAATGTTAAAAATGGGCTATGAAGGTAAAGGGTTAGGCAAGCATGCACAAGGCATTGTTGAGCCTATTATTGTTGAAGAGAGACCTAAGTATTGTGGTCTTGGTTATGAATGAATTGATGAAACAAATTCAAAAGTTGAGGAAACAAATGGAAAAGTTTCAAGCACAATTTTTGTTTCAAGTTCACCTCCTCAAGAAGGTTTTCAAGGTGAATGTTCAAGAACTTTGGTTGAAAGTTCAAACTCTTCAGCATGCAAAACTTGTGTTCAATATGAATGCAAATGTGTGCAACAAAAAGGTTGTGACAGCCATGAGGACAAGAGCAGATTTGATAGTCTTCCAAAGAGAGCTTGTGACTCTTCCGATTCACCTCCTCAAAGTGGCAATAAAGGTGAATGTTCAAGGTATAAATCTGCCTATAACTCAGTTGCTTTTGATTATGTTAAGCATGATAAATCTGCATGTAACAATGGAAAAAGACCATGTACATATTGTGGTTTGTATAACCATCATGTTTCAAAATGTTGGAAAAGAAAGTCCATTTTCAGGAAACTTTCCAAGCAAAGGCAACATGAAGAGAAAATGCAAAAGATTTGCACTCATTGTCAGAAGAGGGGTCATCTCATTGACCAATGTTGGACCTTGAATCCAACCTCTCATCCACAGCACAAGAAGCAGTTGGATGAAAAGATTGACAAGAATGGAAGAGGAGATTCCATCATTGATGTGGGTCAAGATGATTCACAAGAGGACGATTTTCAGCAGAAGAATTCGCCATTGAGTTGGCTTGTTGACAAGTTGCAGCAGTTATCATATTGCAAGAGGCAAGTTTCCATATGAATGCAATTTCTTTTGAATGCATACTTGTGTAGTACCACCTCGTCAAGATCAGGTAAAAGAGGGGTATGCTGTCCATTTTATTACAGCCATCTACATTTTTCATTTTCAGCTCTTTAGTACCCACATGCTTTGGGTTTGAGTACCTATGTTTCTACAGGAAGGAGAGTTGAAGAAGCTATGCACATGCATTTGATTTCGTGAGTGAATAAACAATGAACTTGATGTTAGTTCATCATGGATGAGTCATGATTGTCGCATGATTGTTTATCATGATTTTAGACTTGTCATTTTGGAAGGTTGGCATGTTTCACATGTTTCTCGACTTATGTTTAGTCGATGGTGTTGTTGTCCTGTAAGTCAATTGTTGAGTACATTAAGATGGAGGAAAACACCATGTGCTTTGATGAAGCACAAGATGTGACAACTTGCTTGAAGAGAAAAAAGACTTTGCTGTCATTATTTTCAGTCTTGTGTCAATTTATTTTCAAGATTGATGGTTGTCTTGGATTGTGACAAGATGTCGCAGGAAAATTCGCAGCCATTGGAGAGCGGATTGTTGACGCCAAAGAGTTCACAAGAGGGACTTGATTCTCAGTGGGAATGCTGGCAGTATTTTATGCACAGAGAGAACAGTGGGTCAGCAGCAGCCAGAGAGCAGTGGTGGAGGGACATAGTCAGTTGCAGTGCAAGGCATGTCAAGGTACCCAGGTGATTGTTGAAAAGTCTTTACAAGAAGAATCAGTTGATAGAACTTGAAAGGAGCAAGAGTATTGAAGCTCAGATCGATAATTATAAGCTTTTGTGGGTCCAAAATCCTTTCAGTGGGAAGGCGTGATCAGAATCTGGACCAGGGGTCTAAAATTTGCTCAATTTTCAAAGTGCTCGGAATGCGACGAAAATGGTGCCATTGCGTCCGTATCGTTCTCCTGATTCCGGCGGTATATTTATTTTCACAAACGGAGTCCGTATGGAGAAGTTATCGCGATCTATTCGCCGGGCCAAACAGGGAAAAAAATTTGATGCTGACTGGGCAGGCCGTACCGCTGACGTGGCAGGCCGTACAACTGACGTGTGATGACCGTACAGTGCTGACGTGGCAGGTGACTTGGCATTTTGATGACGTGGCGAGTTGTGATTGGTTGACAACTGGACGAGTCATTTGTTGACACGTGGCAATTCATTGTCGAATAGTTGGGTGCCACGTGGCCCAATCCAGGGCTGCCACGTGGCACCCTGGGTTTTGACTATTTGGTTCGTTTTATAAAAATTTGTGGAGGTCACGGGGTTCGACCCCCAGACCTCCTCACCATACAAGCGCCTTAACATAGTTTCGCTAACCACTAGCCCGCTCATTAGTACTTGAAAGGTATACGGATTTGTTTATATTTGAATTAAACAATTTGTATTGGTGGCCGGGGGGTCGGGCTAGGGCTAAGCCCTGGCCCGAGGTTTTATGAGTTATACATATGACCAATCCTCTTAATATTTGGCGCGCGCACGGGAAAAATTGTTGTGGTTTAAACTTGTGGTTGCATTGGAGTTATATTTGTTTTAATATAACCATGTAATATGATATGGCACGCGGAGTGTGGGTTCAACCCACGGTTCTATGCCATGACCATATAACCCTGTTATAATACACGCGCGCGGGGATTTCAATGTGTGACCCATAGTTACATTATATGTATGGCATGTGACCACCGGTGTATGCACAAGCGCAGGATTTGTAACAAAATTTTCAAACCATGCCTGGACACTTGTCAATTCCAGGTTCAGTCTGGCAAGGTAGCCCTTTTGGTGCGCGGGGAACTTGGCCACATGGCCTCATGCGCCCAT
This sequence comes from Picea engelmannii, assembly GCA_009831015.1. Lineage (NCBI taxonomy): Eukaryota > Viridiplantae > Streptophyta > Pinopsida > Pinales > Pinaceae > Picea > Picea engelmannii. The sequence continues at coordinate 283,331 of ML797118.1, forward strand.
CACCTCCGGGATTCGGGGGCTTAGTTCCCTAACCGTTAGACATTTTGACACCAATTGCGGGATGTGCGTGGTGTGCTGAGTTTTGTGACGGGAAACGCCTGGAGCTAGGTTCACTTTCACACAGGTGCAGAATGGCGAACATGTTACAGCAGGCTTGAAGGAGAAAAATGGCAGAATGCATAACTTCTTCAGTTTTTTGCCAAATCAGGTGCTGTAAAAGCCCAGCTAGGGTTTTTTGGACATTCTGAGTCCATTGGAACCATTTTCACAGGCATTTGAAGAGCCCATTTGCAGGTTTTTCACATTTGAAGTTTGAGGAAGCTTCAGGAGCCTTAAAGCCCTCATTGTTTGAGGCATTGCTCAAATGAGCACATATCCATTTTCTGAGACTGAATAGTCATTTCTGACTGTTTATTATGCTCTGAACACATTGGGATAGGTTTCAGATCCATTGGAGAACTTCTACAGGTATTTTTGCCTCATTCAAGCTCAGGGAAGCTTGGAGGTCACATGTAGAAGAGGTCATTGTTGGATGAGCCATTGTCCATTTGCAGAGTTTTAACAATCATTTTTGGGGTTTTTATGTATTCTGAACCCAATGGTACAGTCTATAAATCCATTGGATTTGAGCAATATCTTGTAAAGAGCATTTGACAAACTAATCCCAAAGAGCCAAGTCCATTGAAGGAGGCTCAAGGAGATGTAACCCAGAGAGGGGTGAACTCCTTTATCATCTTGGTATTGTAATGAGTTGATGTGTTATTTGCTGCACTTTATATTGCTGTGTATTGATTTATAACACATGTTTAACCTGTTAAAGATCATTTCCTCACACATATACATTGACAAGAAGAAACCAAGAAATTAACACATAAACTATCTTGCATATTTTAACACATGAAGCAAGGTCCTGTTAAGATTCATTTTATTGAAGTAGAGGGTGCTTGCATAGCATAACAAGTCAGCCTTCTATTTTCAGATCAGGGATAGAACCTAATGGATTGAATATATGATCCAGGATGGATTATTATTCAGGGGAAATCAGCTATGTATTCCAAGATGCTCCATGAGGCAGAATCTACTGAAAGAAAAACATAGTGGAGGATTGGTCGGACACTTCGGTCATGATAAAACGTTCTCAAAGTTGAATGGCTCATATTTTTGGCCAGGGATGAGGACATATGTTAAGATATTTGTGGACAGAAGTAGAATTTGTCAACACACAAAAGGAAAAAGGCAGAACACAGGGTTATACCAGCCATTAGCCATACTTGCAAGGCCATGGGATGTAGTGAGCATGGATTTTGTATTGGGACTGCCAAGAACACAAAGAGGATGTGATTCAATCTTTGTGGTAGTTGACAGATTTTCCAAGATGGCACATTTCATACCATGCTAGAAAACCAGTGACGCAACTCACATTGCGAGCCGGTTTTTCAAGAAAGTCGTCAGAATTCACAGCTTGCCAAGGAGTATAGTTTCTGATGGAGATACTAAGTTCGTGGGACATTTCTGGAGGATTTTGTGGAAGAAGTTGGGGACAAGTTTGCCATTTTTCTCAGCATATCATCCTCGAATGAATGGACAGATAGAAGTTGTAAATAGGAGCTTGGGGGATTTGTTGAGGAGCCTAGTGACTGAACACCATAGTCAATGGGATCATATTCTGCCACAGGCAGAATTTGCTTACAATGACTCACTCAACAGAAGCACACGGCAGAGTCCATTCCAAATTGTATATGGAATGCAGCTAAGGGGAGTTTCTGAATTGAGAGATTCAGAACAAAATGAATTCAGAAGTGCTAGTGCAGTAGACTTTGCAGAAGCAATGAAGGAGCTTCATAGCCGATTCAAGGAGCGATTGAAAAGTTTGAGCCAAGAATACAAGCGCAGAGTGGATCAACACATACGAGAAATTCAATTTGAATTTGGAAATCTGATTCTTGCACATCTGAGGAAGGTGATATTCCCAAGGGGAACATATAACAAATTGAAGATGAAAAAAATTAGACCGTGTAAGGTCATAAGGAAATTTGGGGAAAACGCATATGAGATTTAATTACTCGATGGGATCGGAATTTCACCGATATTCAATGTTGTGGATTTGTACCCTTATAGAGAAGCAAGAGAAGAGGATGAATAGAAAAAGGTTCAATGGACTAAACAAATGCCTGTAGCTGAAAATCCATAGATAGAAAGAATAATTGATAAGAGAGTTAGCAAAAAGACCAGGAGGAAGGAGTATTTTGAATACTTGGTCAAGTGGAAGGGACATCCAGTTGAAGATGCCAATTGGGAAGATGAAGCAGAAATTCAAAAGCATGGACAGACCGTGCAAGAGCTCATGAACATAAGTTCATGAAAATTCTCATATTCTCACTTGCTAAGAATGTTTCTGGAATCCAACAAAACCGAGTTTCCTGAGACTGCGTTTATTTTGGCCGAATGTAAAAGGATCTCCATGCCCATCTTCATCAAAAAATTAAAGTCCAGATTTTAAATTCTTATTTTTGGTTCAGATCTGCCAAGGGTTCTGGAAGAAATGAAGAACTCCTTACAGTCAAATCCAAAGAACATGGTGGGAGACTAGGTGGTGTTCACACAATCCACTATGATTTGGGTATATGGATACCAAGAGGGACCTCATTTGTTACCAGTTTTTATAAATCCCAAGTTCTTTGCTTTGGAGTTTATAAGACAGAGTATCATCTCAGAGAATGAACATTTCCTAAAGGCACATAAGGCTTCTAATATGAAATTTCCATTCGCGGTGAGCCCCTTTCTAGTGAATAATAAATCATGTCTACCCCATATTCAATCAAAACTCAATAAATTCGGTTTCACTCAGTTGCAACAGAGAAGATATGATCCACATCAGGTCATATCGAAGAGAAGATTGGTGAGTAGGTAGGGTCCCTATGAACATGAACATGATGAAGAATTTGATAAGTTGGACAATCTAGAGACCTGTGCAGAGATGGAAGTCACCATGCAGCATGATCAAGTAAAACAAATAGAACCAACATCTCAACAGAGCCCAACACAAAAACCTTCACCTAGATTGGTTATCAAGGCTCCTAAAATGAGAATGTACAATAAGAGGATGGGTTTAGAGGCCCTGGGTGCCAGCAACCAGCAAGACACTCTCAAGAAAAAGAGAGTCACATCACCTTCTCAAGTAATTAACTTGGAAGAAGAAGAATAAAAAAGGAAAACAGGCATGGAGATGGTAGAGACTACAACCAAAAGTGAAGAAACCAATACAGAAAGCAAGCCACTGAATGAGAGCAACACAAAGGTTTTCAACAGCAAAAATCATGTATTCAGCCAGACACCTGGAGCAGTCTATCAGTCCAAGGAATATTCGATGCACCAATACACCGTGAAGGGGATTATGGCCAACAACGAAATAAGGGACCTTTTACTTGAAGTAGAAGGAACTTCCTAGTGTAAGGCTCACTTGCTTTCAGTCAAAGATGTCGAGAAAAAGATATTTAATATTGCAGTGACTGATGATGAAAAATTATCCGAAATCAAAATGCACTATTAGAAAATTTCTTCCCCACACAAAGTGAAATTTCATAGGAATGTCAGTGACATGTTATACTCTGATTATCTGGTCTTCTCTCTAAAGGTTGCAATATTAACAACATATGGATCAAATCTAGATGGACAGCTGAAACAACAAAAGGTGTCCAACAAATCCTTGATGACACAAGTTAAGAGGTTGGAATCTGAAGGCCCCCAGGGGATAAAAGCTTCTCTATATGAAAAGGATAAACTGATCTAGAGCCTAAATAAGAGATTGAAGATGTCAGCTACAGATCATCCACAAATGACAGAATTGAAATCTTTGGAGATGGAGAAGGAAAGCTTCAAATAAGAGGCGCTCAATTACAAAGCTAAGCTATTGCAGTTAGAGAAAGAAAAAGAAGATTCATTACAAATGCAAGCAGCGACATCGGACATGGAAATAATTGTGCCTGCTTGTACAAAAGCTAGACCAAGCACTGAGGGGATAGTCCAAGCTATGTCTCAAGTGAGATTGAAAGAAAATGATATCAAAAGTCTCAAAGAAATCATGGAAAATTTGAGGCAAGAAATGAAAGTGAAGGATGAGAAGATGGCTCAACTCCACGAAGAAAATCAAGATTTACAAGAGAGAGTGAATAAGCTAAAAAACAGGTTAAAGGGAAAAACGTTATTGCAAGGGGCCAAACATATCATATGGGATGTTATTGTTGTGTAGGCTACTAAATTTAGGGTTTATCACCTTTTGGTTGTATCAAACTCTATTTGTAATTTTTTTGAATCTGAATTGAATACCAATGCAGAATATCTTGAAGTCTCTACGAAAAGATTCTAACGGGTCGTGATATGAGCTTTGTTTTCTTTCATTGTATGTATTTTCTGTAACCTGTCATTTCATTTAAATTTTCTTCTGTTTAAATTGGAGAGTTTAAAGGCCCAGAATTCGTTCTATGACGCTCTCGGCTTAAGCAATTTAAACTATGTGATTGTCTTCTTAACTTATTCAGAATTCATTTCAGTAATGCTCTAATGCAATTATTTGTTTTCTTCTTCTTCCTACACATATTTTTATTTCAATAATAACTCAAATTCATCACCCTATTTAGCCTTTGTCCTCTGGAGAGTTCTATCAGTCGATGCATTTTTTTCGTTCACTTTCATAATTTTGACTCCATAACCCTGTGTGTCCCTCCTCTTCTTGGCCAAGAAACTTTATTAAAAACCCCCAAAACAAACCAAATCTATCCACCAATGTTATCACTGAAATTTCGTCCACAAATGGTTATAGGAATCCAACATCGTCAAATAGTTATGAGGTCACCCATGGACCAAAATTACCACAAAATCATTTCCAAAAGGTTCAAAACTATACAACCAGTGATAAAATTAAAGTGCACTATGACTACATAGGGCGCGTGTGCACATGCACGATCTAGAAACGCACGAAAAATGCCATGCGCATGATGCGTGATTGTGGTTGCTAAAAGCCACATACATCTGAGAATGATGCATTTATGATATTGGTCGACCTCTCACCCACTTCTGGTTCAGCTTCCAAGTTAATTTGACACCCAAATCTCAGTTGAATCCGACTGGCTGGCTGGTCAAAGACCTAAAAATGCCCTAAATAGCCTCTTTTCACACTATAAGTTGGTTACACAATACCTCAAAGTGGTGCTATAAAACAAGGCCATGGGTGCATTTCATTTTCAAGGAATTCATTTGCAAGGTTATGCTGCTACTATTCTCTTAGGGAATCCTTTTTTCTCATCAAGAGTATACTAGCATCATTACATTGGGCAATCCATCTCACCTCTTGAGTAGATTAGCTTGGGATTCTTTCACCATTTCTTTCAAAGTTGTAAGAAGAGATTAGTTGTGGGGGTCCAAGAGCCCTCCCTTGGAGGAAGAAGGGACCCAAAGTCCTCTTTCTTCTTGGTGTTTTCTTTCACTAATATGATCCTTGCCATTGGTGACATGAGTCTTATTGGTTTTTTGTTCTTATGTCCTTATGCTCAATAGTTTAGTTGTTCTTTTATTTCTTAGTTTAATTCTTATCTTGTTCTTTTATGTTTCTTTCTCTAACCCGTTCCTTTACTACTGTCTTTCTTAGCTAACCCAACTAAGCTTGTAAGCACCTCTATTTTGCTCATTTAGGTGACAAAAGAGGCGCAACAGATTGGCGACTCCACTGGGGAAAGTTATCAATTTCCTACCCCATTTGGGTTTTTCTACCTCTTCTTTTGGTTTATTTAACCTACAGGTACCTTAACCGGCCCAAGCCAACCTGCAAAACATCCAATTCAAAGTTGAATTGAGAGAATTCCATCCGAAATTTTCTTCACAGCTGTGTGTCAGTTGTGCGCGCGTTTATTGGCCCACAGTCGCGCATCGTGCACACATGCACCAAACTTATTGTTTTTTTCTACGCACCTACGCCCAAAAGTCTATTTCGGTTTGTGCATAGACGCTCAGTGCGCCGATGTCTACTCCAAGACCCGGTCACCTGTGCAAAAAAATGCACATTCTAAGCTTTTTTGTGATTTGGGGAAGGCCCCTAGCCTTCTTAAAAATGATTTCATGCATGTTGTAATCTGCACCACACTTACTTCCCTCTCCATATAAAGGGATTAGTCAAAACACATAGGCACTTAGGGGGCTTAAAATTGTTATTTCCTATTTTGCTTTCATTTTCCCACATGGGTGGCTTTCTTTGACTAAAAATATAAGTTGGAATCATTTGTAATCACATAAAATTTGCATCGGGACCAGAAGTTTGATAACAATCATTTAGTATGCTCTTCTCTCGTGCTTCAAAGCGACCTTGAGAATCAAAAAAAGGTTGTAGGACAATTTCATCTCCCTTAAAAAGATTAAAACCTTTAGGAGAGGACAACACCCCCCTCGGGACTCCTCTTAGTTTATTTTTCAAACACGTCTCAAGATTGTAACGGGCCCATACATGCCCACATGATACAAAGATAGGATAGTATTGAAATTTACTTTCTTAGATTAAATCAATAGGGAAGTTTAAAGGTTTTGTAATGGGCCCATACATGCCCACATGTTCACAATCTAGGACAGCTTCAAAGCTTTCTTAGGTTAAATCACAATAGGGAGTTAAAAGAATAGTAAAGGACCCACATGTCTACATGCTAGCTTCCTATGGAATTTTGAATTGTGCAAGGTTGTACCAAAGGCATTTAGTTAATTAGGTAATCAACACTTGTAAGGACTAAGCGAAGTCCACATGCAACAAGGTGACACCTAATTCATTAAAACATTGGCACACTTTCACTCATTCACATTCAAAAGTCAGTTATCACTCACATAGTTTTCATCTCGAAACATGGAGGTCAAAGTAAGTTTCCTCCAAAGGGATTCTGAAACACCTCACCCTTTTCTTGACAAAACTATCCACTCCCATTTAATTTCAACGAGACTGGCTCACACCCCCAGTCTCTCAAACAAACCACATCTAAATTTTTTCTAAAAACTCACTAATTTTTCCTCCACAGGAGGTGCCAAAATAAATTTTTTAGTCTAGGTAGGATTTCGGGGATAGGCATCCAAATAACTCCTCGTTATCTGGTTCTCACATTGTCAAAACAATGGAAGTTGTCAAATAGGGAACTTTAAATCCTCCAAGTCAAGTGTTCTTAACACCATAAGGAAGGGAGATAACCATGAAGGGTTGAAGGCCAAGGTCCGATTATTCTATGCATTCCCCTTGACGCACCCACCTCTTGGACGAGATCCAGCCCGTGACCCATTTCCTAGGCTAAAAATCTAAATGATGCACTTTGACCGAGGTACCTAGTGACCAAATTTTAGGACATCTACCAAGGTGGAAATTGTGGGCTGCAATTGCACCTTGATCGGATTTTGGGTGGATATTGGGAAATATCGCCAGCTCTTTCGGGATATGCCCCCTTTACCCCTCATTATAACTGATTACTTCATCCTTCACTAGTTTCTCTTCCGGTGACTTCAGACCCCACTGTTGAGTACTATTGGAAGGTCTAGTACTATTTGAGAGGAAGGACGTTACATCTTTTAGGACATGAGAATTTGTTTTTCTTTGATCCCCATGCAGACAAAACCCACTTATCCACATATATGCTTCTTTTTCAAAACACTTTATGTATGATGCATTTCTGATTACATTTTGATTCAGATATATATATTGTGTAAAGTTCAAAAAAAATGCAAACAAAGGATATTGTTTATTTATTTACTCTCACCAAAATTCGTACACATCCACTCAACTATTCGGACATCATAGGGGACCCACATAACCCCCGTCGTTCCATAAGCTTGCTAAACCTCCCTCCTATTCTAGGGGAGTTACTAGTCTTCCCAACTCATCAACACCACCTTCACACACTCTAGTGAGTGACACTATCTTAGGATCATCTTTGCTTGGTTCCACCTTACCTGGGTCTAATTCCCAAGGTCCACAGTCCACTCACTCGCCTTTACACAGAAGCGGGGGGCCAACGGCCTCGCAAGGGGGAAGTACAAACCTGCCTAGTCCCCCTCAAGGGTCAGGTTCACAAACCACTCACACCATGGCTAGAACTAATCCTCTGCCACCACTCCAGATTCCATATTTGGCCTCTCTTAACATACCAGATCTAAGAAAACTCACAAATTATCCTATATTGCATGATCCCACATGGCCTGCAATGCCTACCAAACTACCTTCAGACATCCCCAAGTTTAAAAGAAAGGCAGGGGATGATCCTGCCAACCATATCATTACTTTCCACTTATGGTTCTCTTCCAACAACATTATGGATGATTCCATTTGACTATGATTATTTCCATGCACACTCACTGGCCCATCAAACAAATGGTATGTAAATGAAAAATCGGGGTCCCATGCGACTTTTCAGTCCTTGGCCAAAGCATTTTTGACCTTCTTCCAATTACCAATCTTCCATGACAATGGTCTTGAAATACTCTCTAATTTCAAACAAACCTCAGCTACACATATCGCTGATCACATTCACGAGTGGCGTCGACGACGTAGTTTGTGCAAAGCCAAAACCACCAAACAATAATGTCTTGACTGGTTTCTCAGATCACTCATCTCTCTCCTTGGTAATTGTTGTGTTGATTATATGTTGAGTATAATGCACTTATTAATTATCAATCCAGGATTTGTAATCAACAGAGTTACAAGACACCAGTAAGAAAGGTAATTTCTAATGTCACGAGTATAGAATTAAACTAGATTATGCATGCTGGAAACAAATCAAAATAGAAAACTGCAATGCACTTTGGTTGTCTTTCACAGAAAGGCTATCAACTCCATTATGGCACATGCAAGTATGAGATGGAGTTGGTTTGATAGATCAAATCTGCTATCTGACCCAGAAAACTAACGATGCAATCCACACTTCTGAAGGGAAATCACACATCAACCATCAAAGCATAGCATGGGTAGTTCAACAGTCAATATGTTGGTTTTGTTGTGGTTCACAATGAACTTCACTAGTTCTTATCCAAACAGTTTTGACTATTGCTGCCAACATCTATGATCACTCAAGGAAATCCAATTCATGAGAACAAAAATAGAGCATATGCAAAAATGGAGCAATTAAAGATCTCTAAGCAATGATATAATGGAAATCTTAATCTAAGTTGTACTGCTATCATCTAACATAGTTAAATCTTTAGCTAATTTAATGTTTATGCTACTGAAAACAAATGCTAATGCTAATCTACAAAGAGGCTGACCTTTGTTGGGTAGTGGGCCCTTGCCGCTTCAACAGGTCAGCTACTGAAGTCTACAGGAAGATTTCTTTTGACACACATATTACTCTCACTCACACTCACATTTCAAAACATAAAATCATACTTTCGTTAACAACTCAACTCATACTCAATCATGGATAATCAAAATATGGAGATAAAATGGCATTCCATTAATCTTCACTTAGGATATGTTTTGTACTATCATACGCTTCTTTACATATTGGTAATATGCTAACTCTCCTACTCTTCTCTCCCTTGCCATGACCATGTTCTTATAGAGTTCAGGTCATGATTTACAAGGAAGAGATCATTAATTACATGGTAATCAAATATGATGGTTACTTGATTGCTTTGCTAAACTAGGCTACTTCCATCCAACAATATTCTTAATATCATTAGAATATAGAGATTTAATCAACCACTAGATCTTTGCAGGCGGAGGTACCGGAATCAAACAGTCACGTTGGTACCAGAATTAGACAGTCACGTTGGTACCAGACTATAACAGGAAAACTGTGTTATTTTATTAATCCACTCCAAAGCTCCTTCCATAACTCTGTAACCGTAGCGAATTTTCAAAAACGGACCATTAAAAAACCTAATTGTCCATGCTGGGAGAAAAACCCATGTTTTAGAATCTTGTGATTCACTTCCATGTGCACAAAAATGGAGACGCAAGTTGGCAGTTTGAGATTTTTCTATTTTCCAAAATATTCCCCCTGAGCTGGAGGTCCACACGTGTGATATGGGAAAATTATGACACACGTGTCCACATGTCAACAACGTTCCCAATAAAACCCATGTCCCCGATTTTCTTCTAGAAGACTTCAAAATTCAACTTTTACTCTAGTACCGGATGACTGGAAATGTCAACGATCAAGGCTACCTAGTCACCCAACCTGTTTATTCAAATCACACCATTAGAAGATCCCTTTTTAATAAATTAACACATTTTCACTAATAAGAATGTATAAAGTATGCATAAGTATTGAACTACCTCATGGGCTCTTCTTAGGTTACACTTTTACACCAAGTATGGGAAAACCAGGTATGTAACGAGGCCAATTGATCAAATTAAATGATTAGAACATGCATTAAAATATGACAAAATGAAGTCCCAACATTCCCCCATGCCTAAACTATTGCATGCCCTCATGCAAAACTGACAATCCATACTTCAAAATAAACTTGAAACACTAGTTCATGTTGGTCAACCCCACATGCCTACTTAATTGCAGGTCTAAAGACAACCTAATATTCAACCACGGTTTGGTACAAATGAAGGATCGAAAATGGAGTACCAAAAAAAGTATACAATGAAAGAATTATTGCTGAGAAAAGTGTAAGTGACCATTCATAAGAGCATTTATTAACCAAGAGTGCAACGATCAAGTGACTATCATGATGACATGACATAATCAAATAAGATGTGTGCTTTGTAATATGCACTTAATGCATAATCGATACAATTCTTACAAGTAAAAATTAGAATGATAGCACATACCTTACTAACTTGTGATATTTGATACTAGTTCAGGAAAATACCAAAGATTGAGTCAATTTTACCAGAATCCGTCACTAGTGCTTGGTGAGAGTTTTAGTACCATACCAACACAAAATTTGAAGTACCAGATCAATGCAAAGCTGAAGGTACCTGATGGATTATAAATTTATACATAATTGGCCCAGTTTTACCTCAAGTTTACCTTTACTTTAATGTACGTTGCAGGCTATGAAGTGGAGGATGGATCAAAGTACATGTTGGCTGAAACTGAGAGCTACTAGAGATATAGAAGGGAGTTGATGAATACTGATCTTTTGGGATTCCTTCTCTCTCTCTCCCTCTCTCCCCCGTGCCTATTGGTTTGCATGTTCTCATGCAAACTCTTTTATCACATGCTTCTAAAAGAAATTACTACAAGTTAAAAGAGGACTATGTAGAACTGATGCATGTTGACTATATGACCATTGTATAACCACATGATGTGTATGATCTGAAACATAGGCTGATTGTTCTTGTGTTTAAAACTTGCAAAGTATCTGAAACAACGGACATTCTTCAGGCTGGAGTTTATTGGAGGATCAGTACTGGAATTTCTTGTACCTTATGGAGCTTCTTTAACCTGTTCTTGTACTTGATTTTCTTCCTTTGTGTCTGGTTTTGCAGGGTTACTGCTGCATGCTGCCCTCTGAAGATGAGCTGTGAGTCTAGAAAAGAGTCCTGAAAGAGGCTCTTTGACCCTCCCCCATGCCAAAAGTGTTGCATATCCCTATGCAAAAATATTTGGCACACTGTATCACAATGAAAGAAAATTGATAAGAGAAGACAAACCAAATCAAATTCCAAAAGTGCTTTTGTCATCTAGTATATGATATCATGCTTTATTTGTTGTTAAAAATGAAATGGCCTTTCTTTTGATGACTTATTGACAAGCAACAGTATTTAGCAATGAAAACAGGGAGTTTTATTATTTTTCCAGAAGAATAGTCCCAACCTAACTTCCTTCAGATATTTACTATCATTAGATATTATGGATAAATTTCACAGTATAAGTAGATTAGACTCCCTAGTTAGGGCTCCACTCTTAAGAAGTTTCCTTCTTAGGTAATGTAGGCTTTAGATGTCAGACCAGTAAGGTTGACTTAGGGTAATTCTCAAATGGACATTTGTTTGTAGTATTCATTTTTCTTGTTAATCTGGAATTTATATATATTTTTATGACAAAAGTGAATTTTTCAATCAAACAAGTATAAATGAGACATTCACAAACTAGAACCCACTGCCAGCAAGCCTATTCATTACTATGGTGGGGTAGTTATGTTATTTAGTGAGAGACATACCTTCCCCAGGCAGAATGCCCCATTGCCAATAGGCCTGTTAAGTACCCTGATGGGTTTTCCTAGTCATACCATAGACCGGTACCCTCTGCCAGCAGACCTGTTCAGTATCCCAACGGGTTAGTCTCTTAAACCATTTTTTTATCAGAGGCTTCTTGTCCCATAGTCACCTATTTTAATTTTTGTTAAAGAGTGATTTTTCACAGGTGATAGGGGGAGGCTCGTCTGAAAAACCTTTTACAGGCTGGGATGGTATTGGGTTAGAATATATACTCTCTTATTTGAAATGTCTTTAAAGATTTTTTTGAAGGAAAAATAAACTCATGTATTTATGTTACTTCTTTTGGATATTCTATATGTATGATCTGTCTGAGTTTATCCATAAGAGAATGACCTAAAGTTACCTTAGGGTACTGATACATCATCTTCCTATAAAGTCTTCCTAGTGTGCCCACAACAGAGAGTGTTCATATACTCGTATGCTACTCTTTAGTAAAGATAGTCCAATGATTACTATTGAAGGGTAGTTAGGGTGAAATAGTTACTTATAGGCTAATATTTTTAATCCCTTTAATCATGTTGAAGTACTGATGATGTTTATAATGGACTTTTTGATGAAAACAACCTCTAAACTTTAAATCAGATTAAGCATGGTTCTTATCAAGCAACAGAGGCAAAATAAATCATATCTTCTCAGTCAAGCAACTGAACCAAAAGAAATTCAAGCAACTGAACCAAAAGAAATTAAAATATGTCCCTTTAGCCAGCAACTAAACCAAAAGAAATTAAAATACTTCCCTTTAGTCAACAACTGAACCAAAATAAATTATTTCTTCTAGGCTTGCATGAGAGATTCCATTTGATGTTGCAGCCAGCTCCTTGGTTTCAGCTCGAATGGCACACAATAGGTTTATGATTTGTAGGCCTCACAGTGTGACTTGAATACTGTGCTTATGTGTATAGGATCTTCTTCTTGAACATATGATGGTTCACTATCAACCAGACTATAAGCAATCTGGGCATAATCTGGCACTGTTTCTGTAGCTGCTATTTTCAAGTATAACAACACATGTTTCCATTTATCATCTGAGAAAAGACTACCATCATTGTTCATCAAATGAACAAAAATAGACACACCAATTCTAGCCAAACTTTGGACCCATTGCTTTATAAAGTTTGTTATAAACTCCATCACTTTCCCAAGTAAATGGTTTACTGAATCATAGAACTTGACAAAAAGATCAACAAGTAGTTGCAGTGCCAATGTACATGTTTCAGAAACCCAAGCATCTTCATGAAGATCATTATATTTGTTTTCAGATTTAACAAGCATAGCAGTCATTTTCAAGTATAACAATCATCTTCACTTTATCATGTTATCGTTTGCAAAGAAAATCAATATTGATGAATAACTTTTAATATATTACCAGATTTCTTTACAGTACCAGATTATGACAAACTTGTTGGTGCTGGATTGGTACCGGACCAGCACAAATCTGTTGGTACTGGACCAACATAGGTGTTCTAGTACCGGACCAACACAGTACTGAATTATATGTTGGTGCAATGGTTTCCCTGTAATCTTGGTAGTTTCTTGAAGTTCAAATAATCATCAATTGAGAAGTAACATTGTCTACATAGTAAAACAGAGAAGTAATGTTCTAGCTGCAAGGTGTGGCACTACAAAACTCCAATACCCATCAGTACTTCCTTTATTCAAACAATTTAGCAAATATAGCAGTCATACTCTCTAAAGTTAATTTATCATTTTAACCATTGCAAAGGATATAAAGGTTAACCAAAAATATCTTATACCAATGTTTAGGTACCAGACTTTTTTTTTTTGGTACTGAACTAGCAGAAAGTGCCAGTACCGGATTGTTTTCTGGTACCGGACTAGCACAGGATACCAGTACTAGATAGGGTTTCAGTACCAGATCAGCACAAGCGTTTTGGTACCGGATCAACACAACACTAGATGACATGTTGCAGGCTTCCCTGTATCCTTGGAAATTTCTTGAAGTTCAAATGCTTCGTAAATTTACTTTTGGGGATTCATACTGTTAACACACTAATAAAAAAAATAAAAATAAAAATTGAAATTGTAGCGAAAAGTGAGGCAAAGAGATTAATGGTCATGCTTATAACATGCAGATGTGAAAACCTCGTTGTGGTATAGTGGTGAGTATTCCCGCCTGTCACGCGAGTGACCCGGGTTCGATCCCCGGCAACGACGCCAAAATGTTGTGCTGATTATATGTTTAGTATAATGCACCCATTAATTATCAATCCGGGATTCGTAATCAATAGAGTTACAAGACACCAGTAAGAAAGGTAATTTATAATGTCATGAGTATAGAATTAAACTAGATTATGCATGCTGGAAATAAATCAAAATAACAAACTGCAATGCACTTTGGTTGTCTTTCACAGAGAGGCTATCCACTCCATTATGGCACATGCAAGTATGAGATGGAGTTGGTTTGATAGATCAAATCTACTATCTGACCTAGAAAACTAACTATGCAATCCACACTTCTAAAGGGAAATCACACATCAATCATCAAAGCATAGCATGGGTAGTTCAACAGTCAATATGTTGGTTCTGCTGTGGCTCACAATGAACTTCACTAGTTCTTATCCAAACAGTTTTGACTATTGCTGCCAACATCTATGATCACTCAAGGAAATCTAATTCATGAGAACAGAAATAGAGCATATGAAAAAATAGAACAATTAAAGATCTCTAAGCAATGATATAATGGAAATCTTAATCTAAGTTGTACTGCTATCATCTAACATAGTTAAATATTTAGCTAATTTAATGTTTATGCTATTGAAAACAAATGTTAATGCTAATCTACGAAGAGGCTAACCTTTGTTGGGCGGTGGGCCCTTGCCGCTTCAACAGGTCAGCTACTGAAGTCTATAGGAAGCTTTCTTTTGACACACACATTACTCTCACTCACATTTCAAAACATAAAATCATACTTTCGTTAACAACTCAACTCATACTCAATCATGGATAATCAAAATATGGAGATAAAATGATATCCCATTAATCTTCACTCAGAATATGTTTTGTACTATCATACGTTGCTTTACATATTGGTGATATGATAACTCTCATACTATTCTCTCCCTTTCCATGACCATATTCTTATAGAGTTCAAGTTGTGATTTACAAGGAAGAGATCATTGATTACATGGTAATCAAATCTGATGGTTACTTGATTGCTTTGCTAAACTAGGTTACTTCCATCCAAAAATATTCTCAATATCATTAGCATATAGATATTTAATCAACCACCATATCTTCACAGGTGGAGGTACTGGAATCATACAGTCACGTTGGTACCGGAATTAGACAGTCACGTTGGTACCGGACTATAACAGGAAAACTGTGTTATTTTATTAATCCACTCCAAAGTGCCTTCCATAACTCTGTAACCATAGTGTATTTTTGAAAACGACTCATTGAAGACCTAATTGGCCATGCTGGGAGACAAACCCATGTTTTAGAATCTTTCGATTCGATTCCATGTGCACACAAATCAAGGCACAAGTTGGAAGTTAGAGATTTTTCTATTTTCCAAAATATTCCCCCTGAGATGGAGGTCCACACTTGTGATATGGGTGAATTATGACTCATGAGTCCGCATGTCGACAATGTTCCCGATAAAACACATGTCCCCGATTTTCTTCTAGAAGACTTCAAAATTCAACTTTTACTCTAGTAATGGATCACTGGAAATGTCAACAATCAAGGCTACCTAGTCACCCAAACTGTTTATTCAAATCACACAATTAGAAGATCTCTTTTTGATAAATTAACACATTTTCACTAATAATAACGTATAAAATATGCATAAGTATTGAACTACCTCATGGGCTCTTCTTAGGTTACACTTTTACACCAAGTACGGGAAAACCAGGTATGTAACGAGGCTAGTTGATCAAATTAAATGATTAGAACATGCATTAAAATATGACAAAATGAAGTCCCAATAGTAAATATGTAGCTTCCACCTTCCCGCAATCAGAAGAAGAAGCCATCAATAAGGCTCAACAATACGATCTCATCTATTCACAGTTAGGGTACTTATACACAGTACTTCCTGATCTCCCAAAACCTATGCCATTTGGCCAAGACAAACCCAGGATGTCTCAGTCAGTAGACGGATTGATTGGTAATACCACGCACCATAGTCCACAACCCCAACAACCACCAATGTATGACACACCTCAATATCCGCCCGCATATGGGGGAACCTCTTATGACCCTCCACCCCCTTATCAACAACCATACCCTAATGCTCTTCCTCCACCCATTAGTGGGCCACCGCCGGCACCCATAATACACCCACCTATCCAAACAAGTTCTAGTACTCCCTCTACCTCAGCTTATACTCTAAGTACTAGTGAAAACGCCACACCTTCCTATGTACCTTACGGATCATTACCCCCACAGAATCTATACTTTCCATTCCCTGGTCCTCCACAACCTATGTCTCCCCCACACCCTCACGCTGGGGTGAATTTTTTTCAACCCTCTCCCCTTCAACAATATCAAAATTTCAAACAGATGAATACGGAAAATCCGACCCATCAGTCAAATAATTCCAAAAAGAAAGGAAAAAATAGGAACAATAGCAACCCAGGTCAAGGCATGAATCACCCCCAATAGAACCAACCTACTGGGGAAAACTAGAATCAAGGGAATCAGAACCCCCAGGGGGGAAATAACAACAGGCGTCAAGGGATAAATAGAAATACTCTTTGAACCACCTTCCCTTGTGCCCTTTGTGGTGAGTTCAGTCATTATACTCATCATTGCCCCCAAATCGTTGATTTTAAACGGATGAAAGACTCAGGAAGTGTACCACATCCTCCAACATCGCCTGCCCCTCAACAGGCCCCACAGCAATACATGCAACAACCACCCCCAACCGTGTTGCAAAACCCCATTCCACACTAGGTTGTGATGAACACCCAATAGGACATACAGCCTACCCCACCACAGTTGGGATAGTATCTCAATCCAAACAATCTCACAGATTGTACTATCCTCCTCACTAGTGAGGAAGAAATCCTTCTGCAAACACGTAGGCATCAATACCATGCACCTGTTGAATCTCCTCCCATTCCCCTAGAACAATCCTAGCACCAACGAGAACCCGCGCTATTGATTCCTCGCCCTAACGTCGAAACACCTCTTCGCATCCCTCACATCCCATTGCGCAGGAATGTCCACAACCTACAAGCTAGGGAAGCTCATAACTACAGTTTGGTTGATAACTTAGCACAATCCCCGGCTTCCATGTTAGTCTTAGAAGTCCTTCAAACTTTTCCTACTCAACGGAAATCATTACTTTCCACCTTAGGGATAGTCAACCCTGTGGATACTCAACTCATCACATTTGACCTCGACAGTGGAGAACCTCGCCTCCCTGCTCTCATCACTTTTCAAATCCCAGTGAAAATTTGGAACATTACAGTTCATCCATGCATCATCGATGAAGGCATATCCACATGCATTATGTCCAAGTCTGTATGGAAGAATCTTGGTTCCCCCAAACTCATACCATCTGCCATTACCTTAATAGCTTATGACGAATGACCATATTCTCCTGAAGGTCTCTTCCAAAATGTCCCTGTAGAACTCAGGGGCAAGACCATTCTTATTGACATTGAAGTTATTGATGCCCCACTCAATTACAATATCTTTTTCGGTCGTAGCTACATGTACTCTATGAAGGCAGTTTCCTCTTCCATCTTTCGAACCATGATGTTCCCTCATAACGGGAAGATCATTACAATTGACCAAGTCTCACATTATGAGCCTAACCCCTCTGCCAACATCGATAACATTCTCCCTCTCATCCATATTAATCATGAAGCATACCCGCTCATCGAAATGGGTCCTGATATTTTCAAAGAACCATCATTGTTAGGAACTTACCATGGTGCACCACCACTCCTTCATCCTTCCAATCAGGTATGCTTTGTATCATCCAAAGGAACTGACATGGAGGATACCCTTCCTCCCAGGGAGGCTTCTATCATATCTAATGTCCCACTAATCGTAGAGCTCCTCCCTCATGAGTCTCCTTCGAACTCGTCGACTCCACCAGTTCACAATTTCACCTCTCCCTAAGGCCATATCCCAGTTTGGGAGACAGTTCCCCAAGCCATTACTCAAATCCCCTTCTTTTACCCTCCACCAGGCATACAAGGTTTCCAAGTAGCCACAATGCTTACTCTCCCTAATATGGTGTTGGCAATTCCAGTTTGGTATTTACATCCACCAGAGATGGTTCCTCAACCATCTCTTCCCCCCCCAAATGGAAGGAATCCCAATGACAATTCCCATACTCACTCCCACCATACCCTCTACACCCCCACTCACTAACCTCCCTGCCACAGTTGGGGGTAGGCGAAAGAAGAAGGAGCCCACAGCTCCACTCCCCCCATGCGTCTAGCCTCCTTGCGCACTATGTGAGAAAGATGGACACCCAACCAACAAATGCCCATCTCTACCTGATTTTTGTAACCTAATTCCACTCAATCAAACACCATCACCGCTCGCCACTATAGCAAGTACTGTCGCTACCTCCCCTAACTCAAGTAGCAAAGGGCTATGAACCAAATTTTCTTGCGCTATATGTTCAAAATATGGCCATTATACACACCATTTCCCAGCACTACCTCACTTTCGGTAGACATTAGTCATAGTACGCCAAAGCTTCCATAATGAACCCAATCTAGCTAGATCATCCCTACCAAACATCACTGACATCCATTATGTCACGACTTCAGTCAATGAACATATGAGATGCCCTTTCTCTCTATGCAAATCCTTAGATCATTTTACATACCAATGTCCTATGATCATTGAATACAGGCAACACCAATCGACCCTGATTCAAACCCCTGCACCCCCTATAGAATCAATGGTTGAACTTACCTCATCAATAGAGATTCTTCATATCATTTCTTCTAAATCAGAGGCACTCCCTATTCCTCCATGGTTCTTGGATGACTTATCTGAGGACTTACCCCCAAATCCCCCCAATTCTCTCGTTCATTTCCCTATGAAAATTTTACATCCAACTACCATTGGTACTCCTCCGCACCTAAATATTTGGTTTATGTCGAGCGAACCATCGCAATCTTATTGCGTCATTCCCCCTGCTTCTTTATCACCAGAAGAAAACCACACGATGATAGTCACCGATATCACTCTTTACGATCCCTTGTATTCCCTCCAATTCCACTGTGATGAGGACATACTCGAAGAGTTAAACACCCTCGACTACCCATGGGATGCGCTACACCATAGAGCGCTCTTCTTTCCACAAGAAGCCTCCATGCCTCCTAACCAACACTCCATATATGCATTTGAAACCAAGGATTTTATCCCATCAGGGCATATCAACTGGTTCAACAACCCCATTCCTACCCCTAATGTTTTTGAAGAAGGCAACATGGCCAACATTTCCCCGACCATCAAAATTGATATTTCCATAAAAAAATGGAGTCGTCGAGGAAATCACCATTGGTGCCGCATGCACTCCTCAAGAAATCACCACCTATAAATCCCTCTTCCAAGAATATAGGTATATTTTCGCCTGGTCATAGACAGAAATGCCTGGCCTTGATCCCTCTATTGTCAAACATTGCATCGACACCTGGCCTGATATTACACCAGTTTGTCAAAAACAACGACTACTACACCCATCCAAAGACGCAACTATCAAAGTCGAGATTGAAAAATTATGTACGGCTAGGTTCATCTACCCCATCACCTATAGCTCATGGGTTTCCAACCCTGTACCCGTTAGCAAAAAATAGGGCACTATCTGCGTCTGCACGAAATTTTGCGATCTCAATCACACATGTCCCAAAGACAACTTTCAAACTCCTTTCATCAATCAAATTATCGACGACTACGCAAGCCATGAGGCTCTGTCCTTCATGGACGGTTTCTCTGGTTATAATCAAATCCAAATCCATCTAGCCGATCAATACAAGACCGCATTCACCACCTCTTGGGGTACTTTTGCATATCGTGTCATGCCTTTTGGCCTAAAGAACGCTGACGCAAATTTCCAATGGGCTATGACATACATTTTTCATGATCTATCTTATATCATCCTCACATACTTGGACGACCACACAGCTCGATCCAAAAACCGCACCCAACATCTTGATGATTTACGGATTATCTTCCAACAGTGTCGTCAGTACAACATCCGCTTGAACCCCCTCAAGTGTGTGTTCTACGTCACTGCCGAGCACCTCCTCAGATTCATCATTTCCCAAAGTGGTATTACCATGGACCCCCTCAAAGTCCAGGCCATCACAGAAATTCGACCCCCCCAGAATTTATGCCAACTCCAGAGCCTACAAAGAAAAGATAATTTTTTACGGCGATTTGTCCTAGACTATGCCACTTGAACACACGGTTTTCTTCTCTTACTACACCATGACATCCCATTCCACTGGGACGAACATGCCCAAAAATCATTCGAGGACCTTAAAATGGAACTCTCCAACACCCCTTTAATTAGTTCACCTGACTATAATTGCGACTATATCCTCTACATCTCAGCATCAACTGTCTCAGTAGCAAGAGTTCTTGTTCAAATCGGAAATGATGATCATGAGCATGTCATTTACTACGTTAGTAAAAACCTCTCAGGGCCACCCTGAAGTATAATCATGAAGAGAAACTAACCCTTGCAGTCATCCTCACAGTCCAGAAACTGTGCCATTACATTCTGCTTCGCACAACTAAAGTCATAGCAGATTCCAGCCCCATGAAATACTTGCTCAGTCGTCATCAAATTAATGACAAATTTTCCCGATGGATCGTTATCCTTTAGGAGTATGATCTTGAATTTTCAATGCCCAAGAGAAATAAAGATCTCGGCCTCGCCGAACTTGTCACATCCTTCCCCTCTGATACTACCAGTACCCCCGTCAATACTAACTTTCCCAATGAACATCTTTTTTATATCACTTTGAATGATCCTTGGTACGATGACCTCCTCATATACCTATGAACCCAAAGGTTCAGTAACCACCTCTCATGAGATGATCATCGTCGTATTCGCCACAAAGCCCCCCGCTATCTCCTCATCAGAGATATCTTATATTGGCGAGGGGTCGACACCATACTTCGTCGATTCTTGACTATTGATGAGGCCGATAGAGTCTTGAACGACTGTCATAGCGGAGCGTGCGGAGGCCATCTTTCGGGGATGTCCACTACTAAGAAAATCATCTGAGTAGGTTATTTTTGGCCTACATTGTTTCACGATTGCATTCATGCCATGAAGTGATGCAATAAATGTCAGCTTTACGCCAACAAAGCACGAGCAACACCTGCTCTTCTTCATCCAGTCATTACTGTCGACCCCTTTTGTAAATGGGGCATAGACTTCATGACTTGTAATCCCCCATCCAACAATGGACACAAATAAATCACTGTCGCAGTCAATTACTTCACAAAATGGGTTGAAGCCATGCCTACCTTCAACAACACCACTGACACTGCATCACACTTTTTCTTTAATCATGTCATATCCTGCTTTGGAGTACCACTCCAACTAATCTCTGGTCACTGGAAACATTTCGAGAATGAGATTTTCATCAAGCTCTCATCCTGTTTAGGATTATCCCATCAGTTTGCCTCACCATATTACCCTCAATCTAATGGATAGGTCGAAGTAGTTAACAAGGTCCTCAAGACCATGTTGCAGTGCACAGTTAACAAACATAAGACCAATTGGCATCATATGTTATTTTCCATGCTATGGTCTTACCGTACGACCATGAAAATGGCCACTGGTTTCACACCATTTCATCTAGTCCATGGAGTCAAGGCCACTCTTCCTATTGAGTGCGAAATCCCCACTTTACGCACCGCAATTGAGATATTACCCGACACTGCTCCAATGGAGCAGTGTTTGCTGAACTTAGAGTCCCTGGATGAAGATCGTCGATATTCATTACAGAATAATGAGGCAGCCCAAAAATGGTCAAAGGCCTCCTTTGATTTCCATGTCAACCTTCACTCATTTCACGAAGGTGACCTCGTCCTTACTTACGATATCACTCACGATACCCTTGGTCATGGAAAATTCGAGTCACTATGGTATGGCCCCTACATTATCCAACATTTCCTCACCAGAGGCACATACATCCTAGCTTCCCCCGAAGGCCTCTCTCTCAAAGAACCCATCAACGAGTTATACTTAAAGAAACTTTATGCCTAAGCGTAGCCATTCTACATCAGGTTATTTCTTTTATAGTGCTTTTAATCTTTTTGTTTTCATACCCCATGTCTAAACTATCATTTGTGTTATTGATAGATGCTTCCTCCACCGGCCTACCACATCAGTTACATCGACAACGCCAGTCGTTGGACACAAAATCTCACTTCGGCAGCTTGGGCCCTCTATACCCCCTCATATGAATTGCTCCACTCTAGCGGCATATGTTTGGGTTCAGCAACCAAAAACCAAGTTGAGTACACTGCCATCATTGGCCTCCTCACCGATGTCAACCATCATCATATTTGCCACCTTAGCATCTTACTTGACTCCCAACTAGTCGTCCTCCAACTCAACAATGTGTACTGTGTCCGCGATCCTTGCCTCTTTCGCAAATACCTACAAGTTATACTTTTATCTCAACATTTTGATTTCATTACATTTACACATATTCCAAGACAATTTAATCAAATCACAAATAAACTAGCTAACATTATACTCGATTGGAATATATCACATCAAGATATCTCTACACACACATAAACCATCAAGAGCCTGTCACAACATATATAGATTAGACATCATAAATAACATTAAAAAACAAACATGTGAACATCACAAAGACCCCAAAATGTATACTCATATATATATATATATATATATATATATATATATATATATATCAGTCAACAGTGCCATCAAAATGTTTACATACACATATCATACATCGTATACAAAATCCGTAGGCCAGTGAAGCACCTCGATACAAAACTGGTGTCACTACACCAAAATGGGCTCACCATCGTATATACAAAATACAAAACTACATAGAGTGACACTCAAGGTGCCTCTAGAGAACCACCTCCTACCCCTCCCTCAGGCGGTGGTGCCCCACCCACTATCGGTCCCTCCGTACCTAGAGGTAACTGCCCGGTCATCACAACACCTGCTAATGCTACTCTCCGCACCATGGTCCACCACATCAGTCGAACTCCCACACACTGCTCCAGGATGCCCTCGTCCTAGGTACATGACCACATTCCCTTAGGCACTCCCTGTAACACCGCCTCCAAGCGACGATGAATATTCTCAAAATCTCCCCCGGCCTCCACCGGAGGAGCATGAAATGGCCCGGCACCAGGGTCATCAAAATGACGTCTCCTAGCCACTCTCTCATCACCAGCTGGTCTCTCCACAATGTCCTCACACTGACATCTCTCTCATGCCCATGGGGAGAGGCTCTCCCCACGGCAGTCTCACCAGCTCCTGACGATTCGACGCTCTCATCAACTCAACCTCACGCCCGCAAGGTCCCACATCTGCACATACAAACAACCAAACGATAGTATCAATATCTATACAAAATACATATGTCATACTATCTCAAAAATCATCATATCAAAATCACAAACATACCTTGGTGGTTGAACACCTCCCCTGGAGGTAACACCATATCCAGATCACCCCGGAAGTCAACCCCACAGTATGGATACTACAGTATGCTCTGCAACATCTTCCACCACACCTCTACAGCCTCAACCATGAAAAAATGGCCACCCTCACTACCAACATGGTGAATCAAAATTGTCGACCACTACCTCAGTCATGGCTCTCGTGCACCAGGTGCGCCCAATAAAACTCTAGGGCGCAACATCAACACCCTCTCCAAAAACTAGGCCACCAAGATAGATCCAAAGGCAAAGTCCCCTGCATCCATAGTCCGACACCTATCAAGCTACCCTACCATCTTGGCATGCAACATCAAACCCCAGGAAAAATGCTCTCCTGCCAATGCCCTCCCCATAATCCTTAGTTGACCACCACTAATCCGCTGAGTCACGAGGGACCCATATACCCTCACAATCATCACTACTACACAGTGATGAACTAAAGCATCCATCGCCCTGATACTCACTACGGAGCCTGACATGAAGTTCTCCCTCAAAAAATACCTCCGGCCCAAGGTAGCTAACTGCACGTCCCCAGGTAACACAGGCTCTTCCGGTAAGGGTGTTCCCCAAAAAAGGAGCCCAGTCAGAAAGTACACATCCTCCATCGTAGTGAAGGCTAGCTGCTCTCACCACACCATAAAATAATGCAAATCCGGACTCCACATCCAAATCAAAAACTGCAGAGGATACTCCTGAGCCCGTATCAATGGGCACTCGAAGAACTTCAGCAAACCACAGGCTGCCAAAGTGGCACGAACCCCCATCTCCTCAATAGCCATGACATCCCTCAACTGTGACCAGTCTCGCTCTCGCCAGTGGACCGGCATTGTACAAATGATCACCTGCAACCACATAATACAGTCCTAGATCAATCATATCGAACATAAAACACATTAAAATATCCAAAAAAAGATGATTTTTGCACCCATCAGCCTTGCCTCCAAGGTGTTACACATTATTTTTTTCATCCCTATGACCGTTAATGATGTAAACCTATTTGTTGCCTTCAGAGGGGTCAGTGGCCTGAGTTCCTGAAGAGAGAAGGGAGAAGAACTTTTCCTAAGAAAAGAAGTTGCATTTTCCTGCATAAAAACCTTATAAAAAAGGAAGTTCGCAGGCTGCCTATGTATTAGGGTGCTAGAATTCCTTATTCTCGCAGGTTGCATCATAGATAGGGTGCGAACAGTTCATAGGTTGCACCATAAGCAGGGTGAGAGAATGCTTACATGTGGAAAAACAAGCGTTTTCTTGAATCTTCTAGAAGAAGAAACTTCCATGGTGAGGTGGCATCCGAATGGTTTGGATCTTACTCACTTTCATGATTTAGTGGGATCATCCTAACCTCCTCACCTTATCCTCTTCAACTTATAAAATGAGAGGAGCTCTCATGGAGAATGGGTTCTGGAGCTTAGCTTTGGTTGGCTTGGAATTATTAGCTTGGTTGGAGTGGCTTTGAGATTTGCCTTTGTCAAGATAGATTGTGAATATTATCAGATCTATGCTCTCAGAATTATTGGAGTGAAAGTGTGTGGGAAATGAAGGATAGTTGGAAGGGACCTTACGACATCAAGGCCATGGTTGTAATCTCTCTTTCACATTTAATATGATACAATAATATGATTCTTTCCCATAAAGCTATTTTCACTTTATTGTGTAATTCCTTGATCATACACATAGGTTGACTGTTGAATATATTGTGCTATCTTCACTTTGGTTTGTTTGTGTTTTCTTGGTCTTGGCCTCACGAGAGCGCCGAAGCAAAGCAGGAGAAACAGAGACCCTAGGAAGTGATATAAAGGTATGTTACTTGTTCCTTCCTACTAGTTGATTCAATGGTCAAAACTTAGGGAAGGAGTCATGTCCTGTCCTATTTTGTTCTAGATCCAGGTGGATCTAGGGAGATCTGTTAGTGTCTGCACCTACCAATTTTTCCGATAACACAAGGTGCGATTATTTTACCCACAGGCATGCACACATGCGCGCCTGTTCACCCCACAGGCGCGCACACATGCGTTCCTATTCAACCCACAGGCGCACACACATGCGCGCCTATTTAGCCCATAGGTGCACACACATGCATTCATGTCCACCATACAATGGTGCCTCCATGCGCCCCTATCACAAACATAGACACGCATCACAACGCGCCTATCCATTACACAGTCGCGCACCCATGCACAGCTGTGTAGCACACAGGTGCGCATACCATGCACCCCTTTTCCCACCCTTATGGTGCACCCATGCACAGATAGTCGAATAACAGGTGCACACCCATGCACGTATATTTATGTATTTCCCGCACACTGGGGGGGCCACACCCACAAAAATCCTTGTACAACCCTTCATACAGGCCCTGCCCACAAAAAGAAAACCTAATTCTATGCAGGATGATAAGACTACTAACCCGAAGCTCGTTGGTCCTGAATCGACTACCTGATTCTCCCATAATCTCCAAATCTCCTTTGAATATCTCTCGTCCAATCACTCTGACAGCAGGTACAAATGAGGTGTCAATGTGGGCCCTACAACTATATATATCCCTTTTCGCCAAACTTCCAAACCCCATTACGGGAACTCCGGGTGTCCATTTTTCGATTCGTCTTCAGCCACGGGATCAACATTCCGTCACCTACATCAAGATAGTCCCTAGGCCATTTTTTATCCCTAGCCCCCAAGGCACCATTTTTTCATACCTATCCAGGTACGCATGCTCATGTTCAAAATTATCAAATAAATTCTTGTATGTTTGATTCTCTTCAGATATTGTTCATGTTGGGTATTTTGTTTTTAATGTGTGCAGGTACTTGGTCATCATACATCAGCACCACCCCTTCAGGTATCTAATCAACATTGGCATGTAATCATTCCCTCTGAATATCAATTGCATCTCCAGTCACACCCTCTGAAATTTTCCTTTAGGATCCCCATCTCCATCTCTACAGTACCGACACCTCCATTGCATTTTGACTACTATCACCCGATATCACTCTCCTCCACATGAGTTGTCCCATTCATAGCACCCTTTTTCACTTTGACACTCATGTTGTTTTTCAACCCTTTAGGGATGGGATTCTTGATAGTCTTACATCATGTCGTGAATCAGCCCTATACTCCTCCTCCTTTTGCTAGCTTTCCCAATGGACTCCTAGATTATATCTTCAAGGTTCTATTTTGACTATGCCTCCGCAGTATCATTAACCCTCCATTTCATCCACAATTAGTTTTCACATCCACAAATTTCCCTCCATTTCATCTACCTCATACAGAAACCCACCCATGGGGCCCCCAACCCCCACCAGTTCTCCAAGAAAATTGTTCCCTAACCGGCCCAACCATATTGCATTGGGGCACCCATTTCTGTATTTGTACACTCATCCCAAATTATTCTTTATTCATTTGGTAAATTGTACAAAGCCTTTGTTTCCAACATTTACATATCTTTTTGTCATCACCTTTGGCGACCTTCTTCCCTTTTTGGAAAACGCAACCCATGTCACCCTTGGTTGGGGCACTCCTTATCATCTCCCCCTGTTGACATCGTCCATATACTCTGAGTATCCCACAAACCACTTACCTCTTCTCTCTGAGTTTGTTCACTTTGTCCCACCTCTGGCACAACTTATCCCACATCTTGTTGTCCCCCTGACACTCGACCTCGCTGAATGGTTGTGGCCACTTATACTTCACATATACCCCCAACCAAGGGCAGTCTTGAATCTCCACACATCTTGACTTCGTCCATGTACCTCCTCCACGCCTAACCTCACCTAGTAGATTGCATGAAGCCCTTCGCTTCTTGGAGTCGCGTCCCCCTTTTTGTCGACATCAACACAGTTTCCAGAAGGGTGATAGTATCTTGACTCTCATTACCTTTCCAATGAGAGGTCTCAGACGACACAGGGAGAACCACAATTGCTCCCTGCTGTCATTGACCCCCGTAACATTCGACTTCAACACTTTATCATGTTATGGTGGGTCTTACTTTGCAACTTTTGCAGTTGTTTCTTATATTTGTCAAAGACCTCTGAACTTGGCTGCGCTATCAATGCCTATAGAATCCATGATACTTCTTACATGTGTCATTGCCTACTATTCAGAGTATGTTCCTCCTTAGAATTGTCTTCTTCCTTTGTCACGATCGCCCTCGAGGGCGCTGCAGTTGTCTACATCAACACACTATTTCAGTTACTATACAATACCATTCTTTTTTGAGTTACATGACATGAGCATGGGGCATGCCCGCCTCATTTGTGTACAATTTATTTTTACACGCCTTATGGAAGTTTGGGTCTTATAGGGTCCCTTCTCCCTCCAACGGGTCACTCTTTATACTCTCACTATCGCTCTCTCTTACAATGACACTTTCAGTAGAAGAAACATTGATGAATTTCGTCTATACGTGTGCTCCTAACCTTATCCATCAAGGGGCATTTGTTATCACTAAAATTTCATCCACAAATAGTTACAGGGATCCAGGATCGTCAAACAGATATGAGGTCACCCATGGACCAAAATTACCACAAAATAATTTCCAAAAGGTCTAAAACTATACAACCAGTGATAAAATTAAAGTGTGTTATGACTACACAGGGCACGTGCGCACATGCGCGATCTAGAAATGCATGAAAAGTGCATATGTGCACAATGCACGATTGTGGTCATTAAAATCCATGCACATTTAAGAATGACGCATTTATGAGATTGGTTGGCCTCCCACCCACTTCTGGTTCAGCTTCCAAGTTGATTTGACACCCAAATCTCGGCTGAATTTGACTGGGTGGTTGGTCAAAGACCTAAAAATGCCCTAAATAGTCTCTTTTCACACTATAAGTTGGTTGCACAATACCTCAAAGTGGTGCTATAAAACAAGGCCATACGTGCACTTCATTTTCAAGGAAGTTATTTGCAAGGTTATGCTGCTACTATTCTCTTGGGGAATCCTCTTTTCTCATCAAGAGTATACTAGCATCATTACATTGGGCAATCCATCTCACCTCTTGAGTGGATTAGATTGGGATTCTTTCACCATTTCTTTCAAAGTTGTAAGAAGAGCTTAGTTGTGGGGGTCCAAGAGCCCTCCCTTGGAGGAAGAAGGGACCCAAAGTCCTCTTTCTTCTTGGTGTTTTCTTTCACTAATATAATCCTTGCCATTGGTGACATGATTTTTATTGGTTTTTTGTTCTTATGTCCTTATGCTCAATAGTTTAGTTGTTCTTTTATTTCTTAGTTTAATTCTTATCTTGTTATTTTATGTTTCTTTCTCCAACCCATTACTTTACTCCTGTCTTGCTTAGCTAACCCAAATAATCTTGTAAGCACCTTTGTTTTGCTCATTTAGGTGACAAAAGAGGTGCAACAACCAATTTCCAAAGAATATCAAGGGACACGAGAGATCCCTCTCTGAGTTGAGTAGGCTAGTGCCTCATCTCTAAAGCTGGTTGAAATAGTTACCTCTGTCATTTTTCTATTCAGTCGGACAGATTTACAGAGTGCTAACATTCTGGTTGTTGGTAGTACGTCTATTGTTACACCAAAACCCGCAGGTGATTGGTAAACTCAGCACCGCCAAATTTCAAGGATCCACGAGAGGCGATTAGTCCCTTGTCATGATACATGTGGGGAGCGCTGACTACTTGCAATTTTGTGCAACAATCTCCCCCTCAGCACAAGCCGAGTGTGTATCAAACTCGTGACCTCTATCTCTGATACCATTTGTTGGTAGTATGGTTGTCGTTACACCAAAAACCGCAGGTGATTGGTAAGCTCACCACTGCCAAATTTCAAGGATTCATGAGAGGCGATTAGTCCCTTGTCATGATACAGGCAGGGAGCACTAACTACTTGTAATTTCGTGCAACACTGGCGCCGTTATCGGGGATGAAATTGAGAAAATATTTCCTGAGAAAACGACTTAAAGATTTAGTTTGATCCCTAAGGGTGACAGTGGATAAGATACCTCGTTGGCTGAGATTATTTTTACCTTGGCGAATCTATTAATCAAAGACTAGTTGTACCACTTCATGTGAGAAAGAAGTCTTGGCTCCTAAGAAAATCCACACTAGGAGGAACCCAGACCCCAAACCTGCAATCCCTGTCTCCAACCCTGAAAAACTTGGACGAAAAAGAAGAGAAAAGATAGCAACCCCTGTGATGCATCCAGACCATTAGCTGTCTTTACCCAAAGATGGATTAACCAGTATCGAAGACCTTGAGTTTGACTTGAAGTTTGAACAATCCCTATTCATAACTAAATCTGAATCTCATTTGAACGAAACCTTCTTCGACGAAAGAAAATTCTAGGATTGGGTTTTAGCTGTGTCTGCCAAACCTGTAGTAACCCCTCTTTGAAATCAAACACCACTCCGACACCTCACAACATCCATGGAGACCATATTCTCTCCCCTCATACTACCTGCACAATTACACGATTTACCTAATGACTACAACCTAATGATCAAATTATATGATGCAGAAGGTAATATATTAGCCCAAAAGCATTTGGATTGGTTTAATGATTTTGTGGACCTAGAAGAGGTAGACCATGCAGATGTAAAAATCAGGTTGTTCACCCAAATCCTAGCAGGAGACGTTAGAAAGTGGTTCAGGGCCCTTGCACCAGGCAATGTTGCAGATTTCGAGGCATTTGAAACACTCTTTCTTACAAGATGGGGAGATAAGAAAAACCCCCTTCAATTGTTGAAACAATACAACAACATGAAGATATCACCTGATGAAATGGTGTAGGAATTATCAGCTAAATTCATGAAAATATATAATGCAATTCCTGATGAAGTAAAGCCCCCACCTAAAGTTGCCTAGCTCAGATATGTTGATTCTTTCGAAAGTGATTTCTCTTTATTATTGAGAGAACAAAGATCTGCCACATTAGACGATATGATGACAGATGCCATTGAATTCGAAGTAAACTTAATGGCTTCAGGAAAAATGAAATATAATTCTGGTAGAAACATCAACAGAACTCAGGATAAAGCTCAAACTTCTACATCACAAACACCAAAAGAAAGACTCGAAGTAATGATGAGAAATATAGAAAGGATGATGGAAAGAATGGCATTGGGAAATAGACCCAACCCTAGAGAACAGGCTGATGGTCCACCTAGAAATCCGAGAAGACCAATCATTCCATAGATCAGACAAAGGGAGCAGAGGAACCAGTGAAATCAGGCAGCTCAAGTAGATCAAACAAATCAAGGGAATCAAGCAAAATAGGGAAATCAAGGAAATCTGGGGGAACAACAAATAAGGCCTCCTTTTTCAGAATAATTGTGTGAACGAATATTATGATGAATATTTCTAAGATAACGTAAACTATTGTGATGACAAAGAAACTGAGGTATTTTTGACCAAAGAGGAGCACGACCAGTTCATAGATGAAAGCGAGGTATTTCTACAAGATGAAGAGGAAAGGGTGTTTGTGGAAGAAGATGATTATGAGGCTGGATTGCAAAACACCATCATGCAATTCCAAAGGCAATACAATATATGAAATCAAAGAGTACCTTCCAACCCTTCAAAGGGTAATCTTCTGAAGGGGAATCCCACCAAAGAAGTTCAAAATAACACACCTTCTTCTAGTCAGCAAAAGAAATATTCCACCGCAAAAGATTTAGTTGCAAAAGACTCAACTGTGAAAGATCCTGTTGTGAAGGATACCGTGGAGAAGGGAAAGTAGAAAGAAGAACCTCAGAAGAAAATATTGACAAGAAAATAAATGGTCACCAAAGAGGTAGAAAAAATCCATCTTCTTTTGACTTCGAAAGTGAGATGGCTAAAATAAAAATTTCGGTGCCATTTAATGAATTGATTAGAAATAGAGAATATAGAAATCACATCATCATGATGCTTAAAATGGGACAATCCTCTGACACTCTGAACATACAATATGATCATCCAACAATCTTATTTGGGCCAAGAGTGGAAGAGAATGACGAAAATGAAGAAGTCCCTCCTTTTTATGTCAGCCTGAAAATCCATGACATGAGTCTACACAATGCTATACTGGTCTCTGGAGCGTCTCACAACCTGATGCCCAAAGTGGTCATGGACCAATTGGGTCTCGAAGTCACAAGGCCTTATAAGGATCTATTTTCCTTTGATTCAAGAAAGGTGAAATACCTTGGCATGATAAAGGACATGGTGGTTTCCTTGGCACAAATACCAAAAAAGAACATGGTGATGGACGTAGTGGTTGTCAATATCCCTCTGAAGTTCAAGATGTTGTTGTCCAGGTCATGGGATGCAAAGCTAAAGGGAACCCTCCAGATGGATATGTCATATGCTACTATTCTTGTTTTTGGTCAAGAGAGAAGGCTGTACAGGGAGGTTCTGCTTAAATATATGGTCAACAACAAATCACAACCTACCAATCATCCTATCTACTTGGTAAGAACTGAATTGGGGTCCTCCATTTTCTTCAATGACCTCTGCTCCAAAGAAGAAGAAACAAGAATCGTCATGGCTAACAAGGGGGTACCTGAACAGTATATGGAGGAAATATTAGAACAAAAGAGTGATGCAGAGGATCAGATATGGAAAATGAATTTTGATGGAGCTACGTGCAGAGAAGGAGTGGGAGCTGGTGTATGGAAAAATCACCCCAAAGGAGATGTGAAGTTATGCTCTTACAAACACGTTTTCGAATGCATGAATAACATGGCTAAGTATGAAGCGTTAATATTGGGGTTGAAAGTCTTGGAAGAGTTGGGTGCCAAAAATATTGTTGTGCTTGGAGATTCGGAACTCATCATTAATCAGATCAAAGGCATATATCAAGAAAAACATCCCAGACTAAGAGCTTATAAAAACTTGGTACTAGAACTTTTGGAGAAGTTCTCAGAATGCAATCTTTCAGCAATTCCAAGAGAGAAAAATCAGATTGTTGATGCTTTAGCTACCTCGGCGATAGTTTTCAGTGTCCCAATTTTCCTGGAAAAGAGCTACAAGTTTGAAGTCAAGTATAGGCCATCAATACTAGACAATATGAAGCACTGGCAAGTCTTTGAGAATGAAAAAAAGATAGAAAACTTCCTCAAAATGGAGAATGAGTTTGAAAGCTTAAACATTGATAACGAATGTTGTGATGATGAGGTGGTTGCAGTTGCTTTCACCAAACAGGGATACTTTGACAACCAGATTGCTGACAGAGACATTGTACAGCTGAAGAGCAACATCATCCCCCAAGGTCTAGTACCATTAGAGAAACTATTCGATAATAACGATGTGGCCAGAAGTCCAAAGATCACAGTAGATGAAGGGGACGTGGAAGATTGTAATATTCGAACTCCAGAAGAGCTGAAAATCATTAAACTATCCAAGAAGCTCATCCCTGAAGTCAAAGAAAGGTATGTAAAATTAATGAAGGAATTCCCTGATGTTTTTGCTTGGAGTTATGATGAGTTAAAAGTTTATGATACTAGTATAATCTTGCATGTTATCCCAATAAAGGAAGATCACAAGCCATTCAAACAGAAATTAAGAAGGATAAATCCTCTGTTGTTACCATTGATAGAGAAAGAAGTGAAAAAGTTGTTTGAAGCAAAAATCATAGTGTCCCTGAGATTTTCCAAATGGGTAGCCAATTTAGTACCGGTTAGAAAAAAAGTGGCGAAATCAGATTGTGTGTGGACTTCAAGAACCTAAATAAAGTGTCTCTTAAGGACAACTACCCATTGCCAAAAATGGATCACATTTTACAAAAAGTGGTAGGCTCCCAGAAGATGTCCATAATGGATGGTTTCTCAGGATACAACCAGATCATGGTACATCCTGACGATCAAGAAAATACGACATTCACCACACCTTGGGGAACATTTATGTATGCCAAAATGCCTTTTGGACCCATGAACACAGGGGAAACATTTCAAAGGGCTAGGAAATTTTTCACCTTCGTTCCCTGGCAACGAAGCCAAATGTCATCACTCCTACAGTTCTCCTAAGGCTGAGAAGGAGACTGAAGAGGTAACCACATACCAAACTTTTGATTTGGTAGCTATACCTACCAAACCAGAGATTTCTTTCTCTATGATCACAGTCAATAAGGTGACTGGAGAAGGAAAAAGACATTAGGCTAGGTTTTCATCTCAGTGAGGTTTTGAGTTTATAGGTTTTGTTGGACCAAGGTCATAGATCTAGGAACTAGGTTAGGGTTTTCAAATGATCATTTGTAGGGATAAAAATGAGGCATGGTAGGTATGTTTAGTGACATATTTGGGTTGTCATTGTGGTACAAGGTTGAAAAATAAAGGATCAAAATGATCATATGATTATTTGACGAGTACCAATGCCAACCAACAACAGTGTATCTCATTTGTTTGACGAGTACCAATTGTTCTCTTCTTCACGAGTACCAATGCCATCAATTGTAAAAGAACCTATGCTAAGAAGTCCTCTCTAGACTGGCAAGTAGTTATTTAGCATGGTTTTACCAACAGGTTTGAACTGCAAAAATTTGAGAAAAGAAAGTAGTTGCTTGCATGTTATTGGTTTCTTCCCCTAGAACGTATTATGGTCTCCAATTATGGGTTATTGATGTACCATGGTTGATATTGGAGCACTCTTTATATTGTGTCATATCTTAGTGCTATGGTGACACACTTAGTGCATTGGTTTATTACTAATTGGGAGTGTTCTACATGTTCTTTTGTTGTGATGTTATAGTTACTACATGATAATTGACCATGTGTATGCGTGTGAGGTGTTCCAATTCTTTTAATGTCAATAAACAAGTCTAAGCAATGAAAATAAGCCCTGGAACACTAGCCATAAATGGATTGGGATGCAAGGCGTTGAGCCACAATAAGCATGAAGAAAATTACCAAGTGAGATAAATATCCATATAACTAATTGAAGTAAACATTCTTATCCCAATATCTCACTAAGTCATTCATATAACACCTAAATCAATGACATGATGCATTCATAATCATTGATAAATTTGCAAGAGAGTGTAAATTCAAACTCAAAACTTCCATGGGCTTACCTTGATGTGATTTTCATGTACTCTTGTGTAATAATGAAGCATGCTTATCCTTCATTCACTTCCACCTTCATAGTGTTTGTCATTGGCCTAACATTGATGCTTTGAAGAGTAATACAACCATCAGTACCTTAAACATCAATTCATTGATGTAGCATACACTAATATTTCAACCAAGAAAACTTTAAAAGACAAACAAGACAATGTGTGTTGTTAGTTATGGTATGGAATGGAGGTTTACAAGGTAAGTGGCAGCAAGTTATGGGTAATGGAGGTATTTATCCAATCAACAAAGGGTTTTGCATAACATTCTTTATGGAATATGAAATTCAACCACCATATTTATGAAAGTATAATTGCATTAGAGGAATGTCGGTCTTGTGCTAATAGGTTTCCTATGATGTACGCATAGTAACCTAGTGCATAGACCATTTTTATCTTCGCTTAGCTAAGTACAACTCATTTCCCTTTCTAAATAATCAATAAGTCTTTTCAAATAAAATACAAAATAAACATAGTAGATCCTAAAAGGTGAAGAGGCTCAAGTCATGCCAAAAAATGAAAGGAAATAAAAAAGTATTTCCTTGACCATCAAACATATTAAAAAAATAATCATAATTATGGAGAACACATTGAGTGCCCACAAAATAACTAAAGGCGTATATTAAGCCTAAGACCATATTTTCTCAAATAAATTTCATGACAAAAAGACTAAAAACAATTTTTTACTCAACAAAGGTCTTTAACTTTAACCCAAAACCTTGATTCAATGGAAATTAGATGAAGCCAATCATTCCATAACAAAAGGTTCATTCAAACATCAAATTAGAACTAGAAGCATTCAAGGGCCTAACACATTTTTAACCAAAATAAAAACAAAATTCCAAACTTGAAAAAATGCTCCAAAATGCAACAAACAAACAAACCATCAAAATTTATCAACATATTAGAGAAACACATCAAAGAAATTTCATCTACTTGAATAATCCCATTCTTGCTTAGCGGAATTCTTGTTAAATCAGGTATCTACTCTTTAATACCAGGGCACTATCTATGTGAAGAGATAGGTCCCATATTCATCAAATTCCAACTTCATTTTCTGTCACATACAAGAAAGAGACAATGCAATAGTTAAATAACAAAACATCAATCTTAAAATAACTTGCATCAAGAAAATGTGGCTCCAAAGTTACAATGAAAAACACAAAATATAAATTATAGAACCTATTTTTACCTAAAATGCATCCTCAAATTGGCATATAGTAATCTTGCTATGATAAAGAATTTTTGACCTACAAAAATAGAGGAAGAATGTATCACAAGAATCACATCATTTGTGCTATTCTATTCACTACTTCTTGTACCACCAATGGAACACATATACCGAAATAAGTGTCCCCTAGGCTCTCATATATATTGGATTAGATCAAATCTTACAGTATATCAATTTCCTAGTTCTCATCTTGGTGCTCATTTTATTCGTTATGAACAAGACCCTCTCCAGATCGACTATCATTATGAGCCTCCAAAGAATTATGTTTTGTATCAAGTTCATTAGAGAAACTTGTTATATTGTTTTCTCCCCTTCTATCACAATCAGATCGCCAAAGATCCAGTGCTCTTTCATATGGAAAAGTGGTAATGTCATACTTTGTTACATATAATCTTAAACATATATCCATATGTTTATCAATATTGTTCCTCATCTTTGACTTCAAAAATGATAGTGCACTAAACATTTTCTCATCCTCCATTGATCCAAAAATCATGGTTTGACACAAATACGCTAATTTGAAATATTCAGATATGTTTTCCTGTAAGTATTGGCTAGCACTTATAATAGTCCATAATCTTGTTATTGCACCATATTCTAGAGGATTCTCCAAAGTGCGAAATTGATTCCACATTGTTTCAGTGAAGCGTGTGGCTTTTTGAAACAATTTTGATTGATCCAAAATACCTTCAAATTATTCTCCATGTATCTCAACCTTCTTGCAAAAGTGGTCCACTAAAGTATTTAATTCTGCCACAAAGTCACGTTTTAAAGTAGGTTGACATTTTATATTGTTCTGATATTCAGGGTACACCACAAACATGGCCTCCAACAATTCATCTTGAGGGAATCATTCTCTTATCTCCGACGAAATTGATTTTGCAATTTATATCAAGTTGCATCTCACTGAAACGAAAACATTGTCGAATAGGTTTGTTGACACAAGGTGCTCTTTGGTGGTTCGTCCTGTCTTATCAATATAATGAAAAGGAACCATATACCCACACACTTCCATACATAGTATACCTTTTTCATCAAACTTCAAATAATTTTTAGTATTTTCTATATCAATGATCATAGTCCAATTTGTAAATCATGGACCTGTGAAAGACTCTGGCATTGTATACAAATTATCCAATGAAAGGCATGCAAATGTTCTTGAATTTGTGTATTCTGCAATATACATTGTGCGACTTTGAGACATTTTCATGAGGACATTCATTTCATCTAGCATAGGAAGAACTCCAATCAATTTTAATAATGTCTCTATGTCAGTTAGTCAAAAGAGAAGATCTTGAGCTTTATCTACACTTAAGCGATGTCCATACATCACCCCTACCAAGGATTGGTACTCACTAAATAATCTTTGAGCTGGTCCATTCAATGAGATCCATCTTGTATCAACATATTTTAATAGCTTGTTTCCATTTGTAACACCATTGAAAAAAAAATTAAACTCTGAAAAATCGTTTGGGACTACGAGAAAAATATGCATAAGCCTCTCGTACAAGATCTTCAAATTTTGAAAATGATGGAAACTTGCTTACTATTTTAAATGCAAGATTCGTACTATGAGCCATACAATGAATACTCAACATATATGGTGAAGTTGGTAGTTGTAGTCTAACACAAATTCCATTCCTTTGTCCTTGCATTACTGATGCTCCATCTGCTCCAACACATACCAATTGTTTTTCAATCATTAAAGGATCCATACCACCACTTTCCTTCAAACTATTATTAACAAGTTCATAAATATTTTTAGTTGTAGAATTCTCTTCATTTTATGAACCCCAAGTAGATAGGAATTCCTAATATGGTCATTAACCATATAAATACTCATACAAATCCATGAAGTATTATCAATATTTGTAACATCATCCAAAGACAATGACAAAAACCTAGCACTTGCAATCTTCTATTTCATATCATCCTTTTCTACTCGAGCTAGATATTTTTCCCATTCCCAACCACTCGTTAAAGACCAATGAGAAGATGGAAAGTTTGGAATTTGAAGAAAAGATAGATATTTCATGTAATCAGGATAATCTGTCATAGGACACCCTTTAGATAAGATGTGAAATACAATGCTTAATTGAATTGTCTTGGATAACAAATTTCTTTCCATCGTCTTTTTGAATAGAGATGTGATGCTTCCTCCACCTGCCTCGAGTTTTTGCTTACTTATTAAATATTCATTATATTCATCAACGTATTTGACATGTCGATATTCCTTGGAATATTTCCATCTGACAATAGATTTCTCCTCGCCATCTACAATTTTATTTTCATACACATTTCCTACATGATTCTCAATTGTATCTAACTTCATCTAAAATATCGTTGGCATGCCAAGTTTCCAACTACATATATTTCATCTAAATTTTGGTTTCTCTTTCTCATTTTTTGGAGGTAATGGTTCAATAAATGGAAATTTTGAGACCCAATCTAGTTGGAAGCCTCTCCCTATGTCTCATTGGCCTTTTTGTCTTTTTCGTGAATTGGTTGTGTTCTTTTCCAATAAAAAATTTTCGACATTTGTACTGCCAATTTCCAGTTAAAAAGCATTTATCTCATTTTGATCACCAGAGGAACATATTTCCTTATCTATTATTGGGATATTAGATGCATTCTCACAAGATTTGACATCTCTTTCAGTGATAGGTTGCTCAAAAGAGATCAAAGCATCAAGAGAATGTGGATCCTTGGATTGAGGTCTTTGAAAGTATGATGATAGATCATTTTGTCTTGATCTTTTCTTCCCACAATCGATGTTTGACATCTCAATAAATATTCCACAATTGAAATTTCAAATTGATCTATAAGCCAAAAGTCAAACCTGCAAGAGAAATAATATAAAATTAGTAAAATTCCTAGCAAGTATAGAATATCTGTATGTATTTATATTTATTATCTTTTTTAATAAAATCAAATTTTGTAATGTATCCTTTAATGTATATAGTTTCTATGATTCAACATCTACCAATTAACAACATTAATTATCTCATGCTAATCTTCAGCTTGTAACCATTTTATATTTTCAGGATAGTTGTCTTATATTATCTATTGACTACAACCTTATCATGCTTCTATATCCATTACCAACTACAATTTCCCTATAAACAACCATAGAGATGAATTTGTTGGCAATTGGTACTCTTAAGGAGAATTTGCAGAGGCAAATGGAAAAAGAAATGTCCATTCAAAGTGCAAATGAATGGTGGAACAGGATCATGCAGAGATCTTGAAGATTGATGTGGTATGTTATTATTATTAAATATGATTTTAATGGCCTACAATGATGGTTGGCCATCAAAAGCCAAGTTTCTTCCAGCGCTACGCTTTTCACTGGCAGCGTTGTGCTTTTGAGAGAGTGTGATGTGCATTCTCAAGGGTTCCCAAATTTCATTTTCATAGGGTTTCATCATCAGTTTTGGGTTCCAACATATCAATTTCAAGTAAGTGGAACTCTTTTTCTCCTCTTATACCTTGTTTTGCTTCAGTTCATGCTTGGAAAGATCATATTTCCCTCTCCTGGGGTTTTCTTGCTTTCATAGTCTCGTTTTTTGAAATATTGAGAAAAACCCTAAAAAATAAGAACAATTACCCTCCCTGCTTTCCATATACCTCCATAGACATTTTCCCTCACTCCTATCCCTCAAAACCATCATTTTCCCACAAACCCTAGCCTAGACTATACTTTCCTAGGCTAGGGATTTGTTTTGACATTTTGGACCCCTTCCCCTCACTCTTTCCCTGAAATTTCACTTTCCCCAACTTCCTAACATCCATCCCTACCTCCCAAATTTTTCCTAAAAAATTATAAACCCCCTAACTTCTTCATCTCTCTTCATTTCTAAAGTGCCCAAATCCCCTGTTTTTCCCTACACTAAACCCTAACTTCCCCTCCCATTAAGCTAGGGTTTACTATGGAATTAGAGACAAATGAGAAGAAGATGCATAAGGGAGGTCAGATAGAAGGTATCAGCCCACTTCATCACATGATATCATGTCTTCTCCATTTCTCAAGAAATCATTTCAAGAGACAAATCATTTGCCACACATAGGGACAATCTTACTTCAAAATTGGTTTCTGAAGTAAGGAAGATGAATTTTACAAACATGAAAGAGGTTTTTGTAAATAATGAACTAAGGAACAAAAACCTCCTTCATTTTATACACAGGTATTATTATGTTTGAGAAATACCAAAACTATAGTTTCTACAGGAGAGTTGTTGTACTTCTGGAGTAGTCTTGGGAGATTGACTTTTTAGGTGTCTTGGAGCAGGTTTTTGAAGTGATTGATGACTCTAATGACAACTAGACATCCTCATATTTCCAATTCATCTTTCAGAAGTGAATTTGGAGCATGGGAAGGCCTTCAAAAGTCCTCCACAAGCTAGGCGTTGTGATTCTTCTAGACCATGTTGTGCTTTCGACTCTGTTTTTGGTCATCATTTTCAAAAGAGGTTTCTGACCAAATGAAGATGAATTTTGGAAACAAAAAGGAGAGTTTTTCTAAGAACATAACAAATCACAATAACCTCCTTCATTGTTTACATAGGTATCATATATTGGGATATAATCAACTTTCTTGGAGGCCTATTTCAGAAAATCAAATTCTTCAATTTAATTGCTTGTTTTAGTCATTATTTTGTGGCACATATTCCAATAACATGAGAATTAATTTCACAACACTGAGAGAGGTTTTTTCTTCAAAACAACTTGATATACAAAAATCTCTCAGTTTTGTAAAATGTGTTATGGTTAAAGAGTTATCTCTCCATCTTTGACCCCTCATGTTACGCTATGCTTCTGGAGAATTCGCTACGCTTTTGGACACCTTGTTTTCAAATCAATTTTGAAGGGGTTAGATGTAGGTTTTTTCTTGTATTAGTGACTCCAGGGTGTAGAAGACATCTTAAGATTTCCATTTATAACTTTTTCAGCAAAATATTCATCAAGGAAGGCCTCTAAATCATCCTCCAAAGTTGTTTCTCTTCTGCTACAATTTGTTGCGCTTATGTCACAGTCGTTGTGCTTATGTGTGTGACAAATTTTTACCGCATAAATAAAAGTTAAAAGTGAAACGGGTAACTTTAAATGGTAAGTAGATGT
Organism: Picea engelmannii; assembly: GCA_009831015.1. Lineage (NCBI taxonomy): Eukaryota > Viridiplantae > Streptophyta > Pinopsida > Pinales > Pinaceae > Picea > Picea engelmannii. Next base: position 324,581 of record ML797118.1, read on the forward strand.
GGTAAATGTAATTTTGAGTTTTTTAAGGTTAATATCTTGTAATGAGTGACTTGAGAGATAAACTCAAGTAGTTTAGATAAAAAGGGAAAGTTGTTTCTAACTCCCCTAGATTTTGGTATGGTTGGAGATATTCTTGTGATATGATCCTAGGAGGAAGGAATCTACCCCTCAGATGGGGAAATTTGGTTTTCCATCTATATGTAGCCTCATTGAAGCCAAATGAAGGGTGGGATACTTGGTAGTCATAGTGTGGAGCTAGTGTACACTATTTGACAGAAAGGCATTTGCAGCTATAATCTTGGGATTCCTGTGGTATGCTTATTGACAGTGTTTCTTCTTAGTTTTATCATCAATTTGAATGTTTATCTCTTCTTGCAACCATATGTATGCTTTCATGTTATCATCTCATTATTTTTTAAGCATAATTCATAAGTTTTATGCTTTGTTTTGATGAGATCATTGTAGGCCATTAAAATCAGATTTAATAATAAAAACATACCACATCAATCTTCAAGATCTCTGCATGATCCTATTCCGCCATTCATTTGCACTTTGAATGGACATTTTTTTTTTTCATTTGCCTCTGCAAATTCTCCTTAAGAGTAATTGGAATATGTTCTTTTACAATTGATGGCATTGGTACTCGTGAAGAAGAGAACAATTGGTACTCATCAAATAGATGAGATACACTGTTGTTGGTTGGCATTGGTACTTGTCAAATAGTCATATGCTCATTTTGATCCTTCATTTTTCAACCTTGTACCACAATGACAACGCAAATATGTCACTAAACATACCTACCTTTCCTCATTTTTATCCCTACAAATGATCATTTGAAAACCCTCACCTAGTTCCTAGATCTATGACCTTGGTCCAACAAACCTATAAACTCAAAACCTCACTGAGCTAAAAACCTAGACTAATATATTTTTCCTTCTCCAGTCACCTTATTGACTGTGATCATAGAGAGAGCCCTCTCTAGTTTGGTAGGGATAGCTACCAAATCAAAATTTTGGTATGTGGTTACCTCTTCAGTCTCCTTGTCAACCTTAGGAGAATTGTGGGAGTGATAGCACAACACATATGAACTTTTTGGTGAAATATGATAAAAAATGAGAGGGATATGGAAGAGTGTACAATGAGAACCTTGACAAACATAACCCTTAATGCTTGCAACATTGTCTAGAGGATGGACAAATTATGTTTCTTTTTTCAAATATGTAAAAATAGTCTATTACAGTTTAATGAATACATTTTCCTATTATTATATATGGCTTTATACTTTATCAAAACAAAATTCAAGACTTTACAAGGTTTTATAATTCAATGAAACATTCGCCAAGATTTTACAAGATTATATAATTCAATGAAAGATTCACCAAGATTTTACAAGATTATATAATTGACTAAAATATTTGCCAAAAAAATATATATATACATATTATATTATTGATAAAATAACCTTCAATTTTTTCTATGTATCATGGGGATTCACCCACTTATTATACATACAAATTTAAGGGGTTCTTAAAATCACCCCTGGTTAATGTATAGTCCTCAAGTGCATAATGTAAACCCGATTACATGTAAGAGTGTTTTATATTCTTTGTAAGACACCTTGTCCACGCTAATGATTCCTTTCATAAATGAAAATGTAAAGATGCAGACATTTCATATTTGTTTAGTCATGACTATCCATACACCTAATACAAATTTGCTACATTCTTCTTGCAGTAATTCAAAAAATTGTTCAGTTTTCATTCATACATTCACAAATATTGGACTCAGTATTGATCTTTGAGTTATAAATATGGAAATGCAAGAAGCGACTCTTCTCGGTTCATCGTGGAACAATCGCCTGATGATGATTTTCGAACGGAGATATTAGCTCGGTTGCTCGTGGAGTTTGTGTAAAATTATCAACTCATCTGCAAGTAATGGAACGACTTTCTTTCGTCAAACTAATTTATAACAAAGTGGGGTGAGGCTGAAGAACCTCTCAATAACAAGAAACCATGGTTGGTTCTTTGCAATAGGGATCCCACAAATCCATGTATGGCTTTCTGTTTCTACACGTGGACCTGGATTAAGTCCTACTTCACCCTTTATTTCCTGTGCACCCTCCTGGGAACTCCTTTCTCTTTGTGCTTCTCTCTCACTTAATCTTTGACTGACCATTCTTTCCTATCTTCTCATCTTCCGCAACTCTTCCATCTGTCCTTCCTCTATTTCTCCTAGTCTGACTTCTTTCTGCAACTTCTCGGACTATTTTACTACTTTCTTTATCTTGTCACATCACCACTTCTCAAATATGGTGGATCTTTTCAAGGCTCGCTCATCTCTTGAGTCCATTTCTTGCTATTTCTCTCATTTGTCAAAGAACCCTCTCCCCTCTCTCAAGTCATGAATCCACCCCAAACTTTCCCTACCCCAAGCGAGGGTGTTTATGCTTCCATCTTAGTCGGGGATATAGTCAACATTCATTCTTCCATCAAGAAAACCTTAATCCATGAGGGGATTTCTCTCAACAGTCTTTCCCTTACGTCTTTCTTGAAATATGCTTCCGGTCGTGAAAAAGATTGGTGATTATCAACTACAAACTCAATAGTGTATCATTCTAATGTGCTATTGACCTAGAAATCAATCGCTCGCATGACTGGACGATCCAGTCGATGAAGTGTTGCAATCTTTTATCTATCCCAAGTACATGTCCTCTTGACTCGTTCTTAGAATTTTGGAGCTTCTTGGAGCCTATCTATCCAGCGGAAAATTTCTCATATTGGTCGCTCGATCTTTCTGAGTACAAGACTACCTCCCATGTATCTTTCACATATTTTCCTCTTAGCTCCACTTCTTTCCATATGAAGGCATCGCAATTTCTCTCCCACCATTGGTGAATATTAGATCTGTGAATCTGCAGAAGCATCCTCCCTACAGGTTCCCATTTAATGCAAGTTCCAGCAATAGAACCATTTTGTTACCGCAGAATTGATCAGACCAAGGTCCTTCTCAGGTTACCAAAAAAGGGTACCGTGTAGTCTAAAGTGTTGGCATTTTCATCTCCTCTGAAGAGAAGAAGTCTCACCCGAAGAACAACCAAGACAGAAGGATAGGGAAGGGCAAGGATAACCTTCAATATTAACCATGAACTTGCACACAACATGCTAACTACATAACAGATATGAGCTCATACACCTAGGAATTGAAGATACTTAAGTTGCAAAAATCATTTAGACATAGAAACTTCATATGGAGCTTATCAAAAAAGAAAGGATTATTGTAAAGATACAGTGCATAAGCATAAACACAAAATGACGCATCATATTTCAAAATTTTGGATCCTTATTTATATATTATCATCAAAACTTATCAGATACAACCTCAAAGATACAAGTTAGTACTCTGTTATAGACTTCTATCTCTGGACTCATGTCACGGAGCTCTATCTACACAAAAATTTATACAGATTACATTTACATAACCTTTTCTCAACTAAAACCCAACCTATCAACAATATCCAACAACAAGACAAACAACAACAAAAACCTGAGAAAAACCCTTTTACACTTGCATATATCTCATATATGTTGAGTAGAATCTTATGGATTTGGGCTCAAATTATTTCTTGTTCTTTTGCAATTGCTTTAGCCTTGTTGGCGTTGCATTGTCCTTTTCCGCAACTGATTTCTGTTACTTTTCCTCACTCTATTGTCCAGCTTCTTTTGTAGCTTGCGCAACTCGTGCTAAACCAACACTGGGACTATAATCCTTCTTGTGCAGCTTCAAGTCCAAAAACAAAGGGCCCAACAAACTACCCAACTTGTCCCATAGTTTCTTAGCCGAATCTTCTCCTGAGACATTCAACAACACCAAATCTATAAGGCAAAGTCAAATTGTACTCCTTTCCCTCCTTTTGAGTTTTTCCCATTATTCCCTCATCATACTTGGCACAATGGTACCTGAACAGACTACTTCTCTTTTTTCTCGGTCTATAAGGAGATCTTGAATTTTAAGCTTCCAAAGCTCAAAATTCTCGCCATTGAATTTTTCAATCTCTATCCTCGAGCTACTCGCAATTCTTTAAGAACAGATTTTAAAAATATCTTACTTATGACTCTTACTGAACCAAGGGCTTAGCTTAGATCCAATGTGGTTAAACCAAGCTCTAAATAGCACATGTTAGGAAATAGAATACTTACATGCTAAACCTAGTAGAAGAGATAAAGAAAGATTCAAGTTGTAGAAAAAATTACAAAGCAAACACACAATACACATAGATTTTACCCTGGAAACCCAAACGGAAAAATCAACACTCCTGGAGTGTCTTGCTCCCTTGTTGTCTTATCCTTTAGAATAAAAGGTTACATGCCTAACCTTGGTCTACACCTAAGACACAATTGACATCATACATTCTTGTTTTATGCAAGAACAACCCTGTAGCCAATTCGACTTACATATACATGACCAATAACCTCTAAAACGATTGATCTAAAGATTAGCTTTTACAATATTACAACACACCTTATTTATAGGATTTATAGTAGGAAAAAACCTAAAGAAATACACCCCAAAATGGTTATAGATCCACACAGATCATTGGCTACAAATCATGCAAATCTTCGGATTTTGTTACAATCGACTTCAAGTCGGATTACCATTCGACTACCAGTTGTCCTCCATTCAATCTTCAGTCCCATGGACACTATGTCCCACTTGGACTTGGTAATATCATGGGGTTGTAATAAATTGACTAGATGAAAATGCTCATCCTTAACTTGCTCGAATTATAAATATCATGTAGTTAATTACATTATGTCATTCTACATTCCTACCAAGAAAATAAATGGTTCTATTCCGACACACACATTTTTTTGACCCATGGAGCATTACAATGTCTTGTGGGCTTCATTTAGGATTAGGTCTCACAAAACTTTTTCATTAGGAACATACTTCCTATTGTTATATGTTATAGATCCATATTCTTATAAATCATAAATCGATATTGTTATATCTTGTAGATCCATATCAACAATATTAACATCAACTTATTATTTGTATGATTAGATTTATTGGTAATCCGTTGTTGTAAACCATGAAGAACATATAAAACTAGATCTATTGTATCATCATGGAGAGGGCCATGTGGAGGTGAACCAACACTCTAAGATCCATAGCATACAATGATAAAATAATCACTTGGTTTGTGCAATTGTATTTATATTTCGGTTAAGGGGATGTTGGCATGAAATGGGTTGATGTTCCATATCATCTCATGCTTGGGCATACAATTGTAGGTACTTTTATTAGGGCTCATGTTGTATTAGCAAATACCTTGTTAACAGAACGGAGTGTAAGTGTTTATCCCAAGTGAAGTTTAAAGGAGGAATATTGGGCTAATTTTAACTCTGTCATAGATGCTTAGTCGACGCTAATGATTCCTTTCATAAATGAAACTGTAAAGCTGTCGACGTTTCATATTTGTTTAGACATGACTATCCATACGCCTAATATAAATTTGCTACATTCTTCTCGCAGTAATTCAAAAAAGTATTCAGTTGTCATTCATACATTCACAAATCTTGGACTCTGTATTGATCTTTGAGTTATAAATATGGAAATGCAAGAAACAGCTCTTCCCGGTTCATTGTTGAACGAATCGCTCGATGATGATTTTCTAACGGAGATATTAGCTCGGCTGCCCGTGGAGTTTGTGTATAAATATCGCCTCGTCTGCAAGCAATGGAACGACTTTCTTTCGTCAAACTACTTCCTAACAAAGTGGGGTGAGGCTGAAGCGCCTCTCAACAGCAAGCAACCAC